>CANSZD010004330.1:0-421665 GCA_947648045.1 Beta corolliflora
GCCATTGGCCATTTGATTTTTCACCATAATAACGTTTGCTAACCACTCCGAGGTAATCACGGACTTGATAAAGTCGGCCGCCAACAATTTTATTAACTTCTTCTTTGACTAACCTTGTTCTTTTCTATTGAAAACTTTCTTTTCTTCCCTGGCTGACAGACGAACCATTCGACATTACGATGGATCATCCACCTGTCGGGTCTATTCCCCGTATCTCATCCGCCGAGAACGCTTGAATACATCGGCGTTTTCGGCAGGGAGAGTCACCGGGTTGATCACGACCTGCGGGTCCATGTCGGTTCCGACAACACGGTCCTCTCCGGATCATCCGCCAACACTTTAACTGGGACTCCCATGGGCTTCGGGGTCTTGGCAAATCCTACGGCGGGAGCCCAGCTCCCTCCATGAGTTACTTCCCCATAGCATTTTCATTCTTCTTCTCAGCCGCTCTCCGCTACGGCCTTATTCCTAGCCTCTTTTCCTTTCTTGTTGGCGAACTTAAGTCTTCGATAGGAATCCTTCTTATTTGAGTCGCTCTTAAGCCGTTAAATAAAGCATGACTTTGTTTGTCTCTTGATTTCCTCTTTATCTTCGCACTGTCACCGAGTTGGATACATACAACATGGTCAAATGATAGGTAGATACCACCACTCCTTTGAACATCGTGAATTAGTGGTCTTCCTATTATTACATTATATCGCTCCGGGAACATCTGCTACCAGAATTCGGCCATCACATCCTCCGGCTCGTTGTTCTCGCTTGACGCTCACTCCGTAGCTTTATAATTCCTTCCCTGCATTGCACGCTCGGTGAATCCTATCACTTTGGGTACCGGGAATAGGTTGTAAATGCTCTCGGCCAATCATAAGCTTCTCAAAAAAGTTGAGAGGAATAAAATGTTAGCAGAACTTCCTCGCATCTACCAAAATTACATGGATCGAAGCAATTTGCAACTTTCAAAGTGACCACCAAATAGGTCATCATGAGGGTATACCACATGTTTTGCATCCTCTAACGAGAATGACATGGTTTGGCATGGTTGCGGTTTTGTCCACTCGATATTTCTCATTGAAGTTTACATCGATCGTCGAATTCCTTCGGGGCTAGCTTTCGCCCGTCCGCTCCTTCGCCATGAATTGGACCAGTAGCTGACACTCACATGAATTTCTCCTATCCGGGATTGGACATTCGACTTCTCGGCTTCACTAAAATCGCCTTCATTAGTCGAGCTTATATTTGAAAGTGAAGTACCCCTGCGGATAAAGGTCTTCGCATTATCCTTGCAGTGTCTCTGCGAATCCCTGCATTTACATGGCCATGATCTCCGTGGAAATCACACCACTTAGTCTTATCACGGTGCTTGTGAAACATCTTTCTTGGTCTCGCCATTTATCACTCTCTCTTTGTTCATGGTGAATATTCGTGTCCTGGAAGTGGTGAGTTTGGGTGTACGCGTCAAACCTATCCTTGCGTTCGCTTTTTTCGGGCCACCTCGTTCTCGGTCATCCTTTTTCGACCATATTAGATTCTCTCCCTTTCATCCCGACCTCGATCGAACTTCTCGACCTTTATCCTTTCTTTTGACTTATCCTCTTTCTTCTTGTCGGACTCGTGATGTCGGGCGTGTAGTCGCCTTGTTCTAATTCTTCTCCTCTTATGAAATCATTTGCTTTGGCCAAGCACCGGCCCTAGTGACGTGAAAGTCTTTTGGCCAAGATAACTTATGAATGCAGCATCCTTCCCTCGGTCCATTCATCAATGCTAGGGATCGCCACATCTCTGCTGTAGCCTAGGAATAGATACGGCCTCAACATTGAAGAGTCCAATGTAATTTCTGAGAGATTCCGTCTTTCCTTGTTTAATCGACAACAATTTACCAGAGTGCGCTCACCGGCGCCTATTGCTCACGAAATGAGTACTTGAACATAGACGAAAGCCGAGAAAAGCCGGATACGTTACCAGGTTTTGAGACTTTTAAACCAAGTCCGAGCGATGCCGGTGAGTGGACGGGAATACTTTGCACCGTTGCATCCACCTGCGTGTATAAGTACATGTGTCCTTCATAGGCCGCGATGTGATCGTCTGGGTCCGAACTACCATCGTACTTGCATGATGGCATTTTGATCCTCGACATCGGGTGATTTAAAATCTCTGGCATGAACGGAGAAAGTTTAGGCTTGATCAACAAGTGTCCGCCAACCGAATAGTTACTAGCACCATTGGTGCTGTACTCTCGGTATGAGCGACTTTGATTCTCATCCTCTGAATAATCAAGCTGTTTAGTTTCCATCAACGTCTCTTCGTATTCAGGATCCTCCAGTTGTCTTTCCAACCGTCGGCCCTCTTGAGTGAAGGAACGGATTCTCCTCAATGGCGTACCATCGCATTTCTACCCATTAATGGTAACGGCCGTTTGCGAGGTTAATTTCTAGCATTGGGGGTTGGAGTATTACCATCAGGTTGAGGAATGCCTGTTAGCATCTGGATGAAGGATGCTACCGTCTTCAACTGCTCCGGAGAAAATTGACTCAGTTGGGCCAGATTGATTGGAACTCCATTTGGATTTACCTGAGATACATTGTTCTCGTGAGTTTTTGCCGTCATTGTTGTTCTCGGGCACCCTTGAATTGAACCGAGGTGCACCCAATGGTCCGGTAATAATTGGTTGAGTAGATCCTCGCCCGATCTCACACCCCCTGGTGGACCACGACTTGCGTTACTTGTCTTATCCATGATCGCTTCACAAAGATGGGAGGCCCCTCCTTCTAGCGCCAAATTGTTTCGGTGTTGAAACGGTGGCGGACACGAGTTGTCCGTCGCATTTGAAAGGGGCGTCCGGGGATTGGAAGTCTGCAAGGAAGACAAACGTAAACTACCCTCGGGGGGATGCAAGGGAAACCCCTCCGACGCTCAAGTCAAGATATGTCCGATAAGGATTTTGCAGAGAGAGATAGAGAGAGAGAGAAAGTAGTGTTTAGTATGTGAGAGAATGTGTACCCGAGCAATAGTACCATTTGGCTATTTATAGTAGTACTATTCACCGACAGGATGTATGATCCTTTTTGACACGTGTAGGACCGTGATGAGTTTGACTGTGAGAGAAGATTCTCCTTTATGGCTCAACCATGTGGCCGCAAACACGTTCTCGGCCTTGGAGTTGAGAAATGACTCGGGTTCTCTTGGTGAGGTCGCGTCTCGAGGTTTTTTATGTTGGCCACTAGATGTGTGTCCGACAAGAAACTTGGGAGTACCCATATAGTTTCAAGCGACACGATTCATAGCCGTGCTTGATGTAACTTGTCAGGACATTCACCTAAGGAGGAGTACTTAGGGAAAGAGATTTATCAATGTGGTCGGAGACCTCGAGATTATTAAGGCATTTTATAAATTTTCTCCTGGAGATGAAAAGAATAGAGCAAGTAATTGAAGAGAGAAACGCCGATCCGAACTTGAGGAATAGATGTGGAGCGGTGTTACACCGTATGAGTTACTTGTGCCTAGTTCCAGACCCGGAGTTACTTCTAAAGGGGGTTCCTAATAGTATGACAGTTTGAGCTCGACTAACTACTTCCTCCGTAACAAAATAAACGCAACAAATGAATATTTTATACCTCTCAAATAATACCCGTTATTTGTTGTAGTTATTAGATTACGGAGGAAGTATATATTTCCCCCTTTTTTTAATAAGTTACACGTTTTCCTTTTAGGGAAATGTCGATAAGTAACACATAACTCAATGTAGTAAAAAAATACTTCTCATTTATTACATCTTTGCCATCATTTAATTATTTCACCTACTTACTTTATTCAATACTCAAATTTGATTAGTTAAATAAGTGGTTCGGACTTTCTTTTTAGGCTCCTTGGTATTCCCCGCATTTTCTCTTAGTGTCACTTAATATAGAACTGAGCAAGTACTTATTCCTATGTTTCTTTTTACTTGCAATAATTTGACTTTCACGCTTGCTAATGAATAATTTCAATCATTAATATCTTTAATTACCAATAATTAAAAATTATTATAAGTAGATATTTGGGAATTATACATTAAGACAAATCTAACAAGATACCATATGAATACATTTTTCCTTAACTATAAATCACCAAAGACAAATTAAGTAGATTTTGTGAATATTATTGTAAAAGTCAAACCATTGCAAGTAAAATGAAACGGAGCAAGTATATACATAGATATATATGTGCATATTATATAAAGTCAAATTATATAAAGGCCATAGCATATAACTTGTAATCTTGTATCTCTATTCTATAAGGGGGGGGACACCAAAAAGAAACCAATTATACCCTTAACTAAAAAAAAACAGAGTTTAAAAAATTAATTAAAAACAAAATAACATATTGGAAACCGATTATAAATCTCAACTTTACTTCAAACAAGAAAAAAGAGCCCATTTGGCATCACCGCGCTTCTAGTTTTTTTTTGTTTATGAATGTAAAAGTCATATAATATAAAGGGTATAATAAATTTGAAATTAGTCATGCTTATAATAAACATGCCTATTTTCAACACCGATAACCGTAAAACTAGAAGCTACTTTTCCTAGTTTTCGTAATTTTGTTTTTGGTTTTCATAAAAACTACAAAATGAAAACGAAAAAACAATAACGAACAAACCCTAACAAGACGTAAAACCGCAAACAAAGTTGTCCAAAATCCTTCTTCTTCTTCATTCCTTTATGAAACAACAAAGAGGAGCAACAACTAGGGGGTGTGCACTAGTCTAGACCCAGACTGTAATCGGTTGGACCTAGGTGGACCGAAATATGGAAATTATGTGGACTAGGACAGAAAATTTCCGGTCCCTCCAATTTTGGACCGTTGGACGAGAATCTCGTATTTTAAAGTTAGTTAATTGTTAATGGATTACCGAGTTTATGCATAAAATAGGAAGTGGGATTATATTATGTTTCCCACGTATAATTTGGTTTTGTTTATTCGACTGTTTGGCAATAGTAGTTGGAAAAGAGTTGAAACCGATAAGTTAGCTAAAACCGATAAGATGTTGAAACCGATAAAATAGCTAATTAGCTTAACTATTTGGCAAAATTAGTTGCTTTAATTGATAATTTCACTAGTACGTAATCGACGATTTGGGTCGGATGCGAGGCCCCCATTTGCATCGGACATGGGTCCGATGACACAGTTCCGATGCAAATAAGGATACAGAGATCTCGCATCGGATAACGCCGACGCAGCTTGATTAGCTATTTGCGTCTGACCCTTCCTACCATGGGACGTAGATGACTCCTCGCCCCTGTATTCAAAGGGCATTTGCGTCTACCATATGCGTCGCATGCTAAGCTACGTGCGACACAAATTGTCTATTATCTGTGTCGCACATTGCGTAACATGCGACGCAGATGGAGGCACCAAGCCACAACAGCCCATCAAGCCTAGACTCATCTGCGTCACACATTGCTAACAAGCGACGCAGATAGGTCGCCAAGCCACAGCAGCCCAAGACTCATCTCGCGTCACACATTGCTAACATGCGACGCAGATAGGTCGCCAAGCCACAGCTGCCCCAAGACTCATCTCGCGTCGCACATTGCTAACATGCGACGCGCACAGTAACCAAGCCATAGCAACCCAAAGAAGCCTGCACTCATTTGCGTCGCACGTTTTTGCCACATGCGACGCAAAGGAGTGGTTTTTGTTTTTTTTTTCATATACAAATCTTAAACTTCAAAACTAAACGAACATTATATTAATAATTATGAGCGTAAAATCTCTGCAGAGTCTCCTTTGTAATTTGGACAACCCAAGAAATCGTTGGGAAAATTTTGCATATATAACCAAACCTGTTCCAAAGACATCTCAATCAAGCAACCAATATTGCAATCAAGCAACCAACAAGGTTCAATCAACAAAATATTGTTCAACCTACAAATACATATATATACTAACTAGTTAGTTTGCAGCTTCGACGGCTGCTACAAAGTATTTTGCAAAAAGTTCTTTGATTTCGTCGATCTCAATTATGGAGTATGGCTGGGGACTTGGTTGAAAATCCTAGAAATGTATTAAATTAGTTAATATACTTGAAAATTCTATAAGTATAATAATGAATTTACGACATACATATACCTCCCCGTAAATTATTTGAATCATAGTGCATGCGGACGATTTCAAGCATGTATTTCATCACGAAATAGCCGCATACCTCTCGCTCTCCCGATTGTTGAGCACACTACACCAAATTTATGATATATATTAGAATCGGAAATAAAATCCTAAATAGAATTATAAAATGTGTATCAAATACAAAACTATAAGAGTTTTACCGGCATCGTTATCCAAGATAATTTAGTTCCTTTATTCGATCCTTCAAGGCGCGTGAAACTTGTATATGCACTAAGTATAGAAATTTTGTACCAATTAATTACTATAAACATTTATAAATTATTTAAAATATCATAAATTGCATGTAAAATAATTAACATGTATAACAACTATGAACTTACGTATTCGCCGGCATCTTGATAGCTAATTTTCTTTCTCTTTGTAGCGTATCAAATATATATACCGCTTTCTTAGATAGACAAATGACAAGAAGAATCCAATGTTCCCTAAGGCATAAAACAAAATGTGATGCTCATATAACCAAAAAGTTCATAAAGATAAAACAAAGTAATTTTTAGTTTAACTAACATACTTTTGAATATACGGATATAAGATGAAACGCATATCTTTATTCGCTTTCATTGAACTTCCCATGTAGTTGATCACGGCATCCGGTTGATTGCGCATCATGGTAGCCAAAATCAAACTTGGATACATGAAACCAATAGTACCATCCGGTTTAGACTCCTCTTCCAAATACCTACACTCCAAATACTTATAGTTAGGAGAAACAATAAAAACAAATATCAATGTTAACTAGTTTAGAGTTTGAGAATTCTCACATCATAAATATTTGCAAAATGATTACATTAGGCCATTATCCCGTGAGAAGTTGAAAAACATCTTATCGCAAGAGTATGATCATCTGATAACTATCATAGTTGAAGACGGTACCCTTGATAACTTGCATACTAAAAGGCTCATCTGAGGGTCGGTTGCAAAATAATCGGTATATATCCTTAACAATATCATTCATATCCTCTAGTGATAAGTCAATAAAAGGATCTATGTACCTATGTGCAGACTCATCGGTGCAAGAATCACTACCAACTATTTTTTTTTCTTCTTCTTCATCGCACCTTCCTTAAGCAAATGCTCCTAATTCAATTCGATTTATTTTTTAATTCATACTATATATGTGTATAGATTATTTCATATATAAATCAAGCTTACTTAGTATATAAATCAAAATATTAAACATAAGTTACCTGATTATCTGAGACTAAAAATACTAACTCTTTCGGCCATTCTATGAGTGAACCGATAGCTTGATTGAGTTTCGTGATCAATGGAGTAGGTAGTGGAACTAGAGCATCTGCGTAATCCGGAAAAAAATCATCAACACTAACTTTCACGGTCGTAGGATGTGATTATGACTCCATTTGTGGATTACCGGTACCCTCAGCTACAATGATCGGCCCGAGACATCTGCTAATGCCAAACGACACGAAACTGGACTCTTAACATCCAATGAGAACACAATGTCATTAATTAAGTGTTTTAGAAGCATAATATCATAATCTTAGAAGATATAAAATAAATATATACCCGCAAGTTCACAAATGGATCATTGCCCCCGAGTGACAAACTACTACTAGGATCAACTGGAGTGTGAGGACTTCGGACCGTGCATCTTCCTTTGTTTGATTTGATACTTGAAGACCTAATTGCGCCTCAAAATCCATCAACATTTCTTGAACTATTGCATCTATCTTCGAGTTCATCTCTTCCATCGTCTGTTCTCTAACTCTTTGGTTCACTCTAGCCTCGAACTCCTCCATATCCTGATCATCCATGCCCTCATATGATTACATTCTATTTCAACCAAAGGACCCCGCTCTTTCTCGCTCATGTGAAGTATGAGAACATTCTTAATGCTTCTAACAATATATAATGAATTAGTACTTGGTTATACTCCCTCCATTTCTTTTTAATCTACACACTTTTCTTTTTAGTCTGTTTCTTTTTAATCTAAACACTGTTGCTTTTTCTATTTTTGGTAACATGTCACATCTACTTTCTCCTATTTTTCCACCCATGTCATTCACTTTTTAATATTGTAACCCACTTTTTAGTTTTTCTCTCACACTTTTCGCTTTCTCTCTCCACCTTTTAGTTTCTCTCTGTTACCACCATTTGTAGATGCCAAGTAACATTTATTGTGATACATTGAATTGGACCTCAAAAGGTTTAATTTAGCATAAGGGCCCACAAAAGTATAAAGCCCATTGGACGAAGTCAATGGAAGTCAAAGTCAACAAGGGAAGACCGTCAGGATTATCAAGAGATGGAAGTCAAGGGCAGGAAAGGAACAAACAATCAAGGGATAATCATGAGCAATTTAACAAAAAGACACGCGTGCAAGGCTACAGTTATTCACCGCTAGAAAACGGTTGAGATTTGAATCAAATATGATTCAAATGTTTTCCCTCCAAGTAAGCATGGAAGTTACATAACACCCTTCTCTATAAATAGAGAAACGATCATCAAGCAAAGGACAACGAACAACACACATCAAACTGCATTTCTTCTTTTCTTAGCGTAGCCTAGCCTTAGTCTAGCCAACCCCATTATGGGGTTATAGTTTAGTTCCTTAGACTTAGAACATGTTCTGGCGCCAAGTTCTTTAATTCTCCGATTCAAGCAAGAATCCATGGAGGTAATGACCTTCGTGTTTTCCCCTTCCATTGTCCAACTGGCTTATTCATTTATGTGTTGTAAAATCTTTCTCTAAGTTTGTGGTATGTATGGAAATGTTATGCTTTAATTAAAAAATTAATTATTGTTTACTCTATTTATTGCATTTCGCCTGAATTTAATAGACGTTGTAGTTTAATCATTAATTAAATTGCAATAAAGTACGTTAGCAAGGTTTTATCTAATTAAAACCAGTAACCCCCAGGGACTAAGTCTCCCAATGCATTCAATATCAAACTATTGGATGTGCATTGACTTGTTTGCAAGGTCAACGAACTGATTATGCACCAACAAGTTTTTTGGCGACCATAGTGGGAGGAGAAGATTCAAAATCAAATTGTGAAATTTCTTCTTCATACTTTTAAAAAATTTAACTCCGTAAAAATAGCTTGTTGTCATTTTTATTAAAAATGCCGTAAACACTTTCTAAAAAGAATAAGGAAGTTGCTCAGTGAATCAAGTTTCCATAACATGGAAACTAATTCTTCAATCCCTCCGGAGACTAGGGTACATGGTAACAATGGTGAACCAATTCATCATGGTCATGAAGAGTCAGGTGGAAAGGGAAGGCTCATCTCAAGGTAGTACTGGTCGTGGACTCATACACCAAATGTATGGAAAGTTCACAGAGATAGTAAAGAATCTACTATTAGAAGTCAGAGAGAGTCAGATCTAAGAATTTGACTCTAACTACAGAACTCTAGCCCATGAGTCCGCGCAGTCTTCATAAATAGGATACTTGTAGATATCAATGATACTATGAGTGCAACTTTCACGCAAGAATGTCTAAAAGCTACTTCTTCGAAGTAGAGGAGATATTAACTGGCTAGAGATAGCCATAATGTTACTACTCCTCCAAATTCTAGACATCATTAATTTGGAAAATGCAAAAGTAAGAAAAAAGTACTTCATCTTGAGAAGTAAATTCCTCACTAGCATCCTTATATATGAAGAAATCAACAAATTTCTGAAAGCCACATATGCTAGCACTAGCAGAAGGACTAGTAATTTGGCGAAAGGTTGATAAACACTGATTGTGCAGCTGATTATGTTCCTTGACATGGTGAAAAATAGGAATTTTAATTCCATATTTACCTCGTTGGAGATGTCCCAATAATGAAGGCAATATCGCCTAATGTTACAATCATGGGTCCCCATCGAATAAGAAACAATTGATAGTAGGGTCCCGACAAGCTAACAAAGCAAAGGGACATATCCCCATCAAAGGGAATGGTTTCATAAGAAGCTAGTCTCAAGAATGGAAATATCTTGTTCATGGACCATTTATCATGAAAAGGTTTCATTCGCAAAAACCATGCTCTTGCATCCACTCCTGAAATCCAACCTTTGAAAGGCTTACTGGATAAGGGCCAATGTAAATGTTGGAGTGATTTTGGGGCAAATGGAAGCGTTCGGGGTTTATTATCCTCCAAAATAATATGGTACAAGAATGGGTAGCATTGTTGTTGTAAGACAATTTGGCGCTTTGGTTTTTGAATCTGGAAAGGAAAACAAGGACCAATAGTGGCAATTGTCCTTTAAAGGAGTATTAGAGTCGGTGCACTTGTTCACATACTGTAACACTTGAGACTTATAAGTCCCAAAGTTCACTCTAATGGCGTTGCATAATTGACGAGCCGCCTCGCATTGCACGGCATCACGTTTCTTAGCAAGTGCCTCACGAATCTCATCTTCACGAATTAAAGTTTGGTGATGGTTGTGAATTCGTAAAGAAATGTATTAAAATGGTATGAAAGATCTTAAATCTTCTTTAAATCCTTGAAAAAAAGGTATTAATGGGGAAGACAACTAAAATGAAACAATCAAAGAAGAAGACACATGCAGAATGCGTGGTATGTTCTATTCTGGGTCATGTTTCATTGGGCCATATTAAAGCCTAGTTTTAACAAATTAAAACATAAGGTCCTGAAATCATATTAAAAAAGCCCATTTCCAATGGGAGCGTGATTTAAAAGCCCATTCCAAGGGGAGTGTTACTTAGAAACTCATTTCAAAGGGTACGTAACTTTTCAATTTTCAAGAGACAGTAAAAAAATTTCCTTATAAAAAGGGAGTAAGTGTAATAATCTTGACACACTACTCATCTTTTGAAACAAAAACCCAAAACCTTCCATCTCCCAAAAGACCTTCTCCAAAAAACCTTCTTCTCCATAAATGGATGTCCCTCAACCGTCAGCCGAGTCCTACATTACTCGGATTCAAGAGGTTGACCAACCCTTCCTCCCTCCTCCAGAGATACCAAAGGAGAGAGAGGAGGAAGAAGATGAAGAGGAAGAAGAAGAAGAAGAGGAGGGTACTCCTCCACCATCAAGATAAATCTGATGATGATGAGGAGGATGAGGATGAAGATGACGATGAGCCCGCCAACAAGAGGAGGAGGGTTGACGAGGAGGATTTCCTCGAGGAACCCTTCGCTAGGGAGGAACACTTCTTCTACCCTCCTGGAGATGGCCCCAGTGATGATGATGGAGACGATGATAACGCCTCCATTGAAGACTTTGATGGCGACAAGTCACGGTCTCCAAGGGACTAAATTTAGGCCTAGGATTTAGAATTCAAAAATTCTAAATTGGTTGCAATTTTTATTTTAAAATGAAAATTTCAGCCCTAGGCTGTAAAATTTTTTATTATTAATGAAATTTAAGTTTCCTCAATTTAGTCCAAATTTCTATTATCTTCATTTTGTTTGCATTGTTTATTTATTTTGCTCAATCAAAATTGTGCAAATTAATATGTTATTAAAAAATAAACCGTCAAATCAAATAATGCAAGCTCTACGGTTAAGAAAAAAATAATAATAAGGTGTCTCTTAGGATACTAAAACTCTTAACATGTATTAATGAAATGGAAAAAGTTACTTCAAAAAGTAATAATTTACCATCCAACCGCACACGCTATGAATGGCAAACTCCGTAAGTGATACGACACATTAGGGGTTAATGGGGCGACCCATTCTTACCCACTAAGGGCCTTAACTTGAGGTGTTTAAGGTTGGTTACAAAATACGTGATATATTATCTAAAAAGATAATATCAAACGCTTCATATATCCCTAATAAATAGAGATGACAGTTATCATAATAGTATTATAAATACGTTATTTTAAATTTGAAATTATTCATTCCTAAAACTTTGTTTTACCATCAAAACCCTAAAAAAGTTCCTGAGTATGGCGAATAAACAAATTGCTCCTCCATCACTCTTTCCTAGAGAATGTGGGAGGCACAGATTTAATAGAGACGTTACACAAGAAGAATTCAAGGAACTGGAAATGACAATATGGCAATTCAAAATCATCAAGCTCTTTGGAAGGGAACCAAAGGTCCAACCTGGAGATTTGGAGAACAAAGGTCCAGTGCTGCTATCATGGGAAATGATGTGGACTTCCTAGCACTGAATCTATGGCCAAAATGGAGAAGGGAGAACGCCCAGGCTACTAAGCGTTTGCAAGGCATGGGGAGAATGCATTGCAAAAACAACACTTTCCTCCCGAACTCACATTGAAGTACAAATGCATCTATAATCTGTGAGGGTAGCATGGGTGTCTTCAACCGAAAATACAGGCTAGTTCAAATAGACGAAAGTATGAGTTACAAAAAACTCATATAGTATAAGTGCACTTGTCTACTGTGGCAAGAACGCTTAGGGGAAGGAAATATCCCTATACTCCCAGAAGATTATTCAGATGATGATGACCCTGATGTTGATGAAGAAGACCACAAATCACCATTAGTTTTACTCATCTCCGCGCTTGATAGATCAGGCGAATTTTAAAATGTTTTAATAATTCTAGTGATAGTGCATATCTTGAATCCTTCTTAGGAAATTATGTAACTACTTGAATTAAGTCAATAAACATCTTTTTAAAGATGTTTTATGATTGAGAAATATATTTCAATTAATGAAGTAATTTTTATTTTTGTCATTCCTTCTTATTGCCATATCATATAAAAAATTGTGGGCTTGACTATTCTTCATAAGATGATTAATAAACCCATGTAATTCTAGGTCCAAACGCCTAAAAAGTGGCATATAAATTTTAAGACTTATCAACAAATTGATAACCTTAAATTAAATTATAATCAACAAAATGTCAACAAACTTCTCGAAAAGGGGTCAAAATACTCAATTATTCACTGATCCCATAAGTTATTATTAAAATAACTGTTGAACAAATGAGCTGGTTATTTAAAGGGACCTAGCCATAGCATACTAGCACCACATGTTCATTTCAAAAAATCAAAATGAATAACAAAGCACATGCAAACATGGCAGCTGAGTTTGGTGATGATTGTTTTAATCATCGTTTTGCCATCAACAATATAGAGGAAGATAAAGAATCCTTCATCACAAATGAGAGGGCCAGATGGACAGAGAAAATGGTACGAGTGTTTGGCGACGAACCCGTGGTGGAGCCAAGAGATTTGGAGTTAGCAGGATCAAGCGCTTCGAAGATCGATTCTAATACCGACCTTCTGTCCATCCACATATGGCCTAAATTGGCAAAGGAGTCACAAGACAAACTGTTAACAGTTTGCAAAAGGTGGGGCAAGGAGGTTTCCACTATCTTAAATTTCCCAAGACCTCAAAGGATGAATTGGGCATATGAAAAGAACCTAACTCTTTCTTGCAACCAGTCCTCCCTCAAAGTGGTGAAGATAGAAGAAGGTCAAGAGGAGCGCCATGGGAGGATAGTACACTTTAAGTGTATGTGCAAACTATGGGAGCTATTGCTCCAAGAAAATTTATTTTCATGGATGTATGATGCATTGATCGACAGAAGATACGCTTGGGACAACAACTACCACAGGATCCTCTTTGAGGCAAGGTTCAACAACTGCCCTGAAGATGGTGACTACTTTGGAGTTACCAGGAGTAATGCAGGGTGCGAGTTAGAAGCCGATGAGTATAAGGCTATGGTAGAGACAGTATGTAGGGAACATTTCCAAATGTTATCTCTAGATGCAAGTCCTTTCAATTAAAATGTAATTAATGACCTTATCTTCATAAAGATAAGTCATAATATAAATGTAATGAAATTATCTCAATTGGTAATCTTATTAAATATATTTGCAATGATTCAATTGCTTTAACGTCAGTTTTTGGTTCACCTAAGTGAAGGAAAAACAATTATGCGTCCATTTATTAATTATACTCCCCTAAATAATTGTTTCTAATTCCCGTGAAATTAGACAAGTTAGGAAAAATTATTGGACTGGTTAAAACATCCAAGTCTTTATATATATATATATATATGTGTGTGTGTGTGTGTGTGTGTGTGTGTGTGTGTGTGTGTGTGTGTGTGTGTGTGTGTGTGTGTGCGCGTGTGTGTGTGTGGTCTCTAAAAGATTCAAAACTTAAATCTAAATGGACTACACATATCTTTCCATGTTTCATCAATCCGCTCCCGAGCATATGCCATATCCATCAAAATGCTCAAATCATCACAAGGCATTGAATGTCATATCTGGAGATAAGGATGAATTTATTAAGAATGAATCCATTAAATGGATTTCTTCTATTCAAAAATATTTTGAGGATAATCCTGCCATACAATAGGATCCGGAATATAAAAGGGAATCTAAGGCCTTCCAAATAGGGTCCAATTTAGATCTCATAAAAGATTGGATATTTCCTAAACATGAAAGGACTGATCAGGTTACATCTCTTCTGGTTTGCAAATTAAATCATGGGGGCAAAGTCATTATAGAAGAAATATGGAAACCTAACATGCCTTGTAGATATCTAAAAAATTTCTTTGTCAAGGGTAACTACAAAGAAAATAAAAGTCTATAGAATGGTGGATGGGTCATCATCAAGAGATGTGGTACAATATAAATGTGCATGTCAAATTTGGTACGATCTCATGACCTATGATGTAAGTCCTTATTGGTTATCACCAATAATCTTACAAGTACGCATCTTGAAGAATCTTTCTTAATTGATTTCACAATGGCTAAAAAGAAAGGTGAAGGAATACAGGAAAGGTTATTCTTCTCAACCAAATTTAGTCATCCTAAAATAATGTTCATTGACCATCTGAGAACAATGGAAGAAGTGACGTTTAGAATACTACTGGATGATATTGGCTACAACCATTGAAAGTCCTTCTCTGCTCATAATTTGTGTGGTGCTGAGTACATCACTCCACAAATCAGGAGGGCAATTTGTTACCACCGTACCATTTTTAGATGCCAAGTAACATTTATTGTGATACATTGAATTGGACCTCAAAATGTTTAATTTAGCGTAAGGGCCCAACAAAAGTATAAATCCCATTGGACGAAGTCAATCGAAGTTAAAGTCAACAAGGGAAGACCGTCAGGATTATCAAGAGATGGAAGTTAAGGGTAGGAAAGGAACAAACAATCAAGGGATAATCATGAGCAATTTAACAAAAAGACACACGTGCAAGGTTACAGTTATTCAGCGCCAGAAAACGGTTGAGATTTGAATGAAATATGATTCAAATGTTTTCCCTCCAAGCAAGCATGAAAGTTACATAACACGCTTCTCTATAAATAGAGAAACGATCATCAAGCAAAGGACAACGAACAACACACATCAAACTGCATTTCTTCTTTTCTTAGCGTAGCCTAGCCTTAGTCTAGCCAACCCGCTTCTGGGGTTATAGTTTAGTTCCTTAGACTTAGAACATGTTCCGCGCCAAGTTCTTTATTTCTCCGATTGAAGCAAGAATCCATGAAGGTAACAACCTTCGTGTTTTCCCATTAGTTGTCCAAATCCTAGCTTATCCATTTATGTATTGTAAAATCTTTCTTTAAGTTTGTGGTATGTATGGGAATGTTATACTTTAATTAAAAGATTAATTATTGATTGCTCTATTTATTGCATTTCACCTGAATTTAATAGGAGTTGTAGTTTAATCATTAATTAAATTGCAACAAAGTACGTTAGCAAGGTTTTATCTAATTAAAACCGGTAACCCCTGTGGACTAAGTCTCCCAAGGCATTCAAGCATCAAACTATTGGATGTGCATTGACTTGTTTGCAAGGTCAACGAACCGATTTTGCACCAACACTCTCGCATACTTTTGTACTTTTTCCTTGGTTCTCCCCCAAAGTGAATTGAGTAAATTAAAAAGAAACGGGGGAAGTATATGGATTTTTAATTTGCTCTATTCATTTGATTTAGGTGTACCTCTCCTTCACAGAGTTACCTATCATCTATATCAGACGACTCCTGGAAATTTAGTATTAATTCCTCTGAAAACTATGATAAAATGTATCTTTTGAATAATTTGCATATTTGAAAGTAAATTTTTTTTTTAAGGACCACTCAAGAATTATTTATTAATTTGAGCAATCAAGGATACTCTACTGGATTTTATTAAAATAGGAAGCCCTGAACTTTATTTTTTTTGTGAAAAAGGCATGCATATCATTAGTAATTACCCGAGTTCGGGCGTAAATAGCCCATTACAATCCGCAATAATAATATCATTACATGAGTTTGGGGGGGTCCAACAAATTCTTAAGAATATTACAATCAAACTCGAGGGTTCTACTATTCTTCGCTAACGCATCCGCAAGTCGGTTATCTTCACGCTTCACGAACTCGAACCTCACATCCCTGAATTCCTGTTTTAATTCCCTGCACATACTTAAGACATTCGAGTATGCATCAGTATGAATTAGATCCTGCTTTAGAGACAAAATAGCATCCCGGTAATTGGAACATACAATAACAAAGGAGCGATTATGTCTACGAGCCAAGCGAATTCCCTCAACTATTGCAAGTAATTCGGCCGCTTTAGCATTAATGGTGAAAATTTTCTTTTGAAACCCAAAGAACCCAAGTGTTATGCGTTGAACACTACCCGCAATACCCGAGGACTCGCGCGGGGAGGAGAATAAAGCATCGACAAGAATGGCCATCCAATAGGGAAACAGTCCTTTAAAGAGAAACTAGAAGGTGGGTTCGAGGGAATGGGTCGTGGGCGAGGAGGCAAGACAGAATTCACCAAACCTCGAAAGATGTTCTCTTGAGAGTCAAGTTGTGGTTCGGGAGAGGGGTCCCTTCAAAGAGATGTTTATTCCGATGTTTCCAGATTTCATAGCATAAAAATGGAAACAAAGTATTCCACATCAGACCATTGAGGCGAGTATTGTTTTTGAGGTTATGGGTACACCAAGAATCGAGATCTCTCATATTTTAACCAGTATCAAGGGGGATATGGTCCCATAAAATCATAGTTTGCTCATAATCTTCTAGGACATGAAGAATGTTCTCATCAAAAGAGTTGCAAATATTGCAAGTCGGGTTGGGGATGATGTTCGGGAAAATATCATTTTTTGTGTGGGGAGGCACTTATGCCATAAGAGCCAATTAGAAAGAATTTAAGTTTTGGAGGGAGGTGGCCGTCCCAAACCCAAGAAATATCCTTTGGGGTAGGGTGATTAGCCAAGGTTTCAAGCAGGAAGGCTTGCTTTAGAGAGAAAGAGTTGTTTTAAACAAGGAGGAATATGGCATGTCATTTTGATTTGTGGGTTTCCATTGGACACTAAACAAGTGATGAATGATAAAAAGCGGGATTTCAATTGAGAAAGGGATTCCGTCCCAGTTTCCCTGATTCCAAACATCTCTCACACTCTCATTTAACTCCCTAAGAGTAAGTGCTCCTATTACAAAGGCTCTAATTGACCCTATTCCTAGCCAATTATCATTCCAGAAGGACGCATTAGGGCCATTCCCCAAGTTCCATTGACAACTTTTTTCAAGGATGTACCACCTCTTTCCGACACTTTGCCATACTTGAGACCCTTGATTGAATTTTGTGATTCTATCTTTGTGCACATATTTCGATAGGATGCATTCCTGAGCGAGGTTGGGGGGGACAATGGCACATTCTCCATCCTAGTTTAGCCATAAGCACTTTGTTTAGGGTACGGTGATTGCGGATTCCTAGGCCTCCTAGACTTTTGGGCAGGAAAGCATCCTTCTTGGCACCTGCCTAGGGGCACGGATGGAATCTCGATGCATTCTATTTTTACCCTCCTTCTCCCCCCATAGAAAGTTGTTACAGATTCTGTCTAGGCCATTCAGTGTTGCAATAGGGAAGAAGTTAGCTTGCATGTAGTAGTTGGGGATTGTGTTGAGAGTGGAGTTGACGAGGACTACTCTCCCAGCCATAGAGAGAAATTTAGTTTTTCAAATGGCTAGACGCTTTCTAACTTTATCGACCACAAATTGAACATCCCTCCTCTTGGGTCTCCTATGGGATATGGGCAGTCCTAGGTATAAGCCTAAACTTTCTGAAGCGTTCACATTTATTGTTTCCTTGAATAGATCTTGGAGGCTCGGAGGGAGTATTTGGGGAGAAGATGAGCCTACTCTTATCCTCATTAATTCTTTGGCCCTATTCCCGGCTAAAGGTTTTGCAAAGACATCTCTAACATAAAAAGTCGTTGATTCATCTACCCTTCCAAACAAAAGAAGGTCATCTGCGAAAAGGACATGAGACACCGGAACTCACTTTCTCCCCACCCAAAAGGGTGCCCAGGCTTTAGACTTGCATGCTTGGTTAATGGGGGAGGTGAGGTATTTCGAGACAGATGTTAAAGAGGTAAGGGGACATGGGGTCCCCTTGACGAAGCCCCCTAGAGTGCTCAAAGGGTTCGATTTTCTTTCCATTAATGAGCACAGAGGAAGATGTATTTGAAATGTAATTCATAATGAGGTTGATGGAGCTTGAGTCTAAGTTTAGATTAATTAGGCACTTCCTCACAAAACCCCATTTCATGCGGCCATAGGCTTTTTCTAGATCCACTTTGAGAGCAAACCAACCCGTTTTCCCCTTCTTTTTGTGCATCGAATGTAAAACTTCCGAGACCACCACAAGATTAATTTTCGGACCTCTACCTTTGATAAAGCTATTTTGGTTGTAGGCGATCCACTTCAGGATAAGGGGTTTGATCCTATTGACTAGGACTTTTGTGACTAGCTTATACATCGTGTTGCACAAGCTAATCGGCCTAAGGTGCTTGACCGTTTCAGGGCAGGCTTGTTTAGGAATAAGGCAAATAAGAGGTTGACTTAAAGTCTCCGGAATCTTCCCTCTCACAAACCAAACTTGTATTTCCTTACATATCTCGTCTTTAAATAGCTCCCATTTGTTTTGGAAGAAAATTGGGTGGAAACCGTCCGGTCGGGGGATTTAAAGGGTTTCATTGAGAATAAAGCTTCTCTCACTTCCTCGTAGATGGGGGGTAGGCTATCCTAATTGAGTTTTCCGAGAGATTAGGGATAGTCGAAGAGGAGATGTGTTCAGTCCTATAGAGTTTTTGAAAGGCCGACCTTATGTGCTCACTAACTGCTTCGGGTTCCTCTAGATTGACTCCAACTTCGGTTCTAATAGATAGGATGCGGCAAGCATTTCTTTTGATCGTAACACTCTTGTGGAAAAAACTCGTGTTCCTTTCCCCGTCCACTACCCAATTAATCCTACTTTTCATGAGCCATAACCACTCCTCTTGCTCTAGAATTTCCATAATTTCATTTTCAATGTTAGCTTCAAGATTTTGGAGGAAAGGGGATGTCGGGTTAAGATGGAGGGCAGTTTGCGTCCCCTTAAGTCGTTTCATAGCTCTACTTTTCCTAAGATAAATATTCCCAAAACTATCCGCATTCCATTTAGTTAAGGTTTCCCTCACGTTCTGAAGCCTCACATGGACCGTACCTGTAACTCCTTCCCACACAAGAGCAACCGTGTTATCATAGGTAGGGTCGCGAATCCACATAGGTTCGAACCTAAATGGCTTCGCCCCATGCATTGGACCAGGGCTATCAATTTTTAACAACAACGGGCAGTGGTCTGAAGTGACCCTAGGGAGATGCCATATACTAGAATTAGGAAACGAAGTAAGCCAAGCCTCATTCCCCCAACCCTGTCTAGCCTTTCAAGAATTGGGTTGCGTTCTCTTTTATTCGACCAAGTAAATTTAGGACCATTATAGCCTAGGTCAATTAACTTGCAATATTTCATGGTTTCAACATATAACTCAACTCGACGACAATTAATAACTCTTCCTCCAAATTTTTCCGTTTGATATGTGACTTTGTTAAAGTCGCCTAATACTAACCAAGGAATTTTAATATCAACCGAAAAATCACAAAGTTGCTGCCATAAATTTGCACGTAAATAATGTTTGGTGCTTGCATAAATTGACGTTAAAATATATGAAAGGGGTTTTAAGGGGATTTACCTCCACCAAAGCTAGATCCCTTGGTAATTCTCCCCAAGGATGTGGATATTAACTTTTTCAGACTTCCACATAAGGAGAATACCCCCCGCACGCCCATTAGGCTCCACAAGGTGAGTCGAGTCGAAACCTAGATCATTAATGAGACAACCAGTGTTCTGCCGAGATATTTGTGTCTCAAGGAGTATGCAAATGTCCGGGTTATTTTGCAGGAGTAAGTGCTGAATCTTGGGTTTAAAGGAGGGCCGGCTAATCCCTATCACATTCCACATGACAACAGACACATTACATGGAAGGTGAGGCTTCTTTTTGAGGCCTCGAAGCATTTCGTTGTTGGCCATTTGCCATGGCAGCACTACTTCCCCCGATTCGAGGTGTATCCAAATGTCCCTCATGGGTTTGAGAGTGACTTCGACCTCGCGGAGCCCATTTCTTCCTTTGGCCTCTTCCCAATTTGCCATGATCTTCATTTGTTTCATCATAGGAAGGATTTCCGCAAGGAGGAGGGCGTTTGTATTGTTCATCGCCTTGAACATCACCGGAGCACTCCTCAACTGAACTTTTTGACGATGGTGGGGGAGGAGGCTCTGTGGGTCTAGCCCTGGTCTGAAGGAGTGGAGAAGCTCCCTCTCTTCGGTTTCTACTCCGCCCTCGCCTTTTAGTAACCACTTCAGCAGAATTTGAACCGGTTTTGGGAGGTGAGTTATGTCTTGGATTTGGGGAAGGTGAGCGGGAAACAGGCCCGGCCCTGAGGGCTGTTTCAAGGGGCGGTTGCCCAGGGCCCAGTGAAATGAGGGGCCCTATTTTTGCAAAAAAAAGTCCAAAGAGTTAGAAGTAGAACCATCAGATAAAGGTTTTGAGATAATACCAGTGAGACCTTGAGTTTCCTCCTTCTTTGAGCCCTCTCAAATCTCAATCGCCCGAAACCCGATACAAACCCTCCACAATTCCTTTCTTTCTTTCTCCATTAACACATGTCTTTCCGAGAAAAAAAAACAAGAGAGCGAAAGAAAATTTGCGTAAATGGTGATGACCTTAAGAAAATGGGTTCCTTCAATTTCACCACCGAGTGAAGCCGAGTCGAAATCGAAACCCCACAAAAAAGAAGAAAGTCGGGTATATTTTCTCTCTCCTCTAGAATTTTCGGTTCGAAAAAAAACGTTTTTCATGTGTTTTTGGGTTTTTGATGAGTTTTTGTTTGATATTGTGAAATTTGAGGTATTTATTAATTGATTTAAGATGGATTCTTTCTGTTTTGTCTTTGTGTTTGTGGATTTTGTTTTTACACAAGGTAATTGTTGATTCATCTTTATTTTCCACATATGAATGTTAAGTGTTTTCTTTTTCTTACTTACGAAGTGCTGTTAGACACTAAATATGCTCGACCATTGTGTGAGGAGTATTATCTTTAGGAATTGAAAATGTGAACTTGCTATGATCAAGGTTGCGATCTGTTATTAATGTAGTGCAAAGGTTAATATGTGTCTGCAGCACTTGCAAAAAAGTCCAAAGGTTTATAATAGGTTTATAATTCTTTTAATGGTTTATGGTGGTGTTTTTCTTTACTTCATTTGAATATATTTTAAGTTTTGTGTTGTTATTGTCAAGATGATGTCTACAATATCTTTGTCTGGAATTGAACAAAGAAAAAAGAGAAAATGTTTAAATGAATTACAAAAAATCACAACAATGAGTCATTGATAAATTTGGTTTTTAAAAAATAGATTCTATTGGGAATGATAGTGTAGACTGTAGGGTTGTAGGCAGTAGAGGGTAAAACAAATATAGAATATATATGTATACAAAGGGCCCTCATTTATCATCCCGCCCCGGGCCTAAAAATTGTCAGGACCGGGCCTGGCGGGAAAGAACCCTACTCCGGATACATACATTAGGAGTTCCTTGAATCGGGGTTCCACATTGATCGGGTCTAGGATGATTTGCTTCACTTCGAACAGCGAGAGTTCGATTATCTCCCCGTGGTCCTTTGCTAAGAGATAATCCATAAATAGAGGGAATGTGTCTGGTTTTAGAGGGCGGGATGGTCTCACAAAATTGATCGGAGCCTCGGGTTTTATTTTGTGAACACGGGGGGAGGGGGTGGTTCGGGTGACAGGTTTAATGGGATTAATGATGGTGATAGAGGTGGTGGGGTGGTTGGCTCGATTTCCTCCGGGGCTTGGTTCATTTTGTTTTTGGAGTTGGGGGTTTTCGGGTTCTAGGTGAGGAAGAATTTGGGTTTCTTTTTGGTGGGGGGGGAGGGTGGGGTTTTATTTTGAGAGTATAAAGGGGAGGAGGATGGATCAACTTCCAAGGGAGGACGAGGTGATTTGACATGATCGAGCCACGTTTCGGACTGGGCATGGGCGAGATTATCTTGGGGTTTTCATCTAGATTCTCCGAGATTTTCCCCAGGAGAGAGAAAGAGTTTGCTTGATTTTCTTCTTCCATGGAAACAGGTTTCCTAGGAGTAACACTGAATTATCCATCTCATCGCCGCCTGACAATTCCCTTTTTGTGTTTCCCCTTTTCTTTTTGGGATCCATCTTCCAGAAGATTTACTTCT
This sequence comes from Beta corolliflora, assembly GCA_947648045.1. NCBI lineage: Eukaryota > Viridiplantae > Streptophyta > Magnoliopsida > Caryophyllales > Amaranthaceae > Beta > Beta corolliflora. The sequence continues at coordinate 22,651 of CANSZD010004330.1, forward strand.
TCTATCTTTTGACTTTCCTCTCCCTTAATTACCCTTATTGACTTTTGGTGGGATTCTTTTCTCCACTTTCTGCCAAGATTCCGCTGTCAACTTTTCGTTCCCGAATTTTTCTTTTCCGGTAGATGTATTATCTTCCATCCCACCTTTTTGCGTCTCTCTTCTCTATGTTAACACACTTGGGACATGACTGGGAGTTATGCCCAAATTTATGGCTGCATGATCAGTACCAATGACCCTCTAAGAATTCCAAGGGTTGGAATCCTTTGCCTATCCATGCTCCAGTTGGTGGCGACTTATCATCTTCCACGAGGATACATATTCTAGCAAATCTCCTATTGCCTCCCTTTAATGTTCTGGCGTCAATTCTCACCACCTCTCCTATGGTTTGCCCTAACTTGACAAGAATATCCTCTTTGTATAACTCAATAGGTAATTCGGGTAAACTGACCTACACAATATTACATCTTGCTTGGGACGGGCGGAACCCGGGTTCCCAACTTTGGATCCATACATGGGCTCCTTGAATGAACCAAGGTCCTTCACATAGGATAGAATTTCTTTTGCTAATTGAAGTACAATCAACAACATAGAATCCCTTCCCTAGCGCAATCAGATTTGTGGTCTCAGGGAGGAGCCAATTCTTCATAATAAAAGATCTTAGAAAATCCCTTGAAAATGATTTCCCGATTACTTTGCATATCAAGGTTGTACTCCAAGGCTTGCTAAGGTCGGAGTACCGTTCCTCAGAGATTGGGACCAAAACATGGTCTTTTTGAAGAGTTAGGGGTGGGGACAACGCAAAGGGCTGGGCCTTAGAGTCGCAAGAGGTTGTGGGGTTGGATGGGGGGAGTTTGGGGGTAGATGGGGCTTCAACAACAAAAGCGAAGCTTAGGGAGGAGGAGATGGTCCGGATTGGGGGTAGAACATGGTTGCGGGGATGAAACAGGCTTCTTCGACTCAACCTTGGGGAACCTTACCTGCGGCGGGGCGGATCTACGGCGGCGGAGGAGAGTGGTTTTAGCCTTGAGGGCTGGGTAAGGGAGGGGGTCAGACCTTTTTGAGGGGTTTCTTTCTCCTCTTGATCAGGAGGTTTCTCTCTCATCTTTAGATTACTGGAAGCCCTGAACTTGATAAACAAAAAACTTGTGTACCAGTCTGGAACTTCCTAATCATCAGACTTCAAGCTTTGGCCTGAAAACTTTCCATTTATTTACTTGTATGTGAATGCATTTTCAATCATCTTGTTTATTGAACATATGTCCCTGAAGGATGTGTTATACTCCGGGAGCATGTCCAAATCTCCGATCTTTTCAGTTGTCTATGGTTAAATGAGGTTGGTCGATTTACTTCCAGAGACCAAATTAGTTTCTCAACTGTAAGGGATAAAATCAGAAAGCACGTAAACTGGTCTGTCAGCATGTTCTTGGATTGTGAAAGGCGCAATTTTGTTGTTCAGGTAAGTTACTTTTTCCAGTCTTGAGTTCAGTTTTGATAGGGAGTCTTTATGCTATATACAGTACTTATATCAGATTGTACTCTAATATGTCAGTATATTTCTCTTTTGTCTATATATTGCTTGATTCAAAAAAATCACCTAATTCCAATGATGTGGCCTAATAAGCTGATTATGTTAAACTATGTTGTCTTCTTTTTTTTTTTTTTTTTTTATGTTACTATTTTTGCAAATAAAAGCTTTATTTGACGACTCCCTTGAAAGAAAGGAAAGCTCTCCCTTGAAAGACAGGCAGCCCTTACCCTAGGGGCTCGAGATTGTTCAACCATGGCCAACGAACTCATACAAAAATGTAAAAACTTTAAAATAAATGATGCTGAAACCCACGTGTTTGAGATCGTGTAACCGGAAGATGGAATTGATGAGGACCAAGTATCTTTGGTTCTTGTAGGACGATTGGTAACCGAAAGAAGTTTCAATATCGACACTTTCAAGAGGACAATGATCCAGGTGTGGGCGGTTACTAAGCGCCTAATAATTCGAATGATTGGACCCAATCTTTTTGTGTTCCAGTTTTTCCACTGGAGAGATAAGGAGAAAGTGATGGAAGGTAGACCCTGGTGTTTTGAGAATCAACTCCTTATTCTCAATGAAATCAATGGTGAAGATCAACCGGCGGATGTTCCTCTCACACATTCACCGTTTTGGATTCGTCTAAAGAACCTTCCTTTCAATTATCGCTCGTCTGCGATTTGTCGGGCGATTGCTTCAAAAATTGGGTACGTGATGGAACTAGAAGATGATGATTTAAATCTTGACAATTATAGGAGAGCGAGAGTGATGATGGATGTTGCGCAACCACTGTGCCGGTTTCAGGATATTCAAGGTAAGGATGGTCGAGTTTTCCACATTTCCATTGCTTATGAACGGCTACCATTCTTTTGCTTTCTCTGTGGGACTATTGGACATAGCGAAAAGGAATGTGTAAATGTTGATGATGAGGAACCAGAACAATGCATGGGGTGGGGTAAACACTTGAGGGCTACTCCTAGGCGTGGGACAAAAAAACTTTTAGAGGAGGTTGAGGAAGTTAAATCCTGCCGCAAGAACCTGTTTGTTGCAAAACCAAGGACCACTAAGGTTAAAGATAACGGGGGGAATATTATCAGGGGTGAAGGAGATGATTTACATGGGATGGCTGACGTTTGTGGGGCCATACGGGGAGAGAAGGAGGAAACAGGAGGTGATCAACTGCCTAGGCAAAAGGGGAAGGGTACTAGGGACTTTGGGTTGACTGAAGTAGTTGCGGAACAGCAGGAGAGTGGTCCAAGATTGTTGGAGCCTAGCTTTGACAAAGTGGAGGGAGTGGGTGAGAGAGAAGTGGGGTATAATGAAGGGAAAGAGGTGGTAGATTCTGGAACATTTAACATCATTAGGGAGGAAAGTAGTGTAATAAATGAGATGAAGGGGTCACAAGTAATAACTAAGGAATGGGGATTTAGTGGAGTGCTTTTGACCAAAGAAGTCGTAGACCCTTCTTCTGGGGCAGCAGAGGGAGGAAAGCAAGGAGTGAGACACTGGAGAAAATTTAAAAGAGTTCAGGGCGATGCTATGGAAGGGGTGGAGCACGATCTTGTGCTGACGGAGCAAGTAGGAAAGAGAAGAAGAGAGGGGGGTCTTGAAGGGGAAGTGGGGATGGGAGAAGCAAAAAAGGCTCGAAGTGTTGATGAAATTTCTGGATGGCGAGAGGCGAGGTCTGTCGAGGAACAGACCCGCCAAGCCCAATGAGTATTCTGTGTTGGAACCGCCGGGGATGGGTAACCCTTGGTCAGTTCGTAGACTTCGCAAATGGAGTCGTGAAGTTGCCCCCGACTTAATCTTTTTGTCGGAAACTATGGTAAATAAAGAGAGAGTGGAGAGTTTGAAAGATTCTCTTGAGTGTTCGAATGCTTTTGGTGTCTCGAGTCAAGGTAAAGCAGGAGGTCTTTGTGTGTTTTGGAGGGCAGAGAAGATTCGTTTTGAGCTTGTTTCCTTTTCGCAACATCATATATGTGGGGATGTGTGGACAGAGAATGGGCCTGAGTGGAGGTTTGTCGGTATTTATGGATGGCCGGATGGAGTTAATAAGCATCAAACGTGGTCTCTTATCCGTCACTTGTGTAATGAAACAGAACTCCCTATAATGTTCGGGGGTGATTTTAATGAGATTATGTCGTATGATGAGAAAGAAGGGGGAGCGATGACAGAACGAAGAGAGATTACCCATTTTAGAAATGTTGTGGATTTATGCAGGCTTCGGGATTTGGGTTTTAAAGGTCAATGGTGGACTTGGGAAAGGGGAAAGTCCATTAACACACGGGTAAGGGAAAGGCTTGATAGATTTATGGCAACTTCGGAGTGGGTTACCTTATTTCCACAAGCTACGGTTTCTCACTTGCTACGATACAAATCGGATCATTGTCCGATAGTGGTGCGTCTTATCCAGCACACGAAGAGAAGAGGGGCTATGAGTAGAGGTTTCAAATTCGAAACTGCATGGCTTTTGGAGGATGGTTGTGAAAATGTGGTGAGAGATGCATGGCAGAGTGCGGTGGGCAGTAATGTTTTAGCGAGAATTGGGGAGGCGGCAGGGGGGTTAGTGCAGTGGAGCTCCAAAAGTTTGAACAACTTGGCAAAGCAAATTGAACAAACCGAGAAGGCTCTTAAAGAGGCACAACACAGAAGAATCTCACAGGACAGTTGTATCCAATGCAATAATCTTGAGACGAAGCTTGATGATCTCCACAACAAACAGGAGGCTTATTGGTTTTTGCATTCGCGAGTAACGGAGGTGAGAGATGGTGACAGAAACACTCGTTACTTCCATCACAAGGCTTCCCAAAGAAGGTCTCGAAACAAGATGAAGGGACTTTATGATGATAGTGGTGTCTGGCAGGAAGAAGATGATAATCTGGAGGATATTGTGACGTCCTATTACCACAAGTTATTCTCGTCCATTGAGCCTACGTCAACAGACATGCAGAGTGTGTTGCAGCATATGGGGCTCCTTGTCTCATCAGATATGAATGAACAGTTGACAAAACCGTACACAAAAGCTGAAATATTCGAGGCTCTCAAAAAAATGCACCCATGTAAAGCTCCGGGTCCTGACGGTATGCATGCAATTTTCTTTCAAAAATTTTGGCATATAGTTGGTGATGATGTTGCTGAGTTTGTAATAAATATTTTACATGGGTCTGCTATGCCTGCAAATGTCAACAAAACTAATATTGTCATGATTCCTAAAGTGAAAGATCCTACTGATGTAGCGCAATATAGGCCTATTAGTTTATGTAATGTGGTGTATAAATTAGTTTCTAAAGCAATTGTAATCAGATTAAAAAATATTCTCCCTGATCTGGTCTCTGAGAACCAGAGTGCATTTGTTCCCGGAAGACAAATTACAGATAATGCGCTTATAGCTATGGAATTGTTTCATACTATGAAGTATAGGAACAAATGTCGGAGAGGTGTGATTGCTATGAAACTGGACATGAGCAAGGCATATGACAGAGTGGAGTGGGGGTTCCTGAAGAAATTATTGTTGACAATGGGTTTTGATGGCAGATGGGTTAATTTAATCATGAACTGTGTCACTTCTGTCAATTACTCTTTTGTGATTAATGGTCGTGTTCGAGGTGATGTGAGGCCATCCCGGGGACTCAGACAGGGGGACCCTTTATCCCCTTATCTGTTTATCTTAGTAGCAGATGCTTTTTCTAGAATGCTACTTACTGCAGTTCAGGAGAAAAGAATTCATGGAGCAAAGGCAAGTCGTAGTGGGCAGGAGATTTCTCACCTTCTTTTTACAGATGACAGTCTACTTTTTGCAAGAGCTAACCGACAGGAATGCTTTGAAGTCGTTGATTTATTCAACAAGTATGAAGCGGCATCTGGTCAGAAAATCAATTATGATAAGTCGGAAGTTTCATTTAGCAGAGGGGTTAGTACTGAACAAAAGAAGAATTGATGGGTCTTTTGAACATGAGACAAGTTGATAGACATGAGAAGTATCTTGGAATTCCCTTTTGTAGCGGGGAGATCGAAGAAAGTCGTATTTGGAGCCCTTCTTGATAGGATATGGAAAAAGTTGCAAGGATGGAAAGAGAAGCCGCTATCTCGAGCGGGGAAAGAGGTGCTTCTGAAATCAGTTATACAAGCCATTCCTACTTATTTGATGGGAATCTACAAGTTCCCAACGTTGGTGACAAATGCTATTTCTTCGGCCATGGCCCGTTTTTTCTGGGGACAAACTGACGCGAGGAGGAGGATACATTGGAGGAGTTGGAAGTCTATGTGTGAACTCAAGTGTTTGGGGGGTCTAGGTCTCAAGGACTTAGAGGTGTTTAATGATGCGTTGTTGGGTCGACAAGCATGGCGCATAATGAAGGGGGAGAATACGCTTCTTGGTAAGGTGATGAAGGCAAAATATTACCATCGCAGCACCTTTCTTGAAGCACCACTAGGTTACTCACCAAGCTACTCGTGGAAAGGCATTTGGAGTGCCAAGGCACTTATAAAAGAGGGGATGATATGGAGGGTGGGCAATGGTGCGGACATTACTATATGGAGTGACCCTTGGATAGCTGATGAAGAGGGGAGATTCATTCAAAGTTCTATGGTTGAAGAGGTGACAATGGTGAGTGATTTAATTCACTCTAACTCAAATGAGTGGAATGTGGAGCTCATCACTCGGCTATTCAATGAACGGGACACAAAATGTATCTTGTCACTTCCCCTAAGTGAAAGAAGTTCAAATGATGTCCTCACTTGGGCATTTACAAAAGATGGTGGCTATTCCGTTAAAACGGCCTATATGTTGGGGAAAAGTTTTAATTTGGATGAGTTCCATGATGCTTGGGTTATGTTGTGGAAAGTGGAAGCATCCCCAAAGGTAAGATTGTTCTTATGGAGGCTATGCACAGGCACACTTCCTACTCGATCTTTGTTGGCATATAGGCATATGATTGAAGACACGTGCTGCCCCTGGTGTGGAGAGGAGGAAACAGCACTTCATGCCTTGTTCCTTTGCACCCGAGTGCATGAATTATGGGTGGACAGTGGCTGCTCGCATCTGTTGACAAATGTAGAGAACGTGCCTATCCAAGAGACCGTAGCTAGCTGGGCGAAAATAGATTCGAAACTCCAACAAAGAGTGGTCAATTTAACATGGTGCATATGGAACGAGCGCAACTCCAAAGTATTTACCAACTCAACGACAGCCAACCCCATTATCATGGCAAGAGTGAAGCGTCTAATTGAAGACCATGACAAGTATGCAAAGCAGATTTACGGTGCTCGAGGAGGAGGTGCGAGTTCGAGTGCGAAAGTATGGAAGGCGCCTGCTAGAGGAATTGTTAAATTAAATTGTGATGCTTCTCTAGCGTGTGAAGGGTGGGTAGGCCTGGGTGTTGTAGCTCGAAATTTTGAAGGGCGAGTTCTGTTTACCGCTACAAGAAGAGTTCGAGCTCATTGGCCGGTGGAAATAGCTGAAGGTAAGGCACTACTCATGGCCATTCGATTGGCTAAAAGATTTGGTTACCATGATGTTGTGCTTGAATCGGATAGCCAAGTTATTATCTCGAGACTCTCCAAAGCCATGATTTACTTCTCGGATCTTGATTCTGTCTTAGAGGATATTTTAATGTTTAGTAGTTGTTTTAATTCTCGATTTGGTCTCATGTCAAAAGGGATGGTAATGCGAGTTGCCCATCACCTTGCTAAGGTAGTACCATTTGGTGTAGAACAAATTTGGGAAAACCACAGTCTTGTTGAGGTTAACCCGTATGTACTTATGGACATTTTGTCTATGGATGAATGAGAATGGTACTAACTTTTCCCCTCAAAAAAAAAATGTTGTCTTCTTTTTTATGCTCAACTTGTATTTTGAGAATTTCGCCTACTCCTGTTACGTTGCAAAAGCTCTCAAAGCCACCCAACAATTCTTTTTTTCAAGATTTTAAGATTTAGTGGGCCCCAAAGGGCATAATTGTTTTTACACACTAGTGGTCTAATATAACAACAATGTCAGAGCCTCAATTCTATAATAGGTGGTCTAATGATATATTGATCATAAAAGGTGATTCTTTGAAAATTGATACTCCATACATAAGGAATAGTTTTGGACAAAATTCAGTCATATCTTCCCAGTATATAATATTTGCTTTGAATTTTCAGAACATATAATTGATCTTGTTTGGATTGTTAATCTCCTACTAAATTAAGTTCCAATGATGGTCAGGGCAACCATATGGATGTGTTAAAGCAAAAGCAAGCAGCTGCATTAGCTGCTAATCATCCTTCTGAAGTTATTCATTCTCCTCCTCCTCATCCACCTCCTCTGTCGCCTCCCCCCTTACCAACCACTCAGACCGGAAACCCTACAAACCGAAGAAATCCAACGAGGAGAGGAAGAGGCCGAAGGCGAAATCGCAAGGTTGCTGCTGGAGCTACGGAGTCAATAATCACAGGCACAGGCACAAATTGAGGGCCGAAATTTTTGTTAAGGCAACAAATTATACAGATAGTTCCCTGCATCAAAGAAAAAACACCGACTTCCCCTGCCTTGCGCAGGGCTTGGTTAATTATACCATTTAAGAAAAGTGTTGTATTTTTATCATCTTCATTTACACAGCTAATATCATTACTGTTATTATTTTTCCCCATAGAAAGGAGAAAGAGCCAAGTGAAAAACGGGAATTGTTATTCATTTTTTTGTATATATAAGAATACCACATTTTTTAAATAATTCGTCCTTTGAGTATTCCTTAGTTGTCTCTAGTGGATGGTTTTTCTCGTTCGCCCTTGAATACGTTGATTAGCATTGGATTCAATTGCAAAATATGATTACTATTGGAATTTGTTCTACATTATTGGATTGTTAAATTTGTTAATGTGGCATTGTTGTTGGATTATATACTATCCTAATAAAACTTAAGTGCTTATGGTTGTTTGGTTGTAGGATTCAAGGTAGGGAAAGCGAACAACTCTATTGTTTCCAATCTGAAAGTGTTTGGGTTCAACATTTTTTTGATGATTTTTGGCGGTTTTCTTTACCAATTTTTGCCCAATGAATTAATTTTTACCCCCAACTCAGGCTATCTTCATTCCCCATCCACCTTGGGACTTGACCTTCTCCAAACTCCTCTAGGGATACACTTACACAACCTTTACTACCATAAACTTACCCCACTTCCATTACTAATGCCATAAACCTGCAACCCCCGCCACCGAAATTGCCAACCGCGCCACACCAACCACCATCGGTTCCTTCCAAGACATGTCCTCATGTTAACCAACCCAAAAACCCGATGACCACCTGCCCACAACACTCATAAACCTACTATACATATGACCACGGCTAGTACAACCACATATGTAACCCCATCCGAGCCTCTTAATCGGGGAGGTTTGTGCTTGTCGTCATGCCGTAAGGCCCGTAACATAAACGAGGAATTCTCTCATACTTCACCGGGATTCTGGCTTGGTCACCACCCCGTACCTTTATTTTAATATCCTCCTTTAAAGGTTGTCGAACAGTCGAAGATCGATCATGACCCTAATACAAATAAATCTTTCAATCTCCATAGTGTCTGTTTTATCGATCTTAACATATGTTCCGATTTTACTTGCCAACATCCGCGCATTCTGATCGCTGCTTCACCCCTTGAAAGGCAAGTTATATATTGGAGCTGATCATCCTTCCTGCCAGCTCAGTCTTTCAGCTCCTTAATTTATGGGAAGTTAGTTAGTTGTTATTTAACAAACTCCTTCTAGAAAGTCTTACATCAGTATTCTTTCTCATGTGTATATATACTCCCTTGTAATAATCTTTTCACAATTAATGAGAATCTGTCTTTCATTCTCTTACATTGAAATTCTCTCTCTCTCTAAACTACACTAAACTTCTAACTTCATCATGGTATCAGAGCGGATTTTCTTTGCGATCATGCTCAAAAGTTCGACATTCTTCGGTGATAAAGTTCATCATCCAAGGTTCATTTGTTCTTGATAAATTCTTGTCCGAAACTCTGAATTTCTTATGAAATTGTCTGAAAATCTGAATTTCTTATGAAATTGTAGCTGTTTTTCTCTGAATCTTGATTGATATTGATTAATCTTGATTGAATTTCTCATGTGATTTCTATAATCTACATATTCTCCTCTGAAAATTGTTGTGATTAGTTTTTTGAATTGATTGAAGTTGTTCAATTCATTTCTTAATCATTCTTCTGTTCATCACATCTAAATTGCACTGAAGATGTTTGTGAAAATTCTTGTGTGAGATTTTCCTTTTACGATCTATCGTCGACTAGAGAATTCTTGTTGTTATATGAAAGTTCTTTCGATTCTTAGCTTAAATTCTGTGAAATTTTTTGTTAAATTTAGAAACAATACGAAACGGGCCTGGGTAACCCGAACAAGGAGGAGGAGAGATTTGATCCACTTTATAAGCCCAAAGGAGGTTCCATGCTAAAACTAATTGGTGATAGGAGGAGTAACTCCTCATCTTATAAAGTGGTTTATTCTCTCCTCTTTCTCCAATGTGGGACACTCATAAGTGGACTTTCAATGGGTTTCAACACACCCCCTCACTTGTGAGTGTCCTTAGAAATTCGAGCTAGCTGGAAGGTCGAGCAATAATCCTCTTAAAGTTGGAAATCCTGTCGAGGTAAATCCTTATCCAGTAGCGATCAAATACCCAGTTTAGACGAGACCCGCAACCGGGCTCGATACCATGTTAAATTTAGAAACAATACGATAACCCGAACAAGGAGGAGGAGAGATTTGATCCACTTTATAAGCCCAAAGGAGGTTCCATACTAAAACCAATTGGTGATAGGAGGAGTAACTCCTCATCTTATAAAGTGGTTTATTCTCTCCTCTTTCTCCAATGTGGGACACTCATAAGTGGACTTTCAATGGGTTTCAACACATCAGTATTCTTTCTCATGTGTATATATACTCCCTTGTAATAATCTTTTCACAATTAATGAGAATCTGTCTTTCATTCTCTTACACTGAAATTCTCTCTCTCTCTAAACTACACTAAACTTCTAACTTCATCATGGTATCAGAGCCCGGGTTGCGGGTCTCGTCTAAACTGGGTATTTGATCGCTACTGGATAAGGATTTACCTCGATAGGATGTCCAGCCCCTAAGAGGATTATTGCTCTGACCTTTCCAGTTAGCTCTGAAGGACTCTCACAAGTGAGGGGGTGTGTTGAAACCCATTGAAAGCCCACTTGTGAGTGTCCCACATTGGAGAAAGAGGAAAGATTGTTCCACTTTATAAGGTAGAGGGGTTACTCCTACTATCACCAATTGGTTTTAGTATGGAACCTCCTTTGGGCTTATAAAGTGGATCAAATCTCTCCTCCTCCTTGTTCGGGTTACCCAGGCCCGTTTCGTATTGTTTCTAAATTTAACATGGTATCAGAGCCCGGGTTGCGGGTCTCGTCTAAACTGGGTATTTGATCGCTACTGGATAAGGATTTACCTCGACAGGATTTCCAGCCCCTAAGAGGATTATTGCTCTGACCTTTCCAGTTAGCTCTGAATTTCTAAGGACACTCACAAGTGAGGGGGTGTGTTGAAACCCATTGAAAGTCCACTTATGAGTGTCCCACATTGGAGAAAGAGGAGAGAATAAACCACTTTATAAGATGAGGAGTTACTCCTCCTATCACCAATTGGTTTTAGTATGGAACCTCCTTTGGGCTTATAAAGTGGATCAAATCTCTCCTCCTCCTTGTTCGGGTTACCCAGGCCCGTTTCGTATTGTTTCTAAATTTAACATAAAGGCAAGTTATAAAATCTCACCCACAATGGAAGTGAGTGTAATTGAATCTCTAATGGTTTCCCATCGAGGCCATCATCAAGGATGTCCTTTGAATATTGATCGAAGTGCCATGGTTGATTCTCCATTATTCGCATCTTATCTCGCCAACGAAAGAATTGAAAAGAATACAAGTTCTCGTCAATTTTTTGGGCTTCAATCCCATGCATGCTTAGATTTCCAAATTTTTGATAATGTATCTATTAAGGCTCTTGAATACACAGTCCTGCTTATCCACAACCTCTCAATAATCATTAGGGAGGTTTTGGCTTCTTCCTCTACTTCGTCCTCCACAACCCATTATATCTCCTGACCATCGACCTAACTCTCTTTAAGCAATCGCTCACTTTATGAATTTTGAGATTCCAAGGCTACCATTGAGAAATACGATGACAGAATTGGAACAAATCTCAAGATAAAATCTTGAGAAAAACCCCCCGAAGAGGAAAACCTAGGACTCTAGAAGAACCCTCCCAAGGAAAGCCTAGAGTGAATCTTTTTTAAAGTTACTGGCTATGTTCTCTTCAACTCGATTTCCTAAAGACTAGCTACTGAATGCATATCATGGAAGAGTTCAAGTGTGATTTTGCTTTCTGATATACAACACCAATTTTCTTATAAATGAAGCTAAGTGAATCCTATATATCTAGTGGGTAATCTGAATATTGGGTAAGTGTATTAATCTCTTTCTTTTTCACTATCCCCTATCTGTAAATTTTAAATTATTGACCCTTTGCGTATCGATGTTGTATACTTTAATTATTTTATTCAGCATCAACAAGTAAATTTGCTCACCTTTACCAAAAAAATAATAATTGTGCAATTGTACAAGTGAGAAACAAATTTAAAATAACGTCATAAGGCTGTTATAAACATTTTAGAATCCTTGTACTAATTAACAAAATGGAGCCCTATTCATAAAAACTTTAAAATATAGAAAATATATTCCATGAAATAACTATTCTTGGGAGGAGGAACATGAAGCTCAGAAAATAAAGAAAAAGATCAAACAATGATTAATGATTAGAAAAAGGAAATGGAAAAGCTCAAGTTGTATTGATTCCGAACGACTTAACAAATAGGAACTAAAATAGATGAAATCTTTCTAACAATCTAATAATAGTATTATTTCAATTTTTAATTTGTCATTTTTAGTTATATTTCTAATATGAACAACGAGTTTAAATTTTTTGGCCCACTAAGATTAAGAAGTCTATAATGTGGGGTCGCTTTACACGTCTTACTCAACACTGTTAATTGGTGTCAATTAATTAGGAGGCAAGAGTTATGTAAGATTTTCAATCAAAGTAGGTCTGAATTCTGTAGAAAACACACAACTGTACTGTTTCAGTCAAGAAACTTTAAGTAATGATGAAGGGGATGCCAACTGAATGCTGAGAGGGTACGAGAGCTCCGATGGGTCTTGACGCCTGTAAACCTGCAAAGCACACGGAAAACTACCCCCGGGTTTTTTTCGGGAACGCCCCTCCGACGCTCAAGTCAGTAATTGAGGTAGAGAGAGATAAGCAGTAATTGCAGAGAGAGATGCTCTAGCTTTTTAGGTGAGAATTGAATCCCTTTTGACTGATGGGACAAGCACTATTTATAGTGGTTGTGAATTCCAATAAAGTAGGATATTTAGGTCAACTCCAGCTGGTGGAGGGTTGATGGCCCTAGAGTAGGGGTATTTTGTTAATTTTGCTAGAAATGGGCTGGTCCATGAAATGGGCCCAAACAATTAGCCCCACGCCAATTAATCGGAGCGAAAATCCGATTTTTAAAGGAGGTTGATTGGCGGAATCGAAATAATTGCATCTCGATTAGGCTAGGATGGCCCCGCAAATTGTTAGAAGGAATTTGCAAGGCCATAGGCAGGCCCTCGTACGCTGGCCGAGGCTGAGACGCTCACGCGAGCTGAGGCACCGCAAGAAAATGGCTGAAGGGTGCGAGCGCCGGGCCGAGGGGCCCCCTCGACCGCAGTGTGCGAGCGCCGGGACGAGGGGCTCCCTCGACCGCAGCGTGCGAGCGCCGGGGCGAGGGTCTCACTCGATCGTAGCTTGCGAGTGCTAGGCCGAGGGACTCATGCGAGAGTTGGGCCAAGCGCGAGCCGAGGCACGGCCGAAGCGCGTCACTCACGCGACCTGGCGTGTATAAGGCCGAGGCCCCTCGCTCGTGGCTGAGGCGGTACAAGGCCTCTCGCTCATGGTAGTGATAGCTCGTTTTCTTAGGTATGGGACGCTCCTCGTCATCCAAAGGAGGCCCAAGGTCGCCCTTCGGAGGGGCTAATTAGCCCTTGCGTCCGAGAAGATATAAGGTAGTTATACTCATTTATTTTTCTAAGTATAGGACGCTCCTCGTTGTCAGGGAGGTCCTAATGTCGCCTTTCGGAGGGGCTAATGTGCCCTTTGCACCCGAGAAGGCATAGTAGTAATACTTAGTTTATTTTTCTAAGTATAGGACGCTCCTCGTTGTCTGAGGGAGGTCCCAACGTCGCCCTTCGGAGGGGCTAATGAGCCCCTACATCCGAGAAGGCATGAAAGTAGTAATACTTAGTTTATTTTTCTAAGTATAGGGCGTTCCTCGTTGTCCGAGGGAGGTCCTAGCTTAGCATCCCGGGGTTTGTAAGTCGATTGCCGAGCCGATGTTACTTTCTTTATGCAGACGAGGCCCAATGAGCTTATATTCATCAGATTTCTCTCAATAGTGTTGCCCAATTGGAGGTTTGCTTATGAAAGCCCATCTAAAGAGTGGGATCCAAGGCTCTTCCATCCTTTTCTCTATATAGTGGGGGAAGGAGATTTCATTTTCTCATTCTCATTCCATTCACTCCAAGCACTCCTTGTCTCTATCTCTCTAGTTTATCCCACTAGAATTGGACTCAGCTTCTTCCTTCGATCGATTTCTTCATTTAAGGTACGCGCGACTTCGCTTTCTTTGTCTTTTCTTTTTAATAAAGGCCGACGGCCGACCCCTTTTATTAGTAAATAATGGGGTCTGAGTCGGAGTCGGGTACCCCTCTCGAATCTCCTCCCATGTACAAATTATCGGAGGAAACTCGAGGGTAGTAATAACATTGGTGACGACGACAGCTCGTTGTCTCGATCCCTCGGCTGTTCCCGAGGCGGTCTTCCTTCCGAGCCCTACTTGGTCCTATGAGGAAGAGGCCGAGGGGGACGTACCCTACCCCTGTGAGGTATCCGTGGCCTATCCATATGCACAACGTAGTTACTTAGATAATTTCCTTCATGATGGTGTAGTTATGGTCGACCGGGGTGATGCCATTGAGGACTCGGACCAACTAGAGTACCCCCCCACTCGTTCCCGGCGAGGGGCCGGTCAACTGCTACCTACATCCTAATTGGATGAATGTGATGATGAGGGATATGTCCTCCTTAGGGGTGAAGTGGTTCATTCGTGACCCTTACGCCTTGTATAGGCCAAGGGGTATGAATACGGTGTTGACGACGCCCCTTGGGTACGTTGCGGTTTATCGAGCATGCTTAGATTTTAGCCTAAGATTCATTATCCATCCCTTCATTAGAGAGCTCATGACCGCGTACAACTTTACGTTCACGCAAGTGGTGCCCAACTCATGGTATACCATCTTGGGTTTTGTTATGTTTTGCCACTCGTTGGGGGTCACTCCCACCCTTCGCTTATGGAGAAACATGGTTAAGTTAGTGAAGATCCCTGAATCCGAGGAAATCGGCGGTGGTTGGTGGGGTTTCCAATGCCGAAAGGGGTACAAGATAGTTCGGAAGATACCTTCGGCTCAGAAGAAGTTCCGACGTCAGTTTGTTTATGTTTATTACGGCGGTGATTGGGATTTGCCTACCATGTGGTCTCGAGAGGAGCCACAGAGTCGTTTGAACTTTAGAGTACCGAACATGTCGAGGGATGAGGCCGTGGCTGCCTGCTACTTCCCGGACTCACTCGTGAGATGGTCAGCGGGGAAATAGTCTTTGTCCCTACTACTTGGCTCCCCAAGCCAAAGTATGCTCAGGATGAACACTTTCTATCAGCCTTTGGAGTGAGCCCGGCTTACCCCTAGGGTAATGGGTGGGGATTGTATTTTCATACTTAGTCTTTTGTTGATGTATGCTAATGTTGCGTTTCTTTTACTTTTGTATAGTCGTTTCCCGATCACGTTTGGACGAAAAGATGGCAAAGAGAGTTGATATCGCCGCCATCATGGCCCAGAGGCTCAGGAGGGAGCTTCAGGACGGGACGATTGGGGTACCCCTGCCACCTTCGGTAAGTCTCGCCTTCTACTTCTAGTTTCTTTGTCACTTATGTTTTTATGCTAACTTTTGATGCCTTTAGGATCCTGCCAAACCACAGTGTAAGAAGGAGCGCTCCACGACTCAAGTGGAGCGCCCTGAGACAGTAATCACCTTAGAGCAACAGCGCTCGAGCACCGAGGGGAGGCCTTCTTCAAGTAGACGGCCATCCCTCCAGTCTGGGCTTGACGCCAACTTTGACGGGGGTGACTATGACCTTCCTCCAACTCCTACATACACTCCTTCTTCTCCTTCGCCGCCGCCGAAGAGGGTGCGTGGACCTATTGCTGGGGCCGACGTCCCTTTCGTTCGATTGTCTACGGATGACAAGGGTCGGCGGCTGAGGAGGGTCTGCAAGGAGCTAGCCTCTGCCACGGATGAGGAGTATTTGGAGTCCGTTGACGAGGGCGAGGTGGATGAGCTTCACCACGTCTGGATGGATGTAAGTATTGTGTATCATCTTCGTGTTTTATTGTCTTGTATGCCTTTCTAACTTCTTTTCTTATCTTTGTAGAGTATTCGAATGACTATGCTGGCGCGCCACCGTATTGCTTTAACTGAGAAGAATAAGAGGTTGTCGCGGGAGTATCGATCCGGAGGCTGCGGCTCGGCGACATCGGGCTCTGTTGTGAAGGACTTGGAGGCAAAGCTTCACTTCTCTGAGTCCGAGCTGACAAGGGCGGTGAGGGCCATGGCCAATGATCAGGCTGACTTCGTCGAGAAGTCAAACGAGTTCATTTTAGCCAGATTAACCGTCTGACAAGGGATCGTGATGATGCTTTGAAGAAGGTGGGTCGCCTCTCGACGAAGCTGAGAGAGGCCCGACTGAAGGCGGATAGGTGCTCTGCAAAATGGTTCAAGGCCTGGCACGAGTCAGACGAGTGTTTGGCGTACAACACCGAGGTTGGTGAGAGCTCTTTCCTAGCAGGCGAGGAAACTGCACTGGCTCGGATGCAGAAGGCCGTGAGCCAGGACTGCCTAGCCTTCGATTGGGAGGCCTCGGCTCAGACCTACAAGTCTCTTTGTGAAGCCGAGATGGCTCCACTACGTAGTCGATTGGCAACCACCACCTTGGGCCGACGGGGTTGAGCCCAACACCCGGCCGGTTCTCGGCGGGCTATGAGGATCTTGGTTATGATGAGGAGGGTAGGGATTTCGGCAGCTCTTCTCATTAGTGCCTTTGTATTGACTCAACTTGTATTTTTCTTGAAAGAGGTAGTCTTTTGTTTGTTCAAGGCTGCCTCCCTTGCATTGTAGTCTTCAAAGGGGTGGCCTTTTGTTGCCTCCATCATGTTGTAATGTCATGTGTTAGTAATGCGAATTTTTATCATTCACTGATCTTGCTTTGTTGAGTATTGTGATTTTTCAGTTTCTGCTTTTTGTTTCATGTTTCTTTGTTTGGCCGAGGTAGTGCCTGGCTCACACTATTTTGGATGATGCAGTGCAACATGTATTTTGTCAGACTTAGGAAGTGCGTCGGACCATATGCTTGGCCTCTTTTCATTCATTACTAATGTCTTTTACAAAAATTGCGCCGCATGTGCATTGATGCCCCTAAACAACAATACTTAAACAAAATACTTCTTTAGATTATCCGCATTCCATGGTCGAGCGAGAGGGACTCCTTCAGGTGATTCGAGCCGATAAGTTCCTGGTTTAATTACGTGAGTGACCTTGTGGGTCCTTCCCAGTTGGGGCTGAGCTTGCCTTGCAGGTGTGAGTTCCCCGTCGCTTCTATCTTGCGAACAACCCAATCCCCTAACTGTATGGGTCTGTGCTTCACTCTTTTGTTTATCTTCTTTATTGCTTTTCTCATCCTTATTATTTCATTGATTTTGTTCCGCATTAATCAAACTACAACACCCAGATTCCTAACAGTCAGATACGAGGGTTTTGGGAACTCCGAACCTCGTAATGATATTCCTCCATATAAACATTTACACTTGCTTGTCCGTGATTGTGGCAAGGGGCTCAGCTTCTATCCACTTTGTGAAGTAATCTATTGCAACAATGAGAAATTTTCTTTGACCAGAGGCGGGGGGGAACGGGCCGAGTAGGTCCATACCCCACTTATCAAAGGGCAACACAGCTTGTATGGAGGTAAGGGGATTTACTGGTGTGCGAGGGAGATCTGAGAACAACTGGCACTTGGGGCATTTCCGCACCAGCTCCATTGCATCTTCTTTCAACGTCGGCCAATAGTATCCCGCTTAGAGTGCCTTGGCTGCGATGGTTTTGCTTCCTTGATGACTTCCACATGCCCCCTCGTGTATCTCCCTTAATATGTAGTCTCCATCCTCAGGGGTGACACACTTTAGCAAGGGATGAGTGTAGGATTTCTTGTACAAGTTCCCGTCATGCCAGGTGAACCACTTAGCCCTTGCTTGAACCTTCTCAGCTTCTTTGTTGTTCGGGGGGAGCTCCTCATCTCTCAAGTACTTAATCATCCTTTCCATCCATGTTGAAGTCCTGTCTAAGATGAGGGTTTGTTTGGCATTGATACTAGGTTGATGGATGACTTCCCACATGATGGTCCTTGGGCTGAGCCCGTCAGCTGAGCTCACCATTCGAGCGAGGGCGTCAGCCTACTGATTTTCTGACCGAGGTACATGTAAGATTTGAAATTCTTGAAGGTTAGTGACCACCTCTTTGGTTTTGGATCTATACATCCTCATGTTATCCTCCTTGGACTCAAATTCTCCCGATACTTGACCGACTATGAGCTGTGATTCAGACTTGGCTCGGACTGACTTGGCTCCTGAGGCGATGCATATTTGTAGCCTTAGAATCAGTGCCTCATACTCAGCTTCATTGTTGGAGCCAAAAAATCAAACTTAGTTGCATACTCCAACTTGTCACCAACAGGAGGTATTATGACTAGCCCTGCTCCGCTTCCCGTTTTAGTAGAAGAGTCGTCAACCTGAAGCCCCCATGTTGCTGATCTCTCTTCCTCAGTCGGTCCGGAAGTACACTCTGAGATGAAGTCGGCCAAGGCTTGTGCTTTAATCGCCCTACGAGGTTCATACTCGAGGCCGAAGTCGGCCAGTTGGTCAGCCCAATCCGTCATGCGACTGGAGTGATTGCGATTTTCAATGACTTTTCGAAGAGGTTCTCCGGTTAGGACCATGGTAGGATGTGCTTGAAAGTAGGGCTTCAACTTCCGACTTACCATGACTAAGGCGTAAACCATCTTTTCAATCTGGCTGTACTTGCTTTCTGCCCCTCGAAAAGCATGGTGACGAAGTACACCGGATGTTGGCCATCTTCTCGATCAGCCACAAGTATGGCACTTAGTGCGTATTCAGACACCGCCAGATAGACATACAATGTTTCCCCTGAGAGGGGGGAGATGAGCTTGGGGAGGGTGGAAAGGTGTTGCTTTAGTTGCTTAAACGCTTTTTCTGCTTCTTCATCCCAATCAAATTCTTTCCGCTTGAGTGCTTGAAAGAAGGTGAGGCTCTTGTCGGCTAACCGGGATAAGAAGCGCCCAAGGGCCGCTAGACAACCAGTGAGGCGTTGGACCTCTCGGACGTTCTTAGGAGACCTCATGTCCAACGCCGCTTGGGTTGGCTTCAATCCCTCTTTCGTTGACAAGAAGCCAAGGCATTTCCCTCCGTTCACGCCAAAAACACACTTTTTGGGGTTAAGCATCATCCGATATCGATAGAGGGTAGATAAGGTTTCCCTTAAGGCAGCTGCGTGATCTGTTGCTTGCTTGCTTTTGACGATCATATCGTCAACATACACTTCAATGTTGCGGCCTAGTTAGCCTTGGAAGATCTTGCTCACTGTGCGCTGATAGGTGGCTCCCGCATTTTTTAGCCCGAAGGGCATCATCTTGTACCAGTAGATCCCTTGGCTTGTAATGAAGGCAGTGTGTGGCCTATCCTTCTCAGCCATGGGTATTTGATGGTACCCTGCATTGGCATCCATGAAACTAAGAAGTGCATGCCCTGCTGTTGAGTCCACCAATCTGTCTATCTTGGGGAGGGGATGGTTGTCTTTCGGACATGCTTTGTTTAAGTCTGTGAAATCCACACACATCCTCCATGCTTCGCTAGACTTCTGGACGAGCACCACGTTGGCCAACCATTCTGTGTATTGACATTCTTCAATGAATCCCGCTTCTAAGAGCTTCTTCACTTCTGCTGTTGCGGCAGCGTTTCTCGCCGGGCCTTGGCGCCTCAATTTCTGTTTAACTGGACGGTATCCCTCTTTGATGTTCAATTCATGGCACATGAAATTAGGGTCTAGCCCAGGCATGTCTGTTGCCTCATAGGCGAAAACGTCCTTGTACTCCCTCAACACCATGATGATTTCCTCCCTCAGTGCTT
This sequence comes from Beta corolliflora, assembly GCA_947648045.1. Taxonomy (NCBI): domain Eukaryota; kingdom Viridiplantae; phylum Streptophyta; class Magnoliopsida; order Caryophyllales; family Amaranthaceae; genus Beta; species Beta corolliflora. Next base: position 42,595 of record CANSZD010004330.1, read on the forward strand.
GATCTATTGTTCGACCTTACCCTCACTCGGTGGTCAAGTTCTTCATCAAGGGTGACCTCCTCATCCTCTTCAACTGGTTGAGGGCGGTCGTAGCATTTCGGGTTCTCTGAGATGTAGATGCTGAGGCAGTCCAGGGGTGCCTCTTCTTCACTCCTCTTTCTCTTCTTGGGTGGTGTTTCTCCTTTAGATGAAGTTGTGCCATTTTTCAAGCTATTGACATAGCATTCTCTAGCTGATTGCTCATCCCCATGGATTTTCCCGACTTCCCCCTCATCCGTCTCATATTGCATCAAGAGTTGATACACCGAGATCACGGCTTTGACCTTGTTCAGCGTAGGACGACCCACGATTGCGTTGTATGGCAATGGGATGTCCACTACCAAGAAGTCGATTGGTAGGCTTCTTCCGTTTCCTTTTTCGCCGAGTCGCACTGGGAGCTTGATAGTGCAGACGGGATGAATTGAGCTACCCCCGAAGCCTATCAGTGGCTGATGGACGGGAGTTGTGTCCTTCTCTTGATACTTGAGTTTCTTGAGGCAATCCAAGGTAATGATGTCTGCGGAGGATCCGCTATCAATTAGGATCCTCTTCACTCTCGAGTTCGCGATCTTCATCTCTATCACTAACGGGTCATCATGGGGTGTCTGAATGCGCCGAGTTGCTTCTCCGAAGGTCACTACGGGGCAGCTTGCACTAGAGGAAAAAAGCCCAAGGGCTGCGGTCAAAAGGGGCCCAAGGGCTGCGTTTTTTGACCGCAGCCATTGGACTAGCAGCCCTTGGCATTTAGGAAGGGCTGCGGTTCAAAACCGCGGCCCTTAGCGTGTTAAGGGCTGCGGTCAAGGCAAAAACCGCAGCCCTTGGTGGGTTAAGGGCTGCGGTTAAGGGCCAAAACCGCAGCCCTTGGTGAGTTAAGGGCTGCGGTTTTGGCCCTTAACCTACCAAGGGCTGCGGTTTTTGCCTTGCCCGCAGCTCTTGTGACCCAAAAAAAATAAAAAAAATAAATTTTTTTTTTTTGAATTTTTTTATCTTAAGTGTTCCCAAACAAACTCCGCCTGTGAGTGTCTGTGTGACATTCACTGCCGGTCTCAAGCCCGGATAAAGGAGGAGAGTTGCGGTAGGTTTGGGGCGGCCAGCATAAAACATAGTCCCATATCATGACATGAATCGACAAATGAAAAACGTGGGGGCGTCCCCTACTCAGCGACGCGCTGCACTTCATAGACCCGGGTGTAGTGATAAGTATGCAAGGGTTGCTAGGTCGTCGCCCGGAAGCGGCGCGCCATCCCGCGCCGGGGGTGGTGTCAAATATGAAGGGTTCCCGCATCGGGGACGGGTGCGGGTAAAGAAGTTAGTCCGGGGTAGTGGTAGTGGTAGGGGTAGTAGGTTGCGCTTTGGAACATGGAACATTGGCTCTTTTGACGGGAAGATCGGCGGAGGTGGTGGAGGTTATGAGGAGGCGAAAGATTCACATAATGTGCCTTAAGAGACTAAGTGGGTTGGTGGAAAAGCAAGAGAACTAGCCCGGTGGGGTTATAAGCTTTGGTACTCCGGAAAGGATAAGTGTAGGAATGGAGTAGGCATCATTATTGATAAGGAATATATTGATGATGTGGTGGAAGTTTCGAGGAAGAGTGACCGCATTATGAGTATCGAGGCTAGTATTAGGGAGTAATGCGGTGACTATCATAAGCGCATATCGTTTAAGTAGGATTGGAAGCATTTATTAAACAACAATTTTGGGAGGATTTGGAGGAGGTTGTGCAACGAGTGCCTATTAATGAAAAATTGATCATTGGTGGGGATCTTAACGGACATGTGGGCACTAGTCGAGTTGGCTTTGAGAGCATTCATGGAGGTTTTGGGTATGGGGAGAGAAATGAAGTTGGAAGTGATATCTTGGATTTCGCATTAGCTTATGGTCTTAGTATTATGAACACTTGGTTTGAGAAAAGAGAATCTCACCTTGTGACGTATAGGAGTGGAAGTAACGCGAGTCGATTGACCTCTTTTTAGTAAGGAATGGTTGGCGGAAGAGTTATACAAGCTGCAAGGTGATACGGGTGAGAGCGCGACCACCCAACATAGACTAGTCGTGCTTGATTTCCGGGGTAGGGAGTCTTTAAGAAAGCGAAAACCCGATGTGGAGCCGCGAATCAAGTGGTGGAAGCTCCAAGGGGAGCACAAAGAGAACTTCTTAGCTAAGATGGCTAATAAAGATATTTGGGCTTGTAACACGGAAATGGATGTAGATTCGATTTGGACAAAGATAGAACTTGGTATAAAGGAAGTGGCGAAAGAGGCCCTTGGAGAATCTAAAGGACTGTACCATCAAGTAAGGACACATCTTGGTGGAACGAGGAGGTGAGACAAGCGATAAAAAACAAACGAGAAAGTTATAAACTTTTGGGAAAAGATAGCGGCGATGTGAACTATGAGAAGTACAAAGAGGCGAGAAAAGAAGCCAAGAAGGCGATACGGGAAGCTAAAGCACGGGTAAACAAAGAGCTTTATGCAAGATTGGATACGACGGAAGGTGAAAAAGACATTTATAGAATTGCGCGTATGAGGGACAAGAAGACAAGAGACATAAGAAAGGTAAAATGTGTCAAGGGTGTGGACCAAAGAGTGCTTGTGGAGGATGAAGAGATAAAGGATAGGTGGAGGTCGTACTTTGATACCTTGTTCAACGGTGATAAAGCACAAGACATCGGGGATGTACACATTCGCCAAGTATGTTAAATCGAGAGTTTATGAGGAGGATTCAAAAGGGAGAAGTCGTTGCGGCATTAAAAAAGATGGGATTGAAGAAAGCTACGGGGCCGGATGGCATACCTATCGAAGTTTGGAGGTGTTTAGGGGGAGAGGAATCGAATGGGTGACAACATTCTTCAACATGATTTGGAGACACAACAAAATGCCATTAGAATGGAGGAAGAGTACTTTGATTCCTTTGTATAAGAACAAAGGCGATGTACAAGATTGTACCAACTACTGAGGAATCAAACTAATGAGTCATACGATGAAACTGCGGGAAAGGGTGATTGAGCAAAGACTTAGGAAACATGTGAAGATATCGGAGAACCAATTTGGATTTATGCCGGAAGATCGACTATAGAGGCCATCCACCTCTTAAGACAAACAATGGAACATTACGTGATAGGAAGAAGGATCTACATATGGTTTTCATTGATTTGGAGAAGGCATATGATAGAGTACCAAGAGAAATACTTTGGTGGGCGTTGGCGAGGAAAGGTGTTCCACAAAAATATATAGATATCATCAAGGATATGTATGAGGGGGCAACTACGAGTGTGCGGACTACGGTGGGGAGGACGGAAGAGTTTCCTATTACGATCGGAGTGCATCAAGGTTACGCACTTAGTCCCTTTCTCTTTGCCCTAGTCATGGACGAACTAACGAGGTCAATTCAAGATGATATACCATGGTGTATGATGTTTGCGGATGATATTGTGTTGATTGATGAAACAAAGGAAGGTATTGAGAGAAAGTTGGAATTGTGGAGACATACATTAGAAGCCCGGGGTTTTAGATTGAGCAGAAGTAAGACGGAGTATATGGAGTGCAAGTTCAGTGGGGTTACAAGCAGCGAGGCGAGGGCGGTCACTTTGGATAGCAAAGTGGTTCAAGGATCGAACGTCTTGGTTACCTAGGATCCATTCTCCAAAAGGATGGAGAACCTGGATGGAGACGTGGCTCATAGAATTAACGCGGGTTGGTTAAAGTGGAAAAGCGCCATGGATTCCTTTGTGATTAGGCATTCCCCAAAGCTTGAAGGGAAAGTTCTACCGTACGGCATTAGGCTGCTTTGTTATATGGCACGAATGTTGGGCGGTGAAACAATGCCACGTCCATAAGATGAACGTGGCGGAGATGCGTATGTTGCGGTGGATGTGTGGCCACACAAGGAAAGACCGATTAAGAAATGAAGTGATCCGGGAAAAAGTTGGAGTTGCATCCATTGAAGAAAAGATGAGGGAGAATCGGTTAAGATGGTTTGGTCATGTGAAAGGAGATCGGGTGATGCACGGTGAGAAGAATTGAAGAGTGGAGGAGTAACCAAGTTGTAAGGGGTAGGGGAAGACCTAAGATGACTTGGATGAAGGTAATTGAAAGTGATATGAGGTTACTTGGGATTGAGGAGAGCATGACGTTGGATAGAAGTGAGTGGAGGGGCAGTATCCATGTGGAGGAAGGGGTGTGATTTCTGCATTTATTTGTTTTTTTCAATTGTGTTGGTATTAAAACCTTTTTGTTGAAAACCTCTTTTTAAAACTTGTTGGTGTAAACCTTGCTTTAAAAAAAAAAAAAAACCTTTTTATCACTCTTGGCGATGCCATCTCCTTTGGTGACGGTTTCAGTTGACGATTCATGTTAGCCGACCCCAAATCACTTTGGGAATAAGGCTTAGTTGTTGTTGTTGTTGAAGTGTTCCCAAACAGTTATATATATGTATAAGTATCAATTTTCATTGCAAATTATGTCTTTTTTTACACAAATACTTAATTTCCTTTTGACGCTTGATATCATCTTCCCGCTTCTTTGCCTTCTTTTCTTTCTCCTCCACTAGAAAATTAATAGCAGTTTCAACATCCTGCTCATTCATCTTTAAAGCTCTCTTAGCTTCATATTCCTTGTAACCCATGCTCATTAACAATGATAAGGCTTCATCTGATACTTGAAGCTGAATATTAAGAAAAGAAAAAAAGAAGAAAAAAACATCAGTATTTATAGCAATAATGCAATCATTCAATGAGGCCAGTCTGATGATTGGAGAAAGATATACGGTGTATATGAATGGTTTAGAGAGCCACACTACAACACATAAAGTAAAATGAGAATCACTATAAAAATCAAAAAGTTTAATAGCCTCAAAATCTAGCAAATAATAGAGTTCACCACATTACTATTAATCTAATTCTCAAGCAATATCCTTAGATAGGAGCAAACTGATTACAATGCTAACCAATCCTCAGAATCAGCCGAAATAATTTTGATAGCAAACACATGCTACCACTAACCTCTCCCATTTCAACCACCTCTAAAGCATCTTTGAATTGTTGAAATCTCATAAGTTGCTTTCCTTTTGTGTGCAGCATAAGACCCATCATTATTGCTCTGCCAAATATAACCAATATAGTCAATATTCAAAATCTATACCTAAAAGGAAATGAGAGCACTCAAAAGTACATACAATAACTTGCAACAACCACATACATACCTTTGATCAGTCTCAGAACCCATATTAACCTTCTGTTCTCTTTGATCCTTAAGCTCTATGTTGTAGTCCTCAATTGGCAGTGAGCCATCTGCGTGTCTCTTGGCAAGTGCAGCTACAGCCGTCCTGGTACGTTCAAGAAAGAGATATTTGAGCAAGCAAGTATTACTTAATTCAATTAAAGCAAGCAATAACCACCCTCATAAACTCAACATAGAGATTAAATGGATAATATACCACAGCCATACAATCTCAATTCCAAAGACGACAAATGGCGAACGCCATAATTTAGCAAGAGAAGACTGCTCCAACAACCACTACTGACAAATAACCAGGCTCAACTTTCTTACTCACAAATCACAATTGCTAAACAACACAATTCATACTCACAATAAGACAAATAAGGGAGCAGATTGACTAAATCCAAAAAATTAGTGAAATTGAAATTCAATCCCCTTATCTACGAAAACAAAACCCTTAAGATTGCATACCATCCAAAAGCATAATTCAATACAAACAGCCTTCAATAGCTTGCTATTCATCAATTCAAAACCTTCGATGATCATTATCACACACACACACACACAAACAAAACAAAACAAAAAAACACCCACAAGAGCAAAAAAGTTCAGGCCAATAAGAACACAAATCAAACATAAAAAGTACAATATAACTAAATTATAAAACAGAGGGCAATTCAACAATCCCTAAAACTTGCATGATCAACAACCCCACAAACATACATGATCAAAATATTAAAAAAAAATCAAAACTTTAGAGGAAATAAATTAAAAACAGTAAAAATTAAAAGAGAGATGAATTAGGGTAAATAGTTTACTTGAGACGACTGAGTCTAGAAGAACGTTGTTCTTCCGCCATTAATTCTTGCTGAATAGACATACCCTCATCAACATTAACTCTGGAAACCAATATTTTAGCGTTATTTTTAACACCCAGTGATGCAGCAATTTATAGAAGTAATCATACATCTCAACAGAAGACCCGAATGTTTTCGGACCGAGAATAACGCTGAATGGACTTGTTGATGTTCCAGTTAAGTTCTTTCCTTTAGGCTAGGCATTAATACACCAATGAATCCGATAGAGAAATTCACTGAAACCTCAATAAATTTATGCAATACCTCCACCTTTCATCAATATCCCAGTTGCACACCATTTTTCTCCCTGGATAATACAATGCTAACTGCTCGTACAATGTTCACACAATTGCAGTACTCAGAAAAATTGTCTCTGTTAGTAAGAGTGCTCTCTTACAAAAGAAAAGTCCTGCAAATTCCAATCACTAAAAACCACAAATTCAGCCCAACAAATTGCTAATAATTAATTAAGCAAAATCAGTTTTAGGCTCAACTTCATACTAATTAACATGGGTTATACTTAGGGCTTGAATTTTAAGCTTCAAAATCAGAATTTTTTAGGGGAACAAGGAGGTAGCTTTTACCTCTGCTTCCAAAGCAGGGAAGACACGACAGGGGGAGGAGCTGGGCTCCGGGAAACGGTGACGACATCCGGCAAGGGAGGAGAGCTCCGGCAAGGCTGCGCGGCTCCGACGCAGGTGCAGTGAGGCTGCTCGAGTGTAGCAGCAGAACGAATCAGAGGAGAGAGCGAAAGAGGCAGGGGCAGTAAAGGAAAGCAGAGCTCCAACGACGGAGACGCGATTCGACAGTGCTGTAGGAGGACCGGTGGTGGCAGCAGCACTTGATTGACTGCGTTGCACAGTCGACAATTCCTCCAATGACCTTCCACCAACAGAGTCCTCAGTCACGTTTGCAGCCATAACCTAACCTAAAACCCCTCCCCTCAATACTCTTTCAGCTTCTCCCACTGTAAAACTAATGCAAATTCATAAAACAACACAAAGTAAAAAACAAACAATTCAAAGGCAGCAAATTTCGGCATTACAATGTCAAGCACTGCGAAAAAAACTTAACGAACAAAAAAGGGATCAAAAATACTACGATTGACAAATTTCTCAGCAAAAAATGAAATTTAATCACAAATCTCAAATCAAATCAAACAAAAAAGAAAAACCTATACATAAACAAAAGCAAAAACACCATTAATGGAAACTCGAATTTGCATGTACCCTAAAAAAAAGGTTCCCGGAAGCAAAACCCTAACCAAAAATAGACCTAACATTATTATATCCAAATTCGATTATCTCGATTAGCAGAAACAATAAGAAGGGCGGGATTAATTTATATATTAAAAAAAAGATTTTAATCTGAAAAACCCTACCTCCATAAAAAAATAGTTCGAGCAATAAAATTGGGGAAAAGAGGTAAAAGGATGAAAAATATTAGAAAATAGAATCGGAAGAAAGAAGAGTGTAAGTAACAGATCGATTAGAGAAGATGAACCTGAAATGTCTGAGACGAGAAAGAAGCGAAAGTTTTATTGGATTCACCGGCGAGAGGAAGAGAGGTGCGAGAGAGACAGCTCTTGCGAACCCTAAACCCTTACGAGCCCTCGCCGACGAACCCTAAACCCTTGCGAGCCCTCGCCAGCGAACCGTAAACCCTTGCAAACCACTGACAGTCGCAAACCCTCGTCGGCGAAGAAGGATGAGAGGAGAGAGACGATGCGGTGAGAGGGAGAGATGATGCGGTGAATAGGAATTAGGAGAGAGAGAAATAGGGTTCAGCGAACGAGAGTATAGGAGACTGCTCAAGGGAGTAACGCGATTAAGCGGGTTATTTCATTTTTGGGCTGTTAAAGGCTGCGGTTAGCCCAAAAACCGCAGCCCTTAGTTTAAGGGCTGCGGTTTTTGATTTAACCGCAGCCCTTTAATCACTAAAGGGCAGCGGTTTTGGGCTAACCGCAGTCCTTCACTATTAAGGGCTGCGTTTTATAATAAACCGCAGCCCTTGCGTTTTTTCCACTAGTGTTGCCTGGGTACCTTCAATTTTTAACACTTGATGCTTCAGCTCTTGAAGGTGGGATTTGCGGGAACGGCCGGTTAGGCCTCCTGAAGCAATCCACCCGATATAACACCAACGTACCCTTCAGTGTCATCACTGTTAGCTCGATCTTCTTTCCTCTTGTCCTTGTCATCAGGATTTTTGAGGTACCTGTTGAGCTTCCCTTGGTCGGCTAGATTATCCAAGGCCTTCTTCAATTCTCTGCAATCACGGGTGGTGTGACCGCACTCCTTGTGGTACTCACACTATAATCGTTTGTCCCGTCGAGTGCTGGAGGTCTTGATGGGGGGTGGCCTAGGTAACACCGACTTCTCTTTGAGTTCCAAGTAAATCTCCCTTTGGTTTCTGTTAAATCGAGAATCCTCCCTACTAGCGGAGGGCCGGTTAGGCTGGGAGTTGGATCGAGGAGCCTTGGTCTGATCTTGGCCGTTGCGGTGTTCCGCGAGACCCTTGTCATTCTTCCTCTTCCTTGAGTTGTCGTTGCTTGGCTTACAAATGTCAGAGGCTTGTATAAACTTTTGTGCCCTGGTCATGTCTTCCGTGAACGTAGTGACTTCGTTTTCCGCCAAGGACCAACGGAACTTACCCGGCAAGAGCCCAGACATAAGCGCGGTGAATGCTACCCCATCTTGGAGGTCTGACACCCTTAGTGACTCTTCGTTGAACCTCTTGATGTAGTCGCTCAGACTCTTATTGTTCTCTTGCCTGACCGACATCAAATGGTTGCTAGTCTTCTTGTGTCTCCTTCCCGCAATGAAGTTCTGAAGAAAGAGTGCTTCTAGCACTGAGAAGTTAGTGATAATTCTGAGCACTGAGAAGTTAGTGATAATTTTGGGAGATAACTCTGAGAACCAGCTAAGCGCCAACCCTTTGAGTGTGGTTGTGAAGTAGCGACACCATGCCGCCTCGCAACCCGTTTGCACACTCATTTATGCGCTTTGTATGAGGCCATGTGGTCAGCCGGGTCCGTCGAACCTGCATATTGCTCGATGAGAGGCACTTTCACTTTGCCTAGGTTGGGGGTGTCCATGATTTCTTTGCTAAAAGGGGTCACGAAGTTCAGGACACCTCTATTGACCATCTGGGGGTCCCCACGTTTGCGTGGTTGATATGAGGCCGAGTCCCATTCATCCTCCCGGCGTCTGGACGACTGAGGAGGGGATCTCTCTCGCTCCCGGCGAGGAGAGTGGGGCTTACCAGGCTCACGCTCGCGTCTTGATGGGGCCGCCCTTGAAGCCTCCTTCCTATTCAGGATTTCCCGGGCATCCATTTGCCCCTTACGGAGTCGGTTCTCTTCGATTGTCTGACGAGCATCCCTCTACCCACGTTCTGTCCGAGGCAGTCTCTGTTCTGACCGATGGGGTCTATGGGCTGACTAAGGGAGTCTCTGAGCTGACTGATGGGGTTTTCGCTCTCTTGGTTGTTCATGCCTCCGGGCCGAGGGCTGAGGGGGTCCAGCAGCATTTGATCTTTCCTTCCCTCGCCTCCCCCTCAGGCTGAGGGTGGGGCTATGGTTGCCCCCCATTTTGAAGAGTAGCTAACATGGCCCTTAGGTTCCGTTCAATGTTTTGGTTCAGCTGGTCCACTATTCTCTGGAGTTCAGCAGGCAGAGGTGGTGGTCCAGCCGGCTGAGGCTGAGGCCCATGCTCTGGCTGAGGCGTGGGGGTCTCATCCTCATTAGGGTCGAGTATCTCGACGATAGGTGTGCAACGAGAGGGTGGATTAGGTTCTGGCTGAGGAGATTTACGGTTTCGGCGAATCGGTGCCATTTCGGCTCTCGGTTGTGGCTTAATATTGTTGTTTCCCCACAGACGGCGCCAAACTGTTTCAGTCAAAAAACTTTAAGTAATGATGAAGGGGATGCCAACTGAATGCTGAGAGGGTACGAGAGCTCCGATGGGTTTTGACGCCGGTAAACCTGCAAAGCACACGGAAAAACTACCCCGGAGGTTTTTCCGGGAACGCCCCTCCGACGCTCAAGTCAGTAAGTGAGGTAAAGAGAGAAAGCAGTAATGGTAGAGAGAGATGCTCTAGCTTTTTAGGTGAGAATTGAATCCCTTTTGACTGATGGGACAAGCACTATTTATAGTGGTTGTGAATTCCAATAAAGTAGGGTATTTAGGTCAATTCCAACTGATGGAGGGTTGATGGCCCTATGAGTAGGGGTATTTTGGTAATTTTGCTAGAAAGGGGCTGGTCCATGAAATGGGCCCAAATATGTACTGTCGTGGAAGTATTCATTAATCATGCATACATCTAATAGATTATTTAGAGCCACATGGTACAAGAAGTTAAAGAATTTGACACGGTATGAATTTCTACCATTCATTATAAGTTGCAATCGCATGTTTAAAACACAAAACTGCCACTACTTCTCATCATATGAATATTTGATTAACCGATTTACATGTTTTTTTCTTTATTTTGATGTTACACCATTACAACTTACAAGACCATTCAACCAAAAAAAAAAGATCATTCAACCGTAACACTTAGGCTCTGGCAATTGGTACTCTGGTGACTGGTGTATTTACCTTTTTCATTATTAGGAAAGATACCCTAAGATTAGGGCCGTTTTTTAGCATGAACAATTAAAGAAGCGTTATGGAATTATGGAAATAGGAAATGGTATGAGACTATGAGAGTGAGAATCTCATGGTCTCATGGATATGGATTTGCAATCCAATCCTTCTTTTAGTTGTTTGTTTCATACGAAAATATGAATTTAGAATCGATTAGTAAAGGGGAGATACGGGGATCTCAATCCTTATGACTTTTGAGGTTTCACAATTAATAGTTGAGACTTTTTATGAAAGGACGACCATAATTAGGACCGTTCTTGTCAATTTTTACTAAAATAACACTATCTCTGTTAACTTTAATTTAAATATAATTATTCTATTTAGTTTAATTTAGCTTCATTAAGTTTAGTTCAGCCAATTTCAACTCAAAAAATAGGGTCTAATTTACTTAAAAATTTGAGTTCCATATATATTTTGAACATTATATGTATCAAATCTATTTTGAAAGGATGTTTCCACGAAAAAGAATAATTGGTAAAATTTGCCTCAACAGCACAAACTATGGTGCGGATGCACCCAGCACCACCAACTTTGACTGGTAGCCAAAACACCACAAACTATTGACCTGGGTGCAACGAGTGTCATTAATGACGTCAGAGCTAAATGTTCTTGCGGACGACGGGGAATCCGTATTTTTTTTTTCCCATTTTCCCCTTTTTTCTTTTATTTATGCTATTTTTCATTAATTAGAAGCCTGAGTTACGTAAACATGTGTTGAGAAATGTTAGCTTTGGCGTCATTTATGACACTCACTGCTCGCCAATAGTTTGTAGTGTTTTGGCTACTAGCCAAAGTTGGTGGGGTTGGATGCACCTGCGCCATATTTTGTGGTGTTGAGGCCAATTTTTCCAAAAGAATTTGATAAGCATTTATATTGAGCGTTGGAGATTCTCCTCTTTTTTTTTAATATATACTGCATATGTGTAAATTTATAGAATATATTTAATGAGAGGATCACCGATATTATTTATCTCTGGATCCATAGAATATCACTGCCAATCCTAGATAATATAAGTTCAAATAAGTTAAATTCAGGACTAGCTAACAAGTCCATGATGCACTACTACAAAAATGGGCAAAGTGACCACTAATAAGAGACCATCTTAATCAAATAAATGGTTATTTAATAAAAGGAACCTTATTTTTTAAAGAGGAGGTCTTTTATAGTAGGACAAAATAGACCTCTTTCTGACAAAGGTGGTTTCTTTAATAATATTCCTAATTTCAAATTAAAGATTTATAAAACCCTAAATCCTTATTGACTCATAGGCTCATAGTCGTTTATTTCTCTTTTTCCCCATTCTGGTTCTCTGTACTATTTCTCTCATCGATGGCTGCTTGTGCTCCTAAGCTTCCTGCCTCGTTGTCGGTCTGTGCTCGTAAACTTCGTCGGTTGTCTGCCTATCTTTCACCGTTTGTTTGCTCCGATTAATCTGCTCGTCGCTGGCCAACAATACTCATAACCTTCCTCACACACACTCCTGCTACTTCGTTTTTAGCAAAAGAAAGCAATTCTCAAGGTAATTCTTATGCTTTGAATTCATGCCTCGATTTAGAACTTTAATTTTTTTTAAATGATTGGATGCCTCACTTTTATTTATCTCTTTTGTGATTTAAAATGTCATGTGTGATTATTGTAGAACGCTAGGGTTTATTTTTTAAAATTTTCAATTTCATTTTTTTAGGGGGCGAAATTTTAAGCAGTCTGCAAATCGGATAGCGGTGCATCGAGAAAAAATGGCGATATAAGATGTTGATAAAATGCTCGCTTCCTCGTATTTTGACATTCTCACAAAGTAACTCTAAAGTCTAATTCTTCCCCCCTAATTATTTTTTGCCTTGCTTGATTTATTATTTGTCGACAATTGTTAATTAGGTGAAATTATTGGGTTGTAGAATAGGCAATTCATGAGAAACCTCTGGAAACAGAAAGAGATGAATGTCAGCTTTTGTTGCATTCAATTTTACCAGCAAGCTTTCATTTAACCTTCAACCTCGCCTTCTTTCTCTTCCATGGTACTTCCACTCTTTCTTTTTGAAAGTAGTAGAATGTATTTGATAGGTGTTATGATTTGGAGTGAAAAAGCTTCAATTTTTAATGGAAATGAAGCTTCTATGTCTGTTTTCCATTAATAAACTTACTTCTAGAAGATGGTTCCCCCTCCCCCCTAAAAAAAAGAAAAGAAGATATGATATTTATGGGGTTTCCTCATTTCTGATTTACATTTTTTAGGCTAAAGAGGAGTGTTGTTAGATGCTTTTCACATAAGGTTGTGACTTCTCCCCCTCCCCATTTATGTTTTGCCTTTCTTGATTTGTTATTTGTCGACAATTGTTTGATCTGGTGAAATTAGTGGGTTATGGAATGGGTATTTAATTTTAGCTCCAAGGGTAAAATGCTTCAATTTCTTGCTTGTTATGTTGTAAATGTATTTAGCTCAGTTCAAGTATTTTGATAGTCATCTTTGTGTCTCGATATGCTCAATTTTTTAAAACTTCTTGCTTTCCATTATTATGGTCAGATTTTTTTTCAATTTATTGCTTTGTCTTGAGTACTGATTTTGTTGTGTTTAGGGTTTGAATTGTCATGCTTAGAGTTTAAATTTTGGATTCCATATAATTTTTTTACTAGTTAATGTCTCACTAGTTGATACCAATTTTATGAGGTTTTCTCATTTATAATTTATTCTTGTATTTGAATTGTCGCTATATCGCATGAATTTATTATGTGGTTCAATTATGTCTCATTGGTTTTTATGTATTCATTAATTAGGATTCATAGTGCAGTTTACTAATTCAATATTGTTCTTTCTTATTTTCCACAGATTGATTCATTTGGAGAAGTTTTTCTCAAACAACATGCTTATGATCAAATTCAAGTGTTTAAAGTTCTTACTTAGTTGGATGACATAATGGATGTAATAATAACTAGTTTTTAACGTACTTTAGATTTTTAATACCGCTTGGTGTGCTTGGATTCTTTATGTATTTTTTTTTCTTTTGTTTTTTTTACATCGAGGATTTTATGTAGTTGCTAGACTTGCTACGGCACACTTGTGTAGCTTTGAGCTATCAAAGTTTAATGTGACAATATATTTGTAAGCATTGTGGCATCTTCTTTGAATGATATTTTGTTCTGTGTTTATGAATAATTGCACAAATAAAAAGTTTAAAATAAACGGGAATAAATGTAAATTTTTTTAAGAAAAAAATAGATGTCATAAACAGGTTATAATTATGTTGAGCAAAGAGACCATCTTACAAGATAAGTGGTCTTTTTAATGGAACTAAAGAGACCACTTATTTCCCTAAGTGGTTTCTTGTTATAATAAAAGATACCACCTAATTCAAACAAGTGGTCTTTTTTCCTTCTTTTCTAGTTCCTCCATACAGTACCTAAGTGACCACTTATGTTAAATAGTGGTCTTTTTCTTTCATTTAAAAAACCACCCCTAAAAAGTGGTCTCTTCTACAAAGAGACCAGTGAGCTAGAGACCACCTCTTGGATGGTCTCTAAGGGGATTTTTAGGGGGTCTCTTTATGCCTTTTTGTAGTAGTGATGATTGGCAATTTAAAATATTTTGATTGGTTTGAAGGATTTAGTTGCGCCACCTACGGTTTACAACTAGTTTTTAAGCCTGGGCAACTCCCCGAGTATATAGTGACAATTTTCATTTATTAATATTTCATTATAAAATGATAACACTAAATATTACTTGGTGTAGTGGTTAAGATATTAATATATGAGCTTGAAGTCATGGGATCAAATCTTATACAATGCATTTTCTATGTTTTTATTTGTATGTGAATTACATGGATTAGGAAATCTTAATGGAGAGCGTCACGTGACACCGTTACTTGTTTAGGAACGCTTTTTAATATGTTAGTATAGATTAATTGTTGTAGGGCATATTTTCTAATGACCAGATGACCTAACACGTTTTTTTTCATGTACTATATATGTAAAGAGGTGAGTACTTCCCGAACTACGATTCTCTTTTCTATAAAATAAACCCAAAAGCTTGAAATTAGATAAGCTAATTAAGCATATACAGGCTCTTAGCAGTGTAGTTGATTGAAAGCTGCCACATCGATCATGGGAGGAACCGCTATGATGCCATTATTATTCACCACAATAGCAGATAATCAAGCAAACTCCAAGGTAAAATTTGCTTCAAAAGATGTCATTAATAATAACTCAAAGTTTATGCTAACTAATGAGTAATGTCTAATGATGAGTTATCTTTGAGCTCGAGACTATTTGGCTATTATTCTACGAGAAGGCTTAGATTTATGACCAGAAGAACACCGCAAGCATGGGCAGCTCCGATGAGCAAGGACGAGCACGAGGCGGTTGCGGGAAGAAAAGTGGGTGCTTTCACGGCTGTGGTAGAAGTAACTTTAAGGACGACAAAGATGGATTACTTGACAGAGGTTGAGTTAGGTTGGATGAATGCCTTGGCATACAAGAGACAATCTGCAGAGTTTGAAGGGGGTGTTACTCTCCAGCTAGTCAGTACAAACACTAATTCAGGTAAAATAGTACTTGTATATATTTATTTTTAAAGGTAAGTTGAACCGTTGAAGTCCCTTGTAAGTAGACGGGATTTAGGAATCCCTCTTTGCGGTGGAGGCTGCCCAAGATCGAAGGTGATACCAACACTATTAGACTATCATCATCGATCTTCAACTTGTATATATTTTATATGCGGTAGAAACTTAACGACGAGATAACAAGAGGAAAATATTTGGCAACATAATACTAATTCATTTTACGGCATATGTTCCATTTACGAAACGCAAGTAACTTACCCATTTACTTGTATATATTCTTCACGCGATGTTTTTAATCATTATTTTCGTTGTTTTTTTCTTCTCGATCTCTCGCGCGTTTAAAGTTCATTAATTTTTAGGTAATAAACCGTGCCATTTACATGCAGGAAACTTAACGGAAGCAGAAGTAAGCAAAGAAGCTATGTTACGATGGCAAGACTCAAGTGTCGTACGGAGGGAAGGGGAGAATATGAGTTACAGAGTACAGATCATATTGGATGCTAGCTTTGGGTTACCGGGTGCAATATTAGTTAGGAACAACTACGAAAAGGAGCTCTTCTCGGAGAGCATTATATTTGAAGGAATTGTTCACTTTCATTGCAATTCTTGGATTCAGCCTCGTAAGATTTACCCAAAGCCACGAATTTTCTTCTCTAACAAGGTAAACCAAATCAACGCCTAACTAATAATTTTTCAACCTTACTAAACACAAGCCTTCAATTTCATTATTTTACAAATTTCATAATGATCTACACGGCTTAGGCCTTGTTTGGTAAAGAGAGATTTGAGACAAAATTAGAGGTTTGAACTCATATTAGAGGATTTGACTAGTCAATCCTCTAATTTGAGTATTTGATAAAGAGAGATTTCAATTAGTTGATTGGGTCCAAAAAGCTCTTTTTGGAAAAGTTGGGGGAGCAGCTTTTTTATATTTGAGGTTTGGGAATGAGTGGGTCAATTACATTTATATCCTAACATTTTTGAAAATTAAATTAATAAATAATAAAAAGTACAACAATAGATTAATGCAAATGTCCTTATTGGTCATTTTACACAATTATGTAGCAATCAGCTATCAACTACTTACCAAACACCTTTATACAAACAACTAGTCAAATAATCAGCTTATACAATCAGCTATTACCTACCAGCTAATACAATCAGCTAACGTCTAACAACTATCCGCTAATTGCCAAATACAGCCTTAATCTATTTGAGAAAAAATTTCACAACTACCTAAAATATGTTAAGATTTTAATAAAAGACCTAACATATACTCCCTCCGTTTCATTTTAATCTACACACTTACACTTTTCACGCATGCCAATGCAAAACTTTGAGGACATATATCTTTAGTTTTGTGTTTGTAAAAATTATAAAAAGTACATATTAATAAAATACATGTTATGATGAATCTAACAAGATCCCACATTGCCTATATTTTCATCCGCGTATAAATCACAAATGATGGTCAAAATAAAATTTGTGAATAGTGTAAAATATCAAAGTGTAACAATTAAAATGAAACAGAGGGAGTATAGATAAACACCAATTGCCAAATAGTGGTGGCCTTGTGGGATATTCGCTAGAGGGACCAACTTTTTTATGAGAGAAAGATTTGACCAATAACAGTACGTAATGGTCTATTTTTGCACTCTAATACTTAATGATGGTACTATATTAGCATTTATGAGTTAACAATTTATGATAAAATTCCCCTGTTTCAAAATAAGTGTAACGCTCAGTAAATTGACACTATTTATTTATCAACTAATTTTAACTCCATTTTCTCACTATTATATAAAAAAAATAGATAAGTGGAACCTTGTTAGATTCATATCAATGTATAATTTCATATTATCAAATTTTTATAATTTTTATTTGTGTGCAATTAAAGATATTAATGATCAAAGAATCACATTGGGTTACATAAAACTGTAAATTTAACACTTATTTAGGAACGGAGAAAGTATTATGTTATAGCATAGGTGGCAAACGAGTCGTTCGAGTCAAGTAATTTCTTTGTTGGTTCTATTTCAAGTCTTCTTATATTCGGTTCAAGTTCGGGTCGCATCAAGTCTGATTCGAGTCTTCTTATTTTATGGTCAAGTTCGGGTCGCATCAGGTCTGATTTCGGTCTATGCAATCGAGTTAGGTTCTGGTCGCTTCCGGTCTGTTCCAGGTTAAATCAATATTTATAATAAATATATTCTAAAAAAATAAAATAATAACAAATATGATATATTTTAAGTCAATACTTACAGATAGAGATAGGAGATAATATTAAAGTAAATTATAGAGTATTAAAATAAAATAAAAATAAAAATTTGGTTCTCATTATAGCGGGGATCATAGTTGACGGTGTAGTTCAGGTCGGGTCATTTCGGGTCAAGTTAGTCTTGGGTTTGTTTGATTGGGAGGTTTGGGGATGTTCGGGTCTCAGGTCAACTCTGGATTGCAATTTTGGAGTCTAATTCATGTCTCCAGTCAGGGTTTTTTGTGTCGGGTCAATTTTGCCAAACTTAATTTATAGTAGTAATGTAAGTTAATTTTATAGTACAGCTAAATGTTTCATGTATAAGCAACATTTATAATAGTATCAATGTAGATGAATGGTACTAGAAAGTGTGCTTCATTGGTATTAAAAACTGTTCCAATAATACTACTCCCTCCATAACATAATAACTGCAAGAAATGAATATTTATACCTTACAAATAATACCCATTTGTTGCAGTTATTATGCTATGGAGGAAGTATGTGATTACCAAATATTGTGCTATCAATACCAAAATATGGTCCATTTCCTAAATCAATGGTTAGAAATGCATGAAGGGGAAAAGGAGGGAAATTGTTTAGAATTTTTTTTACTCGCTAGATAAGATATCGGCATATTAAGATAGGAAAGTAAATAATGCAGATAAATAGAGAGGATTGTAATATTACCTCAATTCGACCCTTCCCTCCCTTTCTTCTTCTTCCTTATTCCATACCAAATTTGGTACAAATCAAATTATTGATGTAAGACACTCCATATGGAGATTACTACATCTACCCACTAGGTAGACTACCCATTAGAAATTGACAATTAAAAAATAATTAATTCTGCCGAGTTGGACTTCACTAATTATTAATATCTATCTCTCTAGTGGGTAGATTACCCAGTGGGTAGACAAAAATTTTCCCACTCCAGTGAGTATCTATCTCTCTCATATCCCAAAATCCTCCTACCTATAATTTAGACATTATCCAACCCCACATGTTGTCAATAGCGCAGACCATTAAGTTGTTGGCATCTCATTGTTGGAGTTCAAATGGACTCCAACATAAGTATTTTGGTAATTTTAAAAGATGAAGGTACCAAAGTAAAGGTAAGCTAGTACCAAATCACAATGAAGTTGGTGCTAGAATTTTCACTTTGCTAAAATATGGTGTAGGACATTGTCTTCTTACTAGGGTCTCAGACACTGCTAACTAGCTCTATAGAAACAAATTTTGGAATGATGGTAAAACTTATGAATTTGGTTGCAAAATGCAAACAGGGGCCTTTTTACCAAACAAGACACCGGTAGGACTTCAACAACTACGAGAGAAAGAACTAGAGGAACTAAGAGGGGATGGAAGCGGAATGAGAAGAATATCATATAGGATATATGACTATGACTAGGGATGGCAATGGATTCTGGATCCGGCCCGGATCCGTGGACCCGGAACCATTTTTACGGATCTGGGTCCTAAAATTTTAGACTTGTTGGATCCGGGTCGGATCTGGATCCTGTCGTCAAATTACGGATCCGGGTCCCGATCCTAGCTCAGGATCCGGACCCGGATCCGTAGATCCGTTTTCTAATAAAAAGAGGTCGGGCGCCCGGGCTTTAATAAACCAAATATATTCAGTAGATCCTCGACGCTCCGTTTAAGTCCTAACCTGTAACATGAAAACCCTAACTCCGCTTTCACTTTCACGCCTATCCTTTCTCTCTCCAGCCATTTGATTAGTTCCCACCGGCTAGTCCTCCACCGGCGTTCTCTTTGGCGCTTCAAAAGAGCTTCTATTGTTGCCTGTTAAATCCAATTGTGCTCCTCGAAGAGGTGTAGAATATTGGCCTCAGAATCAGATTTTCCTTACTGGAAATCTATTTGTCGCAAGTTTGATGCTGATTCTCCCTTTTTTACTTACTGGAAATCTATCCGTGGGATGTACTCTGTTAAATCATGAATTATGTCGCGGCGTTCTCTCCGGCAATTTATATCCTCGAAGAGCTTGCGCTTGAGCTGCTGTCCCGGTGGCGATGAGGCCTTCTCCGGCACAAACTCGGCCACTGTTTACACATCAAAGAAGCGGCAGTCGTCACCACCAACGTGAGCTTGTAACTGTTCAAATTCTAGGTTTTTGTTCTGGAATTTTACTCATTTTTGTTAGGTTTTTGTTGCGAAATTCTTCTGTAATCTTCCTAATCATTACGAATTTATTAGGTTTTTTATGTGAATTGGTGATTTTATTGCTGAATTTGTTGAATTGAATTTGTTCAATTTAATTTGTTGATTGAAATGTGTGGTGAAGTTGCTAAACTCAGTTGTAAATTTTCAATTATGAACAGATCCGTTTTGGACCCGTTTTGGACCCGGATCTGGATCTGGGTCCAACTTTTTCAGACCCGCTGGATCTGGGTCGGATCTGGATCTAGCGTCTAAAAAACGGATCTGGATCCAGGTATGGACCCGGTCCAGATCCGACCCGTTGCCATCCCTAACTATGACATTTACAAAGATTTAGGAAATCCAGATAAGGGAATCGAACATGCAAGGATTACCCTTGGTGGTGAAAACTACCCGCATCCTAGACGTTGTCGAACTGGCCGTCCTCCAACCAAGATTGGTATGCATCATATTTCTTTATTCTTTTGGGCTTATAATGATGTGATTATTAAAGTGCCCTTTTGGGTGGTAAATTTGATAGAACTGAAAATCGGCATGGGAATCCAATCAGGAGGATGAGAGTTCGTTCCACTTACAGGCCCAAAAGAGGTTCTATACTAAAACCAATTGACAATAGTAGGAGTAACTCCTCTAGCTTATAATGTGGTTCTTTTTCTCATCTTTCTCCAATGTGGGACAACTCACATGTGCACAACAAAGGGGTTCAACAGATGAGCTTATAATGAGAGATTGTATAGTTGTTTCTATGCTTCTATTAGGCTTTAATCAAGAGATAAATAATTTCGAGAGGAAGAAAAAAAAAAGAGGAAGAGGCCAGGTGGAGGCTAATCTAAAAGTGAGAGAGCCTAAACCTTCATTGAGAGGGGAAAATGAAACAAGCCTTAAGAAGATAAAGAAGTCAGAGGTGTTAATTGAGTTGAGTAGCTCGTGAGCAACTTGAACTCGACTCAGTCAAAACTCGGTCAACAATCAACTTGAGCTCGATCTCAACTCGATACATTAACGAGAGGAGCTGAGCTAGCCTAAACTGACTCGATAAACTCGTGAGCTGCTCGATCAATAAATTTTTAATTTTTAATTATATATATATATATATATATATATATATATATATATACATATATATATACATATATACATATATATATACATATATACATATATATATACATATATACATATATATATACATATATACATATATATACATATATACATATATATATACATATATACATATATATATACATATATACATATATATATACATATATACATATATATATACATATATACATATATATATACATATATACATATATATATATATACATATATATATATATATATACATATAGGGGAAGGCTCTTGTGAGAATACATCTTTTATATGAGAACACTTTTTTATGTGAGAACAGATTTATGTTTAGAACATATGTTACACTTTTTAGAACATATGCAAACACGTTATAGAACAACATACTTAACCTTTTTTTTAAGAAATATACTTAACTTTTTAGAACATATGCAACACTTTTTAGAACAACATACCTATTTTTTTTTAAGGAAACATACTTAATTTTTTTAAGGAAACAAACTTAATTTTTTGAACATACGCAACACTTTTTAGAACAACATACTTATTAAACTTTTTTTTTTTTTAGGATATATACTTAAGTATTTTTTGAGGAAGTATATACTCAAATTTTTAGAGCATATGTTTCATAACATATTTTTCTCCCATGTTAATTTTGTGATTATTTTGTTGATAATAAAAAATGACGTTCTTCGTGGTTGTTCTTATGCATAGTTCTTCTAGTGTTCTAAATAGTTCTTATTATGTTCCAAATATTTCTTACTATGTTCTAAATAGTTCTTGTTATGTTCTAAATATTTCTTGTTGTGTTATATATAGTTCTTGTCGTGTTCTAAATAGTCGCACTAGAGTTTTGATGTTCCTAATTTATAAAATTATGAAAAAATAAATATTAATAGTATAGTATTCTTTATCTTTGCATTTTTGGAAGAAAAAAAAAAAACAAAATTAACTGAAAATTACCAAAAACACACCGAAATTTCTCGGAATTATTTGATAATTACTTACTTTCCTCTTTGGAACATGTTAAAAATAATTTAGAACATACTTAAAATAATTTGGAACACACTTAAAATATTTTAGAACATACTTGAAATAATTTAGGACATAAGCTTGAAAATTTAAAACATGTATATATCAATATATGTATATGTGTTGATTAGGTTCTTACGTAAAAAGATGAGTTCATGTTCTAAAAATCATAGCATATGTTCTATAAGTTATTGTTCTAAAAAGTGTTGAATATGTTCTGAAAAGTGTTGAATATGTTCTAAAAATAAAATTTAAATATGTTCTAAAAAGTATTGCATATGTTCTAAAAAGTGTTGTGTATGTTCTAAACATAAATATGTTCTCACATATGATATATGTTCTCACATAAGGACCCATTCTCACCGGATCTTGACCCTATACATACATATATATATATATATATACATACATATATATATATATACATACATATATATATATATATGTACATATACATATATATATATTACAATATTTTATTGTCAACTATATGTTTATGAAAAAATATTAAAAAGATTATTGTAAGTTACTTTTAATGACTATCAAATTAAGAATTTTACATTAAATACATAAAGTAATATAATAATAAAAAGATTAAGGAATTTTGATTGCGAATAATTTAGGGAAACTAATCAAGTATATCTGTTCGCGAATAAATTAAACTCGTCTCAAAACCTTAATGAGAAGAGTCGAGCTAAAAAATTTCAAACTCGATAAGAAATAGCTCGACTAAAAACCTTAACGAATCGAGTCGAGTCAGACATAAGTCAGCATGTGACCGAGTCGCTCAATAAGCACCCCTAGAAGCCACTAAATGAATCTGTACTTCAAATCTAAGTATGGTTTTCTTGAGAGAATTAATGGGTAACTAAGCTTGAGATTTCTTATAAATAGTGTGGGAGTTAGTCTTGTGAATTAAGTTGATTAGTGAGAAATAAAAATAGTGGGAAACTAATATTATCTCCAAGTCTTGTGTCCTACTATTTTGTATTATCATATGTGCCACTCAATATTTTTTTTTATAAGGGTGTCACTCAATATTATTGGCCTACATCATTAGATTTGATCAAACTTTTAATTTTTAAAAAATAAGACAAAGAATAATTGACATCAACCAATAAAATTGAATGGTGTAGGTAATAGTACAAGTAAGGCAAAATATATTTTTTCCTTTTTAAACAACTTGTATATATACTTGTTTATTGTTATTGTTTCTTTGATTTTATTCCACTTCAAAATGTATAGCAGTGAGATTGTATGCTTCATTTATTGTTTCATCTTGTGTCTCACTTCCTTCTAATTTTGTCATCTCATCAATCTGAAAGTAATTACCTTAAATAATTCATGTGAGTGGGTAAGGATGGCAAGATGAAAATGGACACTAGATGTGACCGTCAGGGCCAGTTCGTATCATTTAGGGGCCTTTGTGCTAAATTAAATTATAAGCATTGGAAATTTTTGGGGAATAGAAGAGACGGGAGAGTTATTGATGGGTTTTTTGGAGAATAGGAAGAGACAAAGCAAAACACCGATGTAAATTAACCTCTTTGAATCGTATTTAATATTAAACTCGATAATTTGGAAAGGAGCACTGTAATTAGATTTAGTTTTGGGTGGACAACTAATAGAATTGGGACCTTATATTTTGGTGTCCCTATACAGTTGTTCACCCTTTACATGACCTTAGCTGCCCCTATGAGACGTACAGTAGATCCCTATGATTTGAAACCCTACCTAATATTGTAATTTTGATTTAAATGTGCTAATTGTTAGTTATAATGCTCTCTTGACTCTTTGGGTTTGGAGCACTGTACAATCACTATAGGTGACAAGAATAGTGTTTTTTTTTCTCTTGTAGATTCAAAGGCAGAGAGCCTCGTGAATCCAGGTGTTCCAGTGTACGTTCCAAGAGATGAAGAATATGTTGAGTCTAAGAAAAAATCTCTTGAGTCGCGCAAAACAAAGGGAAAGATACGAAATGTGATTCCATATCTACTCCACATGATTATTCCTGAAGAAGATGATTATAATTTTAAAGACTACTCAGAGATAAACTCGTTGTTCAAAGAACAACCTCTTCCCAAGTTTAAATCTCTGGGAAAGACGATATCATTGTCACTCTTCAAAACCTTCAAGAAGATTACTAAAGAGTTTTTAGAAGACATCATCAAATTTGATCCTCCTACAGTTATTCAGAGTAA
The DNA here is from genome assembly GCA_947648045.1 of Beta corolliflora. NCBI lineage: Eukaryota > Viridiplantae > Streptophyta > Magnoliopsida > Caryophyllales > Amaranthaceae > Beta > Beta corolliflora. Next base: position 66,674 of record CANSZD010004330.1, read on the forward strand.
GGTTAATTTCGTTTTTTTTTTTTACATCGAGAATACAACCAAACATAACAAAAAGCAAACAGAAACTAAAGTGAGCTTCATTTGCTCTTACATACTCTATGAAGGAAAAACAAACTACTACTTGTCCAGTCCAAAGGTTAATTTTGTTAATCCACCATTATATTACCTTTCTCTTCCCCAAATTTCTTCATATCATGGCTTGTTTTTTTCACCTTATTTTTACTTTCTCAAACTGATTGAAACTAATTGTTATAGGTTGAAATTAACTTTTACCAATTGAAACTTTGTTTTTTTGAGGTGACTTTTAGTAATGGAAACTGATTTTTAATCTCTGGTGTTTTTCTCTTATAGTTCAATGACAACATCTATCTATATATCTATATATCTATATCTATACAAATATATTTAAAGGCGTTCCTATCAAAGAAACGGTGCCACGTGGCACTCTTCTCAAGCTTCTAATACACATGTTTATGGTCTCATCAAAAAATATTGACAATGTGTAACTACGAGGAATTGAACACATGACCTTTGAAATGAAATGTGAAAGTTTAACCACCAATCCGTTGCAATGTCAGTGTTCAGTGTTTCAAAGTAAAACACGATAAAGTCTTATAATTATATGTAACTATAAAGACATAGACAATGTTTTTGATCTCTAACACTTTTATTAAAGTAATAGCATTCTCTTACCCCCAATCCATTGACATTGTTCTTTTTATCCACAATTCTTTGGAAGTTTTCTCAAATCAACTTATCATACCATAACGTCCACTTTTCAATTTCACACTAGAACGACAATTATGAAAAGCTAATAAAATCAATTATGAAACTTATAAATAATAATATATTTGATAATTGTAACTGCCTGGAGCATTGCCTCGGCCAAAAATACTAGTCTATACAAATATATTAAAAGTCGTGCCTAAGGAAGTCTATGTGACATGTGGCACTCTCCTCAAACTTCTTATGGAAATGCTTTATGTCTATATGTACTCCTCAATTAAAAAATTATAAATATTGTGTATTGCAAGGTCTCGAACACGTGACCTTTGAAATGAAAGGTAAGAGTTTAACCATCAATACACTATGACTTTATTGTCTAATGTTAAAAATAAAATATGATAAAGTCTTATCATAAATATACTTGACTTAAAAGACTTAATCAAGTGTATACATATCTAACACTCTTATTACGTAACTAACAAGAGACTATTGATGTCATATTTTCTACCACAATTCGTTTTAAGCTATTATTTTCAAACTCAAACCTTTCAAATTTTTTTTTACTTATCACGTCATGACCTAAACTTTTCAATTTCTTAATGGACAAAAAATATAAAAAGTGGCAAAATAAATTATGAAATTTAAGAATAATAACATATTTGTTTATTTTAACTGACCCAAGGCATCGCACGGGCCAAAATACTAGTTAATATATTAAAAGGTGTTGCTAAGAAAGTTTGTGTGCCACGTGGCACTCTCTTCTAAGGCTCTAATGCAAATGCTTTATTTCCAAGTTAAACCTCAATTAAAAAATAATGTTGTGTAGTTACAAGTTATCGAACACGCGACCTTTGAAATGAAAAGTGAAAGTTTAACCATGAATCCAACATAACACCATTATTTAGTATTTCAAAAATAAAATATCATAAGGTCTTATAATTATATCTTATTAAAAGATTTACATAAGTAATTATATACCTAACCTTTTTATGATAATAACAAGAGACTGTAACAGACATAAACTCTTACACCAATTCCTTATAGAAAGTTAAGCTATTGCTTTCATACCCAAACTTTTAACGGTTTATTTTTCAATATATCATGCAATTACTTATCATGTTGTTACGTCAATTTTTCTCACTAGACAAAAAAAATTACGAAAAGTAACAACCCGAAGCATCGTCAGGGTCATTCACTAGTGAATATATTAAAAGGTGTTCCTCAACAAGGAACTGTGCCATGTAGCGCTATCCCTTAAAGTGTTGACTTCATGTACTCCACATACAATTAAAAAAATTAGAAAATGCATGGTATAAGATCTGATCACATGACTTCAAGCTTGTATACTAAAGTTTTAACCACTAAATCAAGTAATGTTTGGTGTTATAATTTCAATGTAAAATACTAATAAATGAAAATTATGATTACCCGGAGCATGGCCCGGATCTAAAACTAGTTTACTCATTATAACTTACTTTTTCTTATTGGAGTTGATTTTTACTAATTAAAACATTTTACTAAATCTTACCTTTTTTTTTGAGAAGTGAACATGGCCCAAATCTCTTTTTTTTTTTTTTTTTTTTTTTAAAAAAAAGAATGTTTTCTACATGTTCAATTGACAAAATAATGATATGGTTGAAAAACAAAATTTATGGTTATGATTGTAGCAATTACCATAAAATCCACCCAGCAAAGTTGAACCAAAATTAGTAGTACAAGAATAATACAAAACAAAAAACAAAATTTATTTTCTGAGAACAATGATATGTTTACTTCAATTTCTTATGAATCTTCACTTTAAAATCTTAACGACCTATTTGGTAGCTGATAATTAATAGTGTGTTTATGCTGATGAATTTGAATGTGATTCTGTAAATGAAATTATACTTTAATCAAGTTAATGAAACTTTTTATGATCTCCAAGTATGTGTTTTTATTTATTTATAAAATCTCATCATCACTAAATGCCAACTCTTAAATAATAGTAACAAATAGTAACGTAAATTTACTACTATAAAAAGAGCTATTTGAGGCGGGACAAATTTACTTTCTCTTTACTTGTTTTGTCTCCTCTCTTGTGGTTGTGTTAGTGTTCGATTTGCAACTTTGACAATAATATCTCTAATTGAAGTTTATAGTATGAAATTTCACATGAAGATGAAATATAGCATGGTCACACATGCATGAATATACTATAACTCATTCTATATGTTACTGATAAAATATTATCAAAATTTGACACAAAAGTAAAAGAAAAGAGAACAAAAAGAAGTAGGATATAGTATATGTGCCTAAAACTTTGTTATATTGTATTATCACCACTATTTAATAATCCACCATCTACGGTCTACCACTAACAATATCTATTATTAAAACGTGTGGAGAAGCATTGCAGCTCACCACGTCTCGCTCTCTGTCATCAACTACTGACATGACATTTTTTCTTCAAACTTCTTGGGTTACTCACATAATGTTGATCAAAAGTTTTGTGAGATGTCTTGAATCCGTGAGCAATTACTTTTTGAGTCATATTTGTCCAACCACCAAATTACAACATTTATATATATGTGAAAAAAATATCAATTTCAAAAAGTATATCCTTCCTCGGCCCCTCATTGAAAACAATAACGAAACAACTAACTGGGAGACTGAAATCCATGTTAAATAGTTTGAAAAGCAAAACTAAAATTCAGAAATAGAAAACTATGATAAGGACTACAAATTGATAGTAAGTTGATAATTTGCAAAAGGTGAAGATATTTTTAGAGTTAAGTCGTCATTATGTTTCTTGTGGCGGATCTTGACCAACTGACCAACTATTTCACAGGGCCAAGTACACAAATTAAGAGTTTAACGGGAACATTATAAATGATGAATACAAAAATTAATAGAAGCATATCAAGTTTAAATAGACTATTATCAATGGCTACAAACAAGTTGTAGCTAATGTAATTTTTCTACATCTCTAACCTTCAATTTTTAAGCAATTTCGTCCATTTATTTGTTTAACCATTATTAAATTTGTAAGGAATTGAAATAATAGTTCACAAGTAAGTGGATAGATTTTTAAGAAATTGAAAAAATAGTTCATTAGTAACTAAATCAATTACCAAATTGCTTTCTAAAGTCGCAACATAAAAAAACATGTACACCTATTTTTTGTGATTGTTAGGAATGAATCAGAGAAAAAAAAAAGTAATGAATACAGGTGGACAAGTTTTTTAAAAAAAGAAGAAGATAGTAACAATAAATAGAAAGTCTTTTCAAAATGATGGAAAGGTAAGAAAACAAAGATATAGGTAGAAAGAAGGGGGGAAAAGTCATTTAGAAAGGAAGAAAAAAGAGAAGTCGAAAAATAAATATAATGCTTGTTTTGAGCAATGAAAATCTTACTTAATTAGCAAAAAAAATAAAATAATGTGCATGACTTGATGCAAGTCGAGTTCTTAAAAAAAAAAAAAAAAGATGTAAGTTGAGTTTGAACCTTGCCCACTCTATCTCTAAATTGTTGCTTTACAACTCAATTATTGCTTACCATTGAATTAAGAAGCTTTAAATTCATGTATTACATTGCACTTTTATTCAAAGAAGGGCCAGGCTCCCACCTTCCCTGTTATGATCCTCCCAAGGTTCACATTACAGAGGAAAAAAAAGTAATTTGTAAGGCCAGACAATTCGAGAAACAAAAACAATGCAATTAACATTTCTTAAATAAAAAAACAAGAGTGATCACAATAAGGTCGAAATAAACATCTTACTACTAAAATAACCTTGAGTATCGCCATGACCAAAAAGCTAGTTTAATGCTACAAAAGAGACGGAGGTGTCGCATCTTAATTACCCCTTCGCATGTATTTAGTCAATTGTCACTCACTGACACGAAAACTTCAAGCGTCAGTAGTTGTAATATCCCGTATCTAAGTAATACTAATTGTCAGATTAAGTATAAACTTAAATCTTCCTAAACTAATAAAATAAGAATTAAAGGTAATAAAAGATGTGAGAACTTGTTTCAAGTTTATTGTACTAATCCTGATTATAGACAATAGGAACAACAATTAAATATTTAAGCAAAAGAGAAAATAAGTAATATCAAGATTTACAAAGAATACCCGTATGTTCTATAACTCTAGCCTATTTTCTTTCTCTCTTCGTGTTTCTTCTCAGCATGAGTGAGAACTCTAGCTCATCCATGAATTAAATGAAGAACAACACATCTCTACAAATTTAATGATCATGTCAGTAGCCACTCATTTCAAGCACAAAGTCAGCAAAAACAACTCCTCGAGCCAACAAAAATCTGAAGTGAAGATCACCATATCTCTTCCATTAATGTATACCTTGACTAAGCATATTTCTCATGATTCATGAACAATGGTGAAGCTTTAAACCACTTTTGGTTCCTATAAATAGCCATGAAAATCTCTCACCAAGAACACCATCACCAACAACTTTCATCCTTCCATCTCACCTCACCACCACCTAAGAACTAATCAGAAATTTTCAGTCAACAACTCGCCGGAAAACGCTGTTGCAAATAAAACAATAAAACAATGATACTTATCTGTTGAAGCGTGAACAAGGAAAACAATTTGCCGTGACGTGGAAGACCACTGTCCTAAAAGACGATTTCGCGCTACCCCGGTGCAGTAGAAATTAGGCGATCGTCCTCCAGGATTAGCACGACTCCAAGATATGTGTGCACTCACACACCTCGGATGGAGACCAGAATATTGCCCAAAACCAGAGAGTTTTTTGTGGAAGAGAAGAAGAGGAGAGTAATTTGTGTGTGTTTAATTTCTGAAGAAAGCAGCCCTTTTAACTGGCAAGTATAGAGAAAAAAACGGAAGGCAGCAAATAAGGGATTTGACTCCGGAAATCTTGCTAGCAACGGTTACAGAATAAATTCCGAGATTTACGCCAAAATAAATGAAGGAGTTTTAAAACGGACCGCAGACCCACAGCCCACGCCCGCGCCGCGCTCGCCACGAGCCCGAGCCCGGCCCGGCCGGCGCGCGCGCGTGTGTGGTGCATCCATCCATCTAGCACTCTATCAAACAAGAAGTGCTAAGGAGCTCCTACTAATAAACAAGGTGAAGCAATGATATTTTTCCAATGTGGGACAATAGCCTTTTACTTGTTTTTCCACTCCTCTCTTTGAGGTTAACTTTTAGAGTATGTTGAACTTCCAACAATCCCCCACAGGGTCAACAAACGAGAAAAGAAAAGGAATGAGAATTGGCTTTGGGCAAAACAAAACAATTGCATAAGTGTCAATGTCTTGCGACTTGAATTAACACTTAGTGCTTTTAAGCTAGTATCTCTTTCCTATCAAGTGACTTGAGTCTTGAACTTAATAGGGAGGAAAAGATACATCACTTAGAGCACACAATTGAACATGTATAATATTCTGATTCTCCGCGAATAATAGTGACGCCTTATACTGGCCATACGTCCAGACCTGGATGCTCATAGGTGCTCTAGAGAATTAGCCCATGCAATTCTCATAGGAAGCGGCCACACTTCCACACCTAAGTAGGTGAATCCATCAAGTGTGAGCTACATCACACCTCCAAACATATGGATATGGGTTCATTAAGAGCCTTGGCTCACCCTAAAGTTCAATTTGTAGCAAGCACATTACATCATAAACATCTAGGGATGGAAAATAAAAGTTTGTGCTTCTGAATTATTCATAATGTTCTCCTTTGAACTCGTAGTGAGTAGGAGTTCATTAGTTACAATTCATCCAATGGGCCTTAAGCCCATCCCTTCCGATGTTTCCAAAACTAGTTTTCTACACGAGGCCTTTGGTGAGCGGATCCGCGATGTTCTTTTCGATTTAACATAATCCAGGTGATATCACTCCATTTGACAACATATCTTTGATGACCTTATGCCTCAAACGAATGTGTCTCTTTTTCCCATTGTAGGCGTGGTTGTTTGCAACAGCTATGGCGGCTTGCGAATCACGGTGGAGAGCAAACGAAGGAGCCGGCTTCCCCCACATTGGAATATCTCGCAGCGCGATTTCTCAACCATTCGACCTCATGACCCGCCAATTCAAGAGCAATAAATTCGGATTCCATAGTAGACATAGCAAGTACAAGATTGCTTGCAAGATTTCCAAGACACGACTCCACCCCCTAGGGTGAAAACATAGCCACTGGTGGAGTTTACTTCATCATTGTCAGATACCCAGTTGGCATCACAGAAACCTTCTAGTACTCCTGGAGATTTGGAGTAGTGCAAACTCCAATCCATGGTACCTTTCAAATACCTGAGCAATCGCCTTAGAGCATCCCAATGATCTTTGTTTGGGTTATGAGTGTACCTGCTTAGTCTACTTACAGAATAAGCAATGTCAGGTCTAGTGTAATTCATAAGAAACATCACACTGCCAATGATTTTAGCATATTCAGATTGACAAACTGGATCACCTTTATTTTTCTTTAAGTGGACACTTGAATCATAAGGGGTTCTAACTGGATCGACATTAAATGAGTTAAACTTTTTCAAGAGTTTTTCAACATAATGAGATTGGCTAAGACAGATGCCATTTTGATTTCTTATAATTTTGACTCCCAAAATCACATCTGCCTCACCCATATCTTTCATTTCAAATTTGGAACTTAGAAATTTCTTTGTCTCATTTACTCGATCAAGACTAGTACCAAAAATTAGCATATCATCCACATAAAGACAAATAATCACACAACCATTTGAATCATGATTAAAATAAACACAAGAGTCTCCTTCATTGACATGAAACCCATTTCCTGTCATAGTCTTGTCAAACTTGTCATGCCATTGTTTTGGAGCTTGCTTGAGTCCATACAATGACTTGACCAGTTTACAAACTTTGTTTTCTTGACCCGGAATTGCACAACCTTCCGGTTGAACCATATAAATCTCTTCTTCCAGATCTCCATTAAGAAAGGCAGTTTTTACATCCATTTGATGTACAATGAGATCATGTATACAAGCAAGAGCAATTAAGGTCCTAATGGTTGCAATTTAAGTGACAGGGGAGTAGGTATCAAAATAGTCAATTCCCTGTTTTTGAGTAAAACCCCTCACTACTATTCTAGCCTTATACTTGTCAATGGATCCATCAGGTTTCAATTTTTTCTTAAAGATCCATTTACAAGTAATGGGCTTGCAACCTCTAGGCAAGTCAACCAATTCCCAAGTGTTATTGTTGAGAATTGATTCTAGTTCACTGTTAATTGCCTCTTTCCAAAAAATTGCATCAATTGACCTCATGGCCTCATCATAAGTTTTGGGATCATTTTCTAAAATGAACACACTTACAAAATCATCGTCAATCAAGAGTGGTTCAGATAGAAAAGCAGTAATGAAATCAGACCCAAAACTAGTTTCCTTTCGCGCCCTTTTGCTTCTCCTTGGTTCCAAAACAGAATCATTGTTAGTTAAAGAAGAAGCAACAGACAAAACAGGTGCAGTACTAGAGGATGGTAAATCATTACTACAACAAGAAGAATTCAAAGGAAAAATATTTTCAAAGAATTCTGCATCCCTCGATTCAACAATAGTACCACCTGCATAAGAATTGTTAGTACCTTTCACTAGAAAGCGATAAGAAGCACTTTGATAAGCATAGCCAATAAAAATGGAATCAACAGTCTTAGGACCTATCTTATCTCTCTTAAAACTAGGTATCCCAACTTTTGCCAAACACCCCCACACTTTCAAATATTTCAGGTTTGGCGTTCGACCTTTCCACAGTTCATAAGGGGTCTTATCAAGTTTCTTATGAGGTACTCTATTTAAAACATGACAAGCAGAAAGAATAGCCTCCCCCCACATGTTATCAGGAAGTCCAGAACTAATAAGCATAGAGTTCATCATATTTTTGAGAGTTCTGTTCTTCCTTTCAGCAATACCGTTTTGTTCGGGTGTATAGGGAGCAGTTACCTCATGGACTATTCCATTCTGTTCACAGAAAGCCTTAAGAGTGTTAGGGTCATACTCACCTCCCCTATCACTCCTAAGTCTCTTGATTTTCTTGTCCGAGTTGATTTTCTACCTCGGCTTTGTATTTGAGAAACATCTCTTCCGCTTCATCTTTTGATCTGAGAAGATAAATCATAGTGAAACGAGAACAGTCATCAACAAAGGTAATGTAATATCTTTTCCCACCTCTGCTCTCATGATTTTTAAAATCTCCCAAATCACTATGAACAAGTTCTAGTACTTCGGTTTGCCTATCTATTGATTTAAATGGTTTCTTTGCAAACTTGGCTTCAACACACTTCACATTTTGAAAATTCAGTTTTAGAAAAACTTGGAATCAAATTCAAATGTTTAAGCCTTTTGATTGAAGCAATGTTAACATGACCCAATCTAGAATGCCATAAATCAATAGACTCAGCGATGTAGACAGAAGAAGTACTAGCACTTTTATTCATAATTTCAACTTTTGCATCAAGAGTAAAAAGCCCCCCATTACAAAACCCCTTCCCTACAAACTCCCCATTACGAGTAAGAACAAGTCTATCAGAATCAAAAGAGAGTTTGAGTCCAGCTTTCATAAGTAGACTTCCAGAAATTAAGTTCCTGCGCATTTCTGGAACATGCAAAACATTAGTAAGAGTAAGCAACTTTCCAGAAGTAAGAGTTAGAACAATCTTCCCTTTGCCTTGAACATTTGCAGATGCTGAATTACCCATGAAGACATTTTCACCATCAACCTTACCATAACTTGTGAACATGTCTTTGTTAGTGCAGATGTGCCTGGTTGCCCCAGTATCAACAATCCATTCAGCAACATTACCAGCTAAGTTTACTTCTGACACAACAGCAACTATGTTATCATTAGCTTCAGCAAGGTTGGCGTGATTCTGCTTCTTACTTCTACAGAACTTAGCCTTATGACCAGGTTTCCCACAATTGTTACAGTTTCCCTTAAACCTGTACTTCTGAACTCCTCCTTGAGGTCTATGGAAATTGTTAGGGCCCTTATTTTTCCCAGAATTATTTGGTTCTACCAAATTTGCTTTAGATGAAACAGGAAAAACAGATTGATCACGAATCACAGATTGACCTTTGACCTTAATTCGGTTCTCTTCCTCAATCTTAAGGTGACCTATCAGTTCCTCTAAAGCTAGGTCTGTCTTATTGTGCATTAACTGGTTTCGAAAAATTTTCCAAGAAGGAGGCAGTTTTTCAATCAACACAATAGCAAGGGTAATATCACAAATGCACAGACCCTCGGCAGCCATAGCAAGACAAATATTCTCATAGGCATGGATTTGATCAATTATAGGTTTTTCATCATCAACTTGAAAGCCTAACCACTTACTAACACAATAACGTTTTGATCCAGCATCATCAGTCCCATATTTCTTTTCTAAAGCATCCCAAATAGTCTTAGCATGATTAAACAGCATGTAAATATCCAGTAAAGCATTTGACATATGATGCAGTAGCATACCCTTACAGGTTCTATCATCCTTAGCAAACTTTGATTCAAAGGCAGGCAAATCAGATTCATCAACAGGTTTAACGACATCATCAAGAACATATGCAACATCAATTTGTTCCAAATAAAAACGCATCCTAACAGCCCAACGTTTATAGTTTTTCCCATCTAGGGGTTCCATCTTAGACATATCAGGAATCATAAGTTTGGAAGCCATAAAATCGTCTTTTAGATTGTTGCAAATAAAACAATAAAACAATGATACTTATCTGTTGAAGCGTGAACAAGGAAAACAATTTGCCGTGACGTGGAAGACCACTGTCCTAAAAGACGATTTCGCTCTACCCCGGTGCAGTAGAAATTAGGCGATCGTCCTCCAGGATTAGCACGACTCCAAGATATGTGTGCACTCACACACCTCGGATGGAGACCAGAATATTGCCCAAAACCAGAGAGTTTTTTGTGGAAGAGAAGAAGAGGAGAGTAATTTGTGTGTGTTTAATTTCTGAAGAAAGCAGCCCTTTTAACTGGCAAGTAAAGAGAAAAAAACGGAAGGCGACAAATAAGGGATTTGACTCGGAAATCTTGCTAGCAACGGTTCTGAGAATAAATTCCGAGATTTACGCCAAAATAAATGAAGGAGTTTTAAAACGGACCGCGAGACCCACAAGGCCACGCCCGCGCCGCGCTCGCCACGAGCCCGAGCCCGGCCGGCCCGACGCGCGCGTGTGTGGTGCATCCATCCATCTAGCACTCTATCAAGCAAGAAGTGCTAAGGAGCTCCTACTAATAAACAAGGTGAAGCAATGATATTTTTCCAATGTGGGACAATAGCCTTTTACTTGTTTTTCCACTCCTCTCTTTGAGGTTAACTTTCCACTGCCTCGGCCGTCACTCGCCGGAGCTCCGCCGACCACCAGCAGCTGCATCTCGCGTCCTCTCTCTCTCCTGTCGCACTCTTCTTCTTGCGTCCTCTCCTTCGTCGCACGCCGCCATACGTGCGGCCACCACCGACGACCGACGACCGGCAACCCCGTCGCACCATCTCCGTTCGCCGGAGACACCGTTCGCCGGACCTCGTTCCTCCTCCCTCCTTGTGTCGTGGTCTTCCCTGCTCTTAGTAGCAGAGGTAATGACCAACTTCTTTTAAAATTCTGATTTCCTTAAGTTTATAATTCAAGCCCAAGTTTAATTCTTTTGTTAGCTATTCTAGTTTGGGCCTAGGAGACTACACTAGAACTTAAAGTTAAGTCTTATAATCTGAATTCTTATTGTTGTTGGGCTTAAATATAGTTTGAGCTTGTTCCATGGACTTGTTATGTTATATTCATGGACTGATTTTAGTTGAAATTAAACCACCTAACTCATTTCCTAAAACTATGTTTGGGCTATATTTCATGACTTCTAAACTACTCCCTCCGTCCCAATTTAGTTGCTACATTTTGCCATTTAGGTGTGTCCCAATTTAGTTGCTACATTTGCAAATATTTCCATATATAGTACATGGATCCCACACTTTATTTACTAATTTGCCATTACTTTTGTCTCCATCCTATTTACTAATAATACATAAAATAATAAAATATTCCTAACGAAATCCCTAACCACTTATTACTCTTCTCTCTCTCCGCCCCATTTTCTTCTCTCTCTCCTACTTTCATTTGCTCTGCAACTTTTTTTTCTCTCTCTTCTAACTTCTAAAAATTCAGATCTTGTTAATTCTAGTTCAAATTCCATAAAAAAAAGGCCAAAACAATAATCTTGAATTTCTTGTGATTGTTTTGATACCAATTTCTCCAACTTTTGTACCGATTCAATTTTTTTTCCTCTGTTTCGATCTCCTCAGTCCTTGCTCTGTTCAAATTAAGAGAGGAGAAAAGGGTGCTGCACCCCAACGAACCAATTGAACCCTTGAAGAGTAGATCTGGGTGAAGATTCAAGTTCATGAAGATTCAAGTACTGTTTGGGTGATTGAAGATCTGGATTTGTAAGACCCAAAAATGGTGAGTGCACTCCTTAAATTGAAAATCTCTGTTTTAGTTTATCTAATTTTGCATACAAACAAAAGCTATCTTTTTTCTCTTTTTTACTTTTGCCTTCGTTTTTTAACAGAAACATCTCAAGTTCTAACGTTTTTGGTGAAGAATTTTAACGGAAGATTTTCCAGATTTTTGGTGAGATTTTTTCAGATTTTTTTTTAAATTTTTTTTTTTTATGTTTTATAGATTTGGGTGAGAAGATTTTCCAAATTTTTAGTTATGATTCTAACGTTTTCCAGATTTTTGTTTTAATTTTTTGTATGTTTTCCAGATTTAGCTTCGTGATTTTGGTGAGGAAGCTTTTCAAGATTTTGGTGAAGAAGATTTATCAGATTTTGGTTAACTTCAATTAATAGCCGTTTCAAGAACAGAAGAACTGTGTAGTTGGTGTATTTAGTCCCCTTAATTATAGTGTTTAAACCTATTTGCTTTTTTGTTAACTCTTGCTCTATCAGTGGTCCCCCACTCCCTCCTTGGTCTTTGTGATAAAGTAAATGTAGCAATTAAATTGGGACAGAGGGAGTAGTTGAGTTGTTTAAAACTAATTAAAATCCAATAAGCTTGTTATTTATAATATGAGTTTAATTTATTATTACCTCCACTAATACTTAAGTTTACTTATAATAACAAGATAGCTTGACTTACGAGTTTTATGAGATTAAATAATGTTATAATAATGTTAATAGTTCTATTATAGCTTTAAACTTAATTAGTTTAATAATAAACGATTATTTAGTGATTAACTATGAACTCGAAATAATATATTTTTGAATGGTGATAGGTTATGTATTAATATAACTTTAAGGTTTCGATAATTCTAAAAGTATAACTAAAGGAGTTATTTCACCTAATTAGTTGTTTAAGAGTCACCTTAAGAAGTTATTAATGACTAAGATAATAACGACCTTTAATGAGACCTTTACGACGTTATAAGGAACGTTATGACGTTAATAAGCACTAGCTAATATTTAGGCTTAAAAGCTAAATAATGAAACGTTCATTAATAAAATTATTCTTGAATAGATTAAAGAAGATATAGGATATTACAATCCTCCTCCGGCTATCAAGGTTATTAAGCAGGAATTCAGGTAACGTCTACTGCTAACACCCGCATTCCCCTTCGAAGTATGTTTTATGATCATAATTAATATTATGTTTTATATATGGATTGCGGGAAATGAAATGTTTTATGATGGTTATGAATGAAATTAAAAGAATATAAATATTCATGATGATGATGATGTTATGGATGAAATGAAATAATATAATTATTTCATGATGACTATGATATGCTTAAAAGAAATGAAACATGATAAATTCAAGTGAAAGACGGTTCTTGGCAAGTATTCCGTTATCCTGGGTCGTGCACGTACCTTCCGGCCGGTTAACCACCTTTCGTTTAGTGAGGTCTATTGTCCTCGGGTGGCACCGCGCATTTTTGGGCATTAACACCACCTTCCGTTTAGTGAGGGCTTTTGTCCTCGGGTGGCTGCCTTCCGTTTACGATGTTACTATGTTCTGGGGAGACGTCCCTTTTGTTGTACGAGCCAAGCTACCAAAGTAAAAGACATATGATGATGAACATGATAAAGAAGATAATGTAACATATTATGATATGTTTATGAAATGGTTTTACTTATTCTCTCATCCCTGTTTATAAATAAAATGACATGAAATGAATTTACGTTGTTAGAGTAGTATGTTACTGAGCCTCGGCTCACGACGTTTTGTTTGATGTTTTAGGTACCGACGGTGATAACGGGATGGCGTAGCAGTGAGGATTATCATAATATCTAGATTATGTAGAATCTTATGGTTTTAATTTTAGTTAATGTCAAAACTCTGATTAGTAACTAAGTTACTGTTAATCAAGACTAATGTTGAACCCATAATATGTTTCATGCTTAAGTTTATGAGTTTATATTGCCTTGTATTTTCTTATGGAAAGTACGGCAGTAACGCGCCGACTATCTAGGTTCCGCTGCTAATAATCGGTTAATTAACTTAACAACGATGATTAGAGGTCGGGGCGTTACAGTAGTAGTGTTCTTGTTTAGTTGTTTCTCTTAAAATAAGAAAAGAATATTTTTTTTGTTTTGGCTATAGGGGACAGCTTGATCTTGAGAGATGATGAATTTGGACGTCAACAAATTGCAGGATTGAATCCATTCAACATAGAGAGGCTTGAGGTGAGCTTACATCCTTGCTTGCAATGCATGCATTGTGATGGTGCTATCTAATTGTCTTTTATATATATCTCAATTACAAATACTACCTTTAATGTGTTTTTTTTTATTATTTACGTAAGTACCAGTATTAAAGTAACTCTTACTTGGTGCTAAAGCACACTTTGGTATCAATTTAATTGCGCTTTGGTACCAACTTAGATTTTAGTTTGGTACCTTTAGCCTATAAAATTACCAAAATACCCTTGTTGGAGTCCAATTTGAACTCCAACAATGAAACGTCAAACAAAGCTCCATAGTTATATAAATGCTAATTAACGGTTTTTTCACCTGATACCCCCGAGTTTTCAAAAAATTCACCTGGTACTCTCCATGTTTTCAAAATTCACCTGGTACCCCTCAGTGTTTGTTTATTAGCATGAAATGCCCTTACACTTAACAGACGTTAGTGCTCCGTTACTGCTTATTTACAAGAATGCCATTAATTTATTGGCGCCATAATGATAACCCCCTGTCAGACATCTTCAACCCATTTCGAAAAATATCGTCCCCTCAACTTCTTCTCCTCTGTTTTGGTTCATCCATGGAACCCTAAAACTGGGGATTTTGAAGAAAATTCTGTAACCATTTGGTGCGCATTAGGAAGCTATTGGTCAGATTGTTGTCCACTTGAAGAATCTGAACAGACGATTGAAGGAAAAGTGCGATTTTGTGGAATTGCGAAGAAGTTGAAAATTTCTAAGCGACGGTTTTAAAACTGCTAAAAGGTAAAAAAATTCTGCATTTTCTTCTACCTAAATTGCTTTGAAGTTAAATAATTTCACATGCATGAGTAATGTTTTAGGATGTTAGGGTTTAGTTGGTTGTTTGACTAGTTGCATACTTAGGTTTTCTTAGATTTTCTTTAGTTTGTGTTTGATTTTGATGTTATATGATTATTAGGATGGCTGCTGTGTGGTTGTTGGTGCATTTCAATACTCAAGATTTTGATGTTAGGGTAGAGGACACAGATTTGTGTCATTTAATGGGCTTGTTTGAGGATTTTTTGGAGGAATCATTGAAGCAGAATGTGTATTTACCTAAACTATTTAGGGTGTTAGTTGAGAATCCTAGGACCAAGAAGAAAATTGAGTTGAGGACTGATTCTGATTTGATGAAAGTATGGGGGTGGGGCTTGGGCAAGGATACCATAGAGGTATGGGTAGAGGAGACTGCAGACCCTTGCCAAGTATTTAGGTCTGTTCTTGCAAAGAAAGATAAGGAGGAGAGGGAGAAGCTTGAGAACATAAGGAGAGTACAAGAGATATTGAGGAGGGAGAGAGAAAAAGAGGAGGAGGAAAGGAGGAGACAAGAAGAAGAGGAAGAGCAGAGAAGGTTGGAAGAAGAGAAGGAATATGCAACTGGGTTTTGTGTTGCTATTGAGGTCCCTGTGTTGTCTGTTGATAATGATGATGTTGAGTACATGAGAGTGTACTTAACACAGGATGCTGATGAAATGGTCCCTGGTTTTTCACAACCACAACCTGAGCAACAAACCCAAGATCCTGTGGACACCTCTCAACCCACAAATGAGCCACAGCCCAGCCCAAGTGAGGCACAAATTATTCTGGATTGCAGCAAATGCCTACAACACATATGTGTTCAACAAAGCAATGGAGAAGATCTTGGCTTTTGATAAAGATGTTGTTGCCTATCTAGATAGCACCACAGAGCAGTGGTCTAGGCATATGTTTGACACAACAATCAGTTGTGATCACAATACCACAAACTTTGTGGAAAGTTTCAATGCCTGCACCAAAGCTCACAGAGATTTACCTGTGCTCAACCTACTTGAAGGTATACAGTTGCAACTTTTATATTTTTCAATTTTTTCAATATCTGAATTATTATTCATCTAACAATTTTGTTCACTTTTTTCAGCCATAAGAGTGTGGTCAATGAAGAGGATTGGTGCAAGGTTTGACAAAGCTATTGATATGGACCCAGGGCACCTCACTGATTATGCTACAAAAGTGCTGGAAACTAGGAGTGCTGATTCAAGATTTTGTCATGCAACAACTTGTGGAGGAGGGGAGTTTGAAGTCAAAGATGGGAATGTCAGTTTCCCAATTAACTTGGCTAGGTTAAGCTGTGGGTGTGGCAAGTGGCAAGGATGTGGTATCCCTTGCAAGCATGCCTTAAGGGTGATGTACAATGAGAGAATTGACCCTCTTGCCTATGTTTCTGATTATTACAAGGGGGCAGCTTACAAGGTCACTTATACTGAGCACATCCATCCCATGGCTGATCAATCCCAATGGCCAGATTTTAACCTCCCACTAATTCACCCTCCAAACAAGAAAAGAGGTGCTGGCAGACCTCCAAAACAGAGGAAAAGAGGTGTGAATGAGGCTAAGAAGGCCAAGAGACACAGCTCTGTGAAGTGCAGCAAGTGCAAGGAGATGGGCCATAATGCAAGAACATGTGGCAGAGGGGATGCAGGAAAAAAAG
The DNA here is from genome assembly GCA_947648045.1 of Beta corolliflora. Classification (NCBI taxonomy): domain Eukaryota; kingdom Viridiplantae; phylum Streptophyta; class Magnoliopsida; order Caryophyllales; family Amaranthaceae; genus Beta; species Beta corolliflora. Next base: position 83,560 of record CANSZD010004330.1, read on the forward strand.
AGATCAAGGCCACAAGCTGAGAGTGAGGCTAGCACTTCCAAGAAGACACAGAAGAGAGCAAGAAAGGCCACCTAAGCAACCTAGCAACATTTGCATATTTTGGGTTATTAACTTAGATCAGTTTTTTGTAAAGCTACTGTCATATGGGAAAATCAGTTTCTGTAGTGTCCTTTGTTATGGTGATTAGGGGAAGTCAGTTTTTTGTAATTACACTAAACTTGGTTGATCTTTTTGGTTGTGCATACATATTTATGCTACAATGAATATTATTACAAAGAGAAGCAATACAAACATAATTAACCCTAACTTTATTATAAGCCTAACTAACTTCTTTTGTTCTTTGAGCTTCTTCTTCATTTGCTTCAGCTCTTCTTGCATATTCTCATTCTCTGAGCTTCCCATGCTCTGTGCCTCATGATGGAAGCCTACATTTTGCTCCACCCAACCTTTGCACCACCTAAAAGTGTCACAAACATCACACTTATAGTACAATCGCTGTGGGTTTAAACTTGAATCAGAACTTCTAATCGCGAATTTCCTCCCACATCTACACAATCGATTTGGAACCCTAATGTATGTAGACTCTTGGGTTGAGGAGGATGTTTTAGAGAGAGAACTCATTAGGATAATTTAGGGAGATGGTAAAAAGAGACTACTAGTAAGGATGTTAAAAGAAGGATCCGCAATATATAAATAAAAGCACCTAACGGCTAGTTTTTTAAAGCAGTTTCTATCCGTTGTTAACTTGCAGGTTGTATTTCAAAACATTTAGGGGTACCTAGTGAATAAAGTTTTAACTTAAGGGTACCTTGTGAATTTAAGTTTGCACTAACGGAGCTCTAACAGAAGGTTGACAGTAGGGGCAGTTGGGTGTATTTACATAACACTGAGGGGTACCAGGTGAATTTTGAAAACATGGAGGGTAACAGGTGAATTTTTTGAAAACTCGGGGGTATCAAGTGAAAAAACCGTTAATTATACTCTCTTATTTCAGGCGTTTCCACCAAGAAGCAAACTCAACCCTTCCATCTATGGCCCACTTGAATCAGCGCTTAAAGAAGAACATATCATAGGCAACCTCAATGGAATGCCCGTGCTGAAAGAGTTTTCATACCTAAGTTTTATATATGTTTGAGATTTTCGATGAGAACGATTCTAATATAAGAATGTATGGATATATACTAATTAAGTAGTAATCCTTAACCAATATGCATGTAGTTCATTTTGGCTAGAATATAACTATTTTTTCCTTTGTGAGGTCAATTTTACAAAAATTATTACATTTTTAGGTAAAATGATTATCATGTAATAAATTATTACAGTTTTACTAAAATGGATTATTATTACACTATTCTTATATTTTGATATAAGAAATGTTCCACCTAAACTTTTTTCTATCTTTCTCGCTTTATATACATATAAGTCTTCTTGATGAGATTTGATTCCAAATATCAGGTTCCAATTGAAACCCACAAAATCTCAAAAAAAAAAAAAGCCTAAAACCCACAAAAGAATAAAAGACCCATGAATCATGATACTATTACACATTCAAGTTTTGATCAATTTGGATCAAGATTTCAGGAACCAACTCAGTAACTTTCATACTACTTCCTCCGTAATAAAATAAGTGCAACAAATGGATATTTTATACCTCACAAATAATACCCATTTGTTGCAGTTATTATGTTACGGAGGAAGTAGTCCAATTTGTAGTTTAGTTTAGAAATAAATTAAATGACTTCATAATTTATATTAAAAAATGAATAGAAAAACAGGAATTAGAGTTTGCTTAAATAAAGTTATAAGTTTTTTTTTATCAATATGTTCCAATTAATTAATTTATAAAAGTAATTTTCTAAGTTTTAGTTTCTGTTATGGGTTTTAATGAATTATTTTTAGTGTCCAGCTATTCGTACAACTGCAAAAAAAATACCTCTCTATTGCGAAAAGTATATGGATGTTATGCCGAGGGTGAATGATTTGATCATAAAACTCATGTGTACAAGGCCGTCTTAAAAATTTTGCGGCCTGTGCTAATTATAAATTTGGGCCCTAAATATAAAATGTTATGCATAGATTGTAAAATTATAAACAATGTATTCTACAAAACATATCATTGTTAAACTATTTTTGACAAAATAAAGCTCGGGTTTGAATAATTTGGCTAAAAAACATGTAATTCAAGACTTTTAAGCCCTCTAAAAAAGCATGGCCCTGACGGAGGGTATTTTATTTTGAAATGAAACGGAGGGTATTTTCAGTACGTGCATACATCTTCCCTACTTTAAAAAAGTTGTAATTGATCAGGCCATAATTTCCCCTGGCTCCCCAATGAAAGTGATTAGTCAACATAACTCTATATATACATAATACATTCATCTGGTCCAATGTTCTCTCATCACCCCCATTTAATTTCAACTAGCAAATCTCTCATAATACAATACCCTCAAACCCTACATAATTTCTCCTTTAAGTTTCACACGCCCTATCAGATGGCCCTGCATGTGTATATGTATTCCCTTTTTTGTATTATCAATATACTATATGATATCATGACATATTGACATTGTAAAAAAGTATACAAGAAAATATTAATTGACAAAGGGGATTTAGGCTCTGTTTGGCAACACATTTAAGTCACCTTAAATAAGTAGGTACTAAAAGTTTAAGTCACCTAAAATAAATAGTCGTGTTTGGGGTAAGAGCTTAAATAAAATTTAAGCTCAAAAATTGACTGAAATTGAGTTGCTATCAAATATAGCTTCTCAATTTAAGGTGCTGAAATTTTCAGCTACCTTATCAGTTCAGCTCCTTTCAGCTACCTTATTAGTTTTAGCTCTATTTCAGCTTATGTTCCCAAACATAACCTTAGCTTAATCCTTACGTTCCAATCAATATATATATATATATATATATATATAAAGGAGAAACTTTTCGGGAGCATAGGGAGCTCCTCAAGGTTTCGAGCTCATATAGCACGCCACGTAGGATTACCAAGTCATCAATTTATATTTTTATTTTTTACAAAAAATAGAGTTCTAGATGATTTAAATATATATAAGGAGATTTGGATAAGCAAAAATTATAGTTTGGATTTGAATCAACAACCTAAATTATTATATTATGAAAATTGTGTATAACTTTTGCCACGTAATTCGGAATATTATGATTTTTGTACTATTGGAGAGTGCTCGAAATATGCTTCGAAATAAGATCCATTTATAATATAGTTGTACAACTTATGAAATATAGAGCGCCATGTAGGATTGCCATGTCATCATTTTTTTTTCTAAAAATAGAGTTCTACATAGATTTAAATACATATAAGGAGTCTTGGATAAGCAGAAATTAGAGTTTCATTTTGAATGAACAACCTAATTTATTATATTATGTAAATTGTGTATAACTTTTGCTACCTAATTCAGAATATTATAATTTTTGTACCATTAGATAGTGCTCGAAATATGCTTTGAAATAAGATCCAATTTACAATATAGTTCTACAATTTATGAAATAGAGATCGCCACTTAAGATTGCCATGTCATTAGTTTTTATTTTAAATATTTGAAAAAAATAGAATTCTACATATATTTAAATACATAAAAGAGTTTTGGATAGGGGAAACTAGAGTTGCGTTTTGAATAAACAACCTAAATTATTATATTATGTAAATTGAATTTAACTTTTGCTCCTAATTCAAAACATTATAATTTTTTTACCATTGGAGAGTGCTTGAAATATGCTTCAAAATATGATCTATTTACAATATAGTTTTTCAACTCATGAAAATATATTAAATTAGATGCATTGTAGGACATTATTTAGTCTTTTTTTTTAGATAAATATAATATTGGCTATAAGTATTAAGTATAGTGTATTATATGTGATTGTAACATTTAATTATAGGTCCAATTTACAGGATTAAACATATTATCATTCAAAACCTCAACCTTACTCAACTAAACTAAAATAATATAGTATTGCAACAAAATTTATTAACTAAAATATATAGCGATAAAGTTACATATTAGAGCTTTGGATTATGTAAAAATTAGAGTTTGATTTAAATAAAACATCCTTAGAATATTATAAAGAGCTCCACCTAAGCATGCCATGTCATTCTTATCAATTTTTAAGAAAGTATTCTTTCTATCCTGCATCAATTAAATTATTACCCTCTACTTTTTTAAAGTATCATTCGGGTAATTAATGAGGGTTTTATTAACATAAAGTAAAGATAATATTGTCAACTGTAATTTCTTTTTTTTTTTTTACCAAAAGTGGAATGGTTCCAAAAGATGAAACTACATAAAGTGGTAATTGTTGTGATAGAAGAAGAACAGAAGAAGTATGTAAATACTGATGATCTTGAAAAATCTCATTTTACAAAAAAAAAAAAACACAAAATTAACAATAATTTTAACAAAAGATTTGCAATAAAATAAAATAAACAACAACCCGTGCAACGCACGGGCTTCAAACCTAGTATGGCAATATGTTTAAATTTTTAGATGAAAGTAGCAAGATCGAAACTTGCTGATCTATATATGATATATGCAGGCAATAGATGAGAACAAATTATTCATCCTTGATTATCAGTTTATCACGATACATATCTCCCAGTACTTGATAAAATAAATAGCCAAAGAGGGCGCAAAGCACATGCAACTCGTACTATCTTCTTTCTAACAGAGATGGGCACATTGAAGCCCATTGCTATTGAATTAAGCCGACCAAATTTAAAGGGTGGTCCAAGTTCTTTAACGAAGCAGGTTCTGTGTCCTCCTGTTGATGGCACCACTAATTGGCTTTGGCAGCTAGGAAAAGCTCATGTTTCTGCTAATGATGCTGGTGTTCATCAACTTGTCAACCATTGGTATGCAATACTTTTCTTCTTTATTTTTCCTATATCTAGTTATACATGAACTAGTCAATACTAGTTTTTGGCCAGTGCGACTTACAATTAGATACCTATTGGATTAGCTTAAAATAAAAGAAAAAATTGATTGTAATAATCCAACCTTTGGCCAGTTTGCTGAATTTAATCCCACCTAATTATTAGTTTTTAATAATCCAACTTTTGGAGGTAAGCTTCTCAAAATAATCCGGACTTTTATTTTACTTGTGCTTTGACCCCAATAAATAATTTTTCTAGATTCGCCTCTAAGTTGCTCCTGATAGAAAATATATTCTCCCGTTGTTCTTTACTAATTGCTACATTTCTCTTATTTAGAAGTTTCATATTAATTGCTACATATCTATTTTTGATAATATGTTATATCTATCTCTCTCTTCATCACATGGATCCCTCTCTTTATTTATGTCTATCTCTCACATATTCCTTAATATGTGTGCCTCCCCCTACCAAAGCGATTAATGAAGAACGGATGAAGTATACAGGGGCGGTTCTTGGGGGGTGCAGTAGGGGAAATTGGCCAATTGCATAGGTCCCCGAAAAATATGGGGCCCCAAAATAGATTTTAAGTAATTTTTTGCAATGGATAAATAATAATGTGTTTGGTGTAGTGGTACATAAATCCTTGTGAAATTATGGAAGGTCAGTTGTTCAACTCTTGAGAACTACATTTTCAAAGTTCTTTTTTCTCAGTTAACGATACCGGTATACCACTTAATGTCCTTTGGTTCATTCACTTATTGTTAATAGGGGGTGGCAATGAGACGAGACAACTCGCGAGCTACTCGAGATCGACGCGGTCAAAATTCGGTCAAAGCTCGACTCGAGTGAGCTCGAATCGAACTCGAGCTCGACTCGAGATGTTAGTGAGTCGAGTTGAGCAACTCGATACTCGACTCGAAAACTCATGAGAAGCTCGAATACCCAATTATCAATAGCAAAATACCTAAAATCATCATTTTTCTACCTTATTGTTACTTTTAACATGAGACACTTGCAAGCTACGCGAAATCTACTCGGTCAAAGCTCGACTCGGTCAAAGCTCGGAAAAACTCGGTCAAAATTCGACTCGAGTGAGCTCGACTCAACTCAAACTCGACTCGAAATGCTAACGAGTCGAGTCAAGTTAGCTCAAACTCGAACTTGACTCGCATTATTGCCACCCCTAAATTTGTCAATACCAACAAAACCTTATTGATGATTTGAATTCCAGGGCTCCATATACAATTTCAAGAATAGTAATAGTTGAAGAAAAAAAAAATTCGATGAGTAATATCGTGATATGTTATGTCTCTTTTGGACCATAATTCTTAAAAGGGCCCAATCTTATATACATTGCACACGGACACGGTCCCTATTATTTTTGAACCGACCCTGAAAGTATAATGTCTATATAATTACCCAGGCTTTCTACAATAATTATAGTAGTAATAATAATAATTTGTAGAGTACTTGAATTTGTTGTCGTATGAAAAGTATGTTCATGTTGTGATGTTGTTGACAACACAGGTTGAGAACCCATGCATGCATGGAACCATTCATCATATCAGCTCATCGACAGTTGAGTGTAATGCACCCGATTTACAAACTCCTTCATCCCCACATGAAATATACACTCAAAGTCAACGCAACGGCTCGTGAGACCCTTATTAGTGCTGGAGGAATCATTGAGAATGATTTCACTTCTGGAATATATTATATGTTGTTGCCGTGTGCTGCATACCGAGATTGGTGGCGCTTTGATTTAGAAGCCCTTCCCTCCGATCTCATTCGTAGGTGAGCATGTGTCGAACCTTATTTTTGTTAAATTGAATTTATTTGAACCTATCAGACCATTAGACCTAATCTGGACGTATTTCTTCTTACAAGGACTGAAAATAAGGTGAAAAGAACAGACCCCATAATTTTTCATATATAATAATAATCATTAAATATGGTCAAAGTTTTTTAATTTTGAGAACTTTTTGTTGGAAAAGACCTATTAAAATAATCATTTTGTTGGGAAAGACCTAATAAAAACTTTTTTACTGAAAAAGACCTATTATAATACTTTTCTTTATTCTTAAGACCAAACGATGTTTTCGGCCAAAAAATCAATTTTATGACATTGTTTTTTTCCTCCCTTTCTCATTAAATGAGACCAACCTATTTTTTTGTATCCTATACTTTAATGCTACCAAACGCCTTCCTCTTGCTTCACATCTTAAGGGATTAAGATAGGGGAAAAAAAAAAGATTGGTCTCTTTTAATAAGAAAGGGAGGGGAAGAAAAGTCAATGTTGGAAAAATTGACTTTTTGGCCGGAAAATGTTGAGGTCGTCTTAACTAACAAAGGGAAGTATTATAATAGGTCTTTTTCGACTAAAAAACTTTTATTAGGTCTTTCCCAACAAAATATCCATTTTAATAGGTCTTTTCCAACAAAAAGTTCTAATTTTGATTAGAACAATATTCCAAGTGATCGAAAGATTAAAAAATACATAGGGGTACCATCTACCAAACGGACCATATGTTGCAGTTTTTCACAAACTTCATATTTGATCTAAATATATTGTTTTCTTTCGATTTAGGGGAGTGGCAATAGCTGATCCAAACGAACCCCATGGAGTAAAATTGCTCGTAGAAGAGTATCCGTATGCAAAGGATGGACTTCTGATATGGTCAGCCATTGAGGAACTTGTTGAAACTTATGTCAACTACTACTATTCTAATGACGATGAAATCCAATCAGACACAGAACTTCAAAGTTGGTACAGTGAATCAATTAATGTAGGCCATGCAGATCTTCGTCATGCTAAGTGGTGGCCGAAGCTCAACACTGTAAAAGACTTGTCCGCAATTCTTACCATACTCATTTGGTTAGCATCAGCACAACATGCTGCCCTCAACTTTGGGCAATATTCATAATGGTGCATACATCCCTAATCGCCCACCATTAATGCGGCGATTCATTCCACATCCATCTGATCCTGATTATATGGATTTCATGGCCAATCCACAAGGATACTTTCTATCATCAATGTCGAGTTTGTTTCAAGCGACACGATTCATAGCCGTGCTTGATGTACTGTCAGCACATTCACCTGAGGAGGAGTACTTAGGGGAAAGAGATTAATCATCAGGAGACCCTGAGATTATTAAGGCGTTTTATAAATTTTCTCTGGAGATGAAAAGAATAGAGCAAGTAATTGAAGAGAGAAACGCTGATCCGAATTTGAGGAATAGATGTGGAGCTGGTGTTACACCATATGAGTTACTTGTGCCTAGTTCAGGACCTGGAGTTACTTCTAAAGGGGTTCCTAGCTAATAGTATGACAGTTTGAGCTCTGACTAACTACTCCCTCCGTAACAAAATAAACGCAACAAATGAATATTTTATACCTCTCAAATAATACCCATTATTTGTTGTAGTTATTATGTTACGCATGAAGTATATATATTTCCCCCTTTTTTTAATAAGTTACACGTTTTCCTTTTAGGAAAATGTCAGATAAGTAACACATAACTCAAAGTAGTAAAAAATACTTCTCATTTATTACATCTTTGTCATCATTTAATTATTTCACCTACTTACTTTATTCAATACTCAATTTTAATTGGTTAAATAAGTGGTTCCGACTTTCTCTTTTAGGCTTCTTGGTATTCCCGCCACATTTTCTCTCTGTGTCACTTATTATAGAACGGAGGAAGTACTTATTCCTCTGTTTCTTTTTACTTATAATAATTTGACTTTCACGCTTGCTAATGAATAATTTTAATCATTAATATCTTTAATTATCAATAATTAAAAATTATTATAAGTAGATATTCGGGAATTATACATTAAGACAAATCTAACAAGATACCATATGAATACGTTTTTCCTTAACTATAAATCACCAAAGATAAATTAAGTAGATTTTGTGATTATTGTAAAAGTCAAACCATTGCAAGTAAAATGAAACGGAGCAAGTATATACATAGATAGATATGTGCATGTTATATAAAGTAAAATTATATACAGGCCATAGCATATAACTTGTAATCTTGTATCTCGTATTCAATAAGGGAAGGGGGGGACACCAAAAAGAAACCAATTGTACCCTTAACCAAAAAAAACAGAGTTTAAAAAATTAAATAAAAACAAAATAACAGATTGGAAACTGATTATAAATCTCAACTTTACTTCAAACAAAAAAAAGAGCCCATTTGGCATCACTGTCAGTTTCTAGTTTTTTTTTTATGAATGTAAAAGTCATATAATATAAAGGGTATAATAAATTTGAAATTAGTCATGCTTATAATAAACATGCCTATTTTCAAAACTGATAACAGAAACCCATAAGCTACTTTTTCTATTTTTCGTAATTTTGTTTTTGGTTTTCATAAAAACTACAATGAAAATAGAAAATAATAACGAACAAATCCTAACAGTACGTAAAACTGCAAACAGTTTGTCCAACATCCTTCTTCTTCTTCATTCCTCTATGAAACAACAAAGAGGAGCAACAACTAGGGGTGTGCACTGGTCCAGGACCGAACCGGGATTGATTGGACCGGTGGACCGAAATATGGAAATTATGTGGACTAGGACCGGAAAAATTCCGGTCCGTCCGGTTTTAGACCGGTTGGACAGGAATATGTATTTTAAAGTTAGTTAATTGTTAATGGATTACCGAGTTTATGCATAAAATAGGAAGTGGGATTATATTATGCTTCCCCACATTTAATTTGGTTTTGTTTATTGGGTCTGTTTGGCAATACTAGTTGGAAAGGAATTGAAACTGATAAGTTAGCTAAAACTGATAAGATGTTGAAACTGATAAAATAGCTAGTTAGCTTAACTGTTTGGCAAAATTAGTTGCTTAAATTGATGATTTATTTGGCAAAATTAGTTATTATCAAAATTTTAGAAAGGTCTTAAAAATTTCAGTCACCTGATTTTGATAAGTTAAAATTTATAAATTGTCAATTTCAGTCATTTTAACCACCTAAAATTTTATTTTTGGTACTTCTCAAACACTACTAATTATTTTAGCACCTAAAGTATTCCATCACCTTATTATTTAAGGTACCTAAAATGTTTCCGAAGTTAAGTATAGTTTGTACTTATGTTTGATGAATGAGAATTGCAATAAGTATTTTTGAACGCCTACTATTTCTTTTGCTTTCTCATTCCAACATTTATTGTCTTGATTTTAAGGTGGAACCAATAGTCTAAAGATGAATACAGCAATTTTCCTTCAAAGTATCCTGTTGTTTTCACAGCAATCGCTTTAGGAAACACTAAGGTTTTTTCTTCTAGATAGAGCATGAAAATTATGAGAGAATGATAGAGAGAAGATTCGGTAGAAACATGTTTTTATTAGTGTTTAACTATGTGAAAATTATGTGGAAAAAAAAAACTATGTGAACATTTATGGGGGTAAATGCCCGAATCATTGTGAAAATGAAAACTAGGGGACGCACTGCTCAATCCTCTTGTCCAGCTCCTCCGATCATGTACTTTTATGGATTGACCATGGATTTTTAAAATAAATGGGTGTAATCTCGTCTAAATATCCCGTGCTTTTTTGGATTCAAGGACCATGTACTTTTTTGGATTCAAGCCTTCCTCCACGGCGTTTGCTTGATCAATTGCCTGCGGATGTTGATCAGTCTAGTCACCACTATCAAACTCAACATTGTCATTATTACCAAGATTATAAGTTTCCAACTCATTATCAACGTCTATGTCTTGATTTTCCATTGAGTACAAAAGCTCTATTGCTGCAACATCAAGGGGAAAAAAAAATTTAACAATACACGTTGTTGAACTAATAAAACAAACGAATTCCCATCCTATTCTAGCGAGTGTTTACCCTAGCTGCTCTCCTTTCTTCTCTCTTTTCCACTTACTAGGTTTTTCTTTGTTTGGCAGGTTGGCCCTTTCAGGTCACAATTGGTCTATTTCTTAGTTGCAATTCAAATTTTGTCACTTCATTTCAATATATCTACCCATTATGGGTGTAGTTCGTTGTTGTTCGTTTGGCACTTTTTGGCTCCCTATGGTGGAGTGTCTTTCATTGTTATTCATTAGTCTCCTTGTGGTGGAGCCATCGTTTATTTGTCTATCTAAGTTGTTTGTTTTTGTTGGTCAATTATCGGAAAATTGGTTTGGTGATACATATATAAACAATTATGCGTGATAGATCACAATAAAAAAAAAATCATCATTTCTAATACACTTAGAATAATCGGATGAAAATCTATCTCGAGGAACGACAAAATATTAGATCGTTTGATCTTTGAACATAAGTGATCTATATGAATTGGAGGATCTATATAATAATAAAACTTTTATTTAATTCATTATGTCATGTGACTTTTTATTAATGAATTAATTTTTGAAAAATTAGCCAAAAATCATCGTTTAGAAAAAAAATAGCACTAAACCCCCTTTCATTAATTTTTTTTTGTTTGCAGCCGCCCCTTGCCGAAATCTTTCCATTGACCAAAAATCTCCGGCGTGATTAGGCATGCTTTGCGCATGACCTCACTAAAACGCTCTTTTTTCCCTCAATTCCCCCATTTCACCCCATATTTGTTCTTCATCTTCACGCGAAAAAATCACACCCCTAAAACAGGTGTTGTTAATTATGAACTAGAGTTATTTCAAAAAAAATTATGCACCAGAGTTTGGACTTTGGAAGGGGATTATACATCATAGCTTATCTAGTAAGAAAGATATTATCGCATCTTTTTCCTTTTCTGTTTTTTGGTGCAATCGCATCTTTTTATTTACCTTGTGTTGATTGTGAGGCAAGTTAAAGCAAAGTTATTAATGATGAGACAAAAGAAAGCGACATGAGTTCCTTGTGTCTATCCTCACCAAATTAAAGACTGTAGGTTGCGATCTATGACTACTCTAAAACAGGAAAAGCACTCTCCTTTACTTGCCAATTGCCATCTGGTGTTTTTGTTTTAGGATGTATTCATGTATAGATCAGATGGATCCATGCACAGTTGACCCTTCATGAGGATCAATCTTTTGCTCCTTAACTTTTGGCTGTCAATCAAATATGTAATGCTAACTTTTCCATATTGTTTCTTCCTGCAAATTATAATTTTTCCACTTTTCTGAAGGACCCCTATTGATAATTTTTTGACCCATATGGAAAAGCAGACCAAATGGATAAGTCCTACTATAACATTGAGGCTATACTTTGATCCATTTTGTGTCAATTTTTTTCAAGAAAAGTAGAATCATTTTGAAGATATGTAGTGTTAGATATGAGAACAAACAAGGGAACCGGATATCCACTCCAAGGCACGGAAACTACGCTTTCCTATTAGTTTAATTTCGCCCCTCTAGGATCACCGGGTTAACACGAAATAACTAATGAGATACAATGGAGAAAACAATTCACCAGATGATCTTCTAAGTGAATCAACAAGAACTTTGTGTTTGATGTTTGTGAAGAACACTCAAAAGAAAGTTGCAAGTTTTCTCTCAAGCAAAGCAAGAAGATGAGAATCTCTCTAACTGATTTTCTCTCTCTCTTAACTCATATACATAACAAGGGTGATGAATAATCTTCCCTCTTGATTAGAGGTTATTCTGACATTCATCCTTCTTTAATCCCCTGATTAAGAGTACTTAATCATCTTAAAACGGATAACAAATGCATTACAACGGTTATAAACCGTCCACGCAAAAATTACACGCCCCAAAACAGACTCCACGTCGCGACTCGCGATACAGATCGCGAGTCGCGAAGGGCACTGGTCGCGACCCGCGACAGATGTCGCGACCCGCGACGGCCTCCTGGTCGCGACCCGCGACGAATGTCGCGACCCGCGACCAGCCCTCTGTCTTGCTTGATTTACTCCACGTGATTTTGCGCATTCTAATCTTAACATACTAGACCTCCTCCTCTTCTAGTATATACTCATATGAGCTAACAAAACCCATTACCCTATAAATGTTCCAACAATCCTCCTCCCATTTATAGGGTAATGTTGAAAAGTTTTCAACTTGCTATAAATCACAAAACGAAACATGCTCATGCATCATGGAAATATCTTACGATTGAATTTCCACTTAGTAAAAGTAACTTTACAACAATTTCGATCATAATGATAGACAAAGCTTTGAATCATATAACCACTACAAATTATTGAAGATACTAATACACATAAGCATAAACTTAGTTCTTAACCTCCGACACCTATGAAGCCTTGGTGTCCATATCCATTCATAAGCGTTCCAAGTCAAGCCTTAGACTTGGTGAAGCGGCCAAACCTCTAGCTTATATAGGTAAATCTTTACGCACATGCTCCTACAATTGAGCACTCATCAAAGATTTATTAAGAAACTTAATTCAACCTCTTATCATTGTAGTAACAAGCACTAACCTTGGGATGTTTTAAACAAGTGCTCCCAACCTTCTAGAGAAGTACTTTCCTCATTGAATTTGGGATCTAATGTTGTATTAGACATCAAATTGAGTTTTCCTTCACCATAGATTGTTCAATAGGCTTAAGACCCATCCCTTTATTCATTTTGTTCACTAGTTCCCTTGACAACGGTTTAGTAAACGTATCCGCCAAGTTCAAACTAGACCGAACAAAATTAATAGTTATACAACTATTCCTTATCAATTCACGCACATAGCTATGTCTAACTCCAATGTGCCTTGACTTGCCATTGTAGACTTCACTATAAGCTTTAGCTATGGTTGATGCACTATCACAATGAATAGCAAGAAGTGACATAGGTTTGACCCACAAGTCAACCTCACTCAACACATTCCTTAGCCATTCCGCTTCTTGGCAACAAGATGCCAATGCAATGAATTCCGATGCCATAGTGGAATCCGTTATACATGTTTGCTTCTTGGATGCCCATGAAATAGCACCTCCTCCAAGAAGAAACACCCATCCACTTGTGGATGAATAATCTTCCTTGTTGGAAATCCAACTAGCATCCGAGTAACCTTCTAGAATAGAAGGTTCTCCTTTGTAAGTTATGACATAATCCAAGGTTTTATTCAAATACCTTAACACTCTTCTCAATGCTTGCCAATGCAACATACTAGGATTACTAGTATACCTACTGAGTTTACCAATAGCAAAAGCTATATCCGGTCGAGTGCTAGTCATAGCATACATCAAGCTTCCAATTAAGCTTGCATACTCCAATTGTGAAATAGGAGTACCACTACTCGGAACCAAGTGAACACTAGGATCCATCGGAGTAGCAAAATGAGTCGAATTCGATTCATTAAACCTCTTGACCACTTTCTCAATGTAATGAGATTGTGATAAAGAAATTGACCCTTTACCTCTCATTATTCTAATACCTAGAATAACATCCGCTTCACCCAAATCTTTCATGGAGAAGCTAGAAGAGAGAAAGACTTTGGTCTTTTCCACTTGTTCCAAATCAGTCCCAAAGATAAGCATATCATCAACATATAAGCAAATTATAACTCCATTACCGTTATTATCAAATTTACTATATACCCACTTATCGGACTGATTTATTTTGAACCCACTAGACAAAATGACCTCATCAAATTTTTGATGCCATTTCTTAGGTGCTTGTTTAAGACAATACAAAGATCGAACTAATTTGCAAACCTTAGTCTCTTGACCTTTAACCACAAAACCTTCAGGTTGATTCATGTACACTTCCTCCTCCAATTCACCATTAAGGAAAGCAGTTTTAACATCCATTTGGTGAATTACTAGACCATGAATCGCAGCTAATGCTATCAAAAGTCTAATGGTAGCTATTCTAGCAACCGGAGCATAAGTGTCAAAATAATCGATACCATATCTTTGCCTAAAACCTTGGACCACTAACCGGGCCTTATGTTTTAGTATGGTTCCATCGATCTTCCTTTTCCTTACGAAAATCCATTTACAACCTAAAGGTTTGCATCCGGGGGGTAAATTAGCTAAAATCCAAGTATGATTTCCCATTATCGAATCCATTTCATCATTCACTGCCTCTTTCCAGAAAGTAGAATCATGAGACTTCATAGCCTCATCAAAGGTCCTAGGATCCTCCTCCATATTGTAACAATATGAAATTTGAGTCACAACAGACTCCCTTGACCCTTCAACTAAATATAGTTGAAAATCCGGTCCAAAAGATTTCTCTTTTCTAATTCTTTTACTTTTCCTAATTTCCGGTGTTGTAGTATCATGATCATTGTTAATGTCATCCACAACATTGGAACTAGTACTAGGTATCATGTCCTTTGGTCTAGGAATCGATGAGAATCTAGTCTCATCAAATATTGCATCCCTTGACTCTATCACAGTATGAATAGAGACAACATCATTTGGCTCAATGACATAAAACCTATAGGCTTTGCTATGTACCGCATAGCCTATAAAAATGCAATCAATTCCTTTTTCACCTAAAGTTTTCCTTTTAGGTTCCGTCAATTTGACAATTGCCCTACAACCCCATACCTTAAGGTAATTGAGATTAGGCTTTTTGTTACACCAAAGTTCATAAGGGGTAATCTTATTCCTTTTATTAGGAACTCGATTTAAAATATAACAAGCAGTTAAAATTGCATCACCCCAAAAACCGTCATTTAGACCCGAATTAGAAAGCATGGTGTTAACCATTTCTTTTAGAACCCTATTTTTCCTTTCCGCTATACCATTACTTTGAGGTGAGTATGGAGCGGTTGTTTCATGAATTACACCAATGGAACTAAAATAGCTAGGATTATAGTATTCACCACCCCTATCCGTCCGAAGTCTTTTAACTTTTTCATTAAGTTGAAGTTCCACTTCGGTCTTAAAAATCTTAAACTTTTCTAGTGCTTCATCTTTAGTAAATAATAAATATATGTAACAAAACCTTGAATAATCATCAATAAAAGTTACAATATATTTTTTATTTCCCAAAGAAGGTGAACTATGAAAGTCACACAAGTCACTATGCACCAATTCAAGCAAAACCGTTTGTCTAGTCACACTAGGATAAGGATTCTTTGTAATCTTATTTAGCATGCATGTCTTACACTTCTCTAACTTTAAATCGAAAGAAGGTATTAAACCTAGCTTAGACATGTCATATAATCTACGATAGTTTACATGACATAAACGATTGTGCCATAGAGAAGAAACATCAAGCATGTAAATAGAACTAGTATCAATTTCATTATTAATACTAAATTTAAACATTCCATTACAATAAAATCCTTGTCCAACAAAAATACCACCCTTAGAAACTATAAACTTATCCGATTCAAATACAACTTTAAAACCAAATTTATTCAAAAGACCCCCGACACAAGATTCTTCCTAACTTCCGGTACATAAACAACATCCCGGAGAGTTAAAGTCTTTCCCGAGGTTAACAACAATTCTACTTGGCCTATACCCTTGGCCTTTACCGTAGAATCATTCCCCATATACAAGATTGGACCATCATCCAATTCTTCCAAAGACTTGAAGAAGTGCTTATTATTGCACACATGTCTAGAGGCCCCCGAATCTATCCACCAAGAATCATCAACCTGCACAAACATAATTTCAGAAATTATAGCCACAAAATTCATTTCTTCAATTACATGTTCATGTGCAACTTTACCTTGGTTTTGAACAACACTAGGTTGTCCATTCTTTGTCTTCTTCTTCTTAGAAGGACAATCCCTCTTGAGATGAGGTCCATTGCATACCCAACAAGTGAGGGTCTTCCTCTTCTTGTTTGCAAAGTTGGTTTTAGAGTTGTTATTGTTGGATTTCTTGGTCCCACTAGACCCACCAACCTCTACCATATTCACGGTAGACTTAGGAATACTAGGAGTAGTATCCTTAACCCCATCTTGAGCCCGGATACCCTCTTCAATACGAAGATGAGTTCCTAATTGCTCCATGGAAATATCTTCCTTCCTATGTTTCAAGGAATGCTTAGTTTCTTTCCAAGAATGTGGTAATTTATCAATGATTGAGGCTACGGCAATAGCCTCATCCATCACCATACCATGTGATCTAATTTGGTTCAAAATATGATGAACTTCATGAAATTGCTCTATAATAGGCCTATCATTAGTCATTTTAAATGAATTAAAATTACTAACAAGAAATTTCTTACTTGAAGCATCTTCAGAAATATACTTGGCCTCAAGAGTATCCCAAAGTTCCTTTGCACTCTCCACATTTTGATAGAGATCGAACAAAGGGTCGGTAAGAGAGTTGAGAATGTGACCCCGGCAAATGTAGTCATCATTCTCCCACTTTGTCCTCTTCCTTGTAGTCTCTACGGACTCTTCCTCTCCATCTTTCGGGAATGGTGGCATGGGTGTTGATAGAACATACACCACATTCAAAGTTGTCAACAAGAAGTGCATCTTCTTTTGCCATCTTCGATAACCCACCCCCTCAAACTTATCCAACTTTTGGAAGTTCATAGTCATGTCCTTGAGTGATTGAGCCATATCCGAAATGAAAAGAAAATTAAACTAATAGATTGTTAGATATGAGAACAAACAAGGGAACCGGATATCCACTCCAAGGCACGGAAACTACGCTTTCCTATTAGTTTAATTTCGCCCCTCTAGGATCACCGGGTTAACACGAAATAACTAATGAGATACAATGGAGAAAACAATTCACTAGATGATCTTCTAAGTGAATCAACAAGAACTTTGTGTTTGATGTTTGTGAAGAACACTCAAAAGAAAGTTGCAAGTTTTCTCTCAAGCAAAGCAAGAAGATGAGAATCTCTCTAACTGATTTTCTCTCTCTCTTAACTCATATACATAACAAGGGTGATGAATAATCTTCCCTCTTGATTAGAGTCATTCTGACATTCATCCTTCTTTAATCCCCTGATTAAGAGTACTTAATCATCTTAAAACGGATAACAAATGCATTACAACGGTTATAAACCGTCCACGCAAAAATTACACGCCCCAAAACAGACTCCACGTCGCGACTCGCGATACAGATCGCGAGTCGCGAAGGGCGCTGGTCGCGACCCGCGACAGATGTCGCGACCCGCGACGGCCTCCTGGTCGTGACCCGCGACGAATGTCGCGACCCGCGACCAGCCCTCTGTCTTGCTTGATTTACTCCACGTGATTTTGCGCATTCTAATCTTAACATACTAGACCTCCTCCTCTTCTAGTA
This sequence comes from Beta corolliflora, assembly GCA_947648045.1. NCBI lineage: Eukaryota > Viridiplantae > Streptophyta > Magnoliopsida > Caryophyllales > Amaranthaceae > Beta > Beta corolliflora. The sequence continues at coordinate 101,596 of CANSZD010004330.1, forward strand.
TATACTCATATGAGCTAACAAAACCCATTACCCTATAAATGTTCCAACATGTAGCTTGGTGGGTTCTTCTTTGAGAAACTAATATACGGGTCAAAAAATTATTTGCACTAAAAATAAAATGTGCCATGATATTGATGTGGTTGGAAAACATTATTGTGTGCAAGGAAATGATGCAACCAGAAGAATTTAACTCGGTGCTATCAGATAATAAAAGGACCTTGATATATATATCTAGCAGTAAGTCGATCCTCTCCCTTGTTATTATAATTAGTAATCTACATATTTTTAGATTAACCTAAATAGCAATTTACTACATGAAATAAGGTTGTTAAGTGTTCTGGATTTTAGTAAACAAGCTGCACATATTGCAAGACGGAAAAGAAAATGTATACTGGAAGATAAGCACCAAAGGCATGTTTCTACTATAGAGAATAACAAGGAAAATGAAGGATGTGTCACCTTATATTCAAAACAATTAAGTTGTCTTTCAAATGGTATCAAAATAGAAACACCATATACTAATATGTTTGTATAAATAAGTTAAGCATTAGCAAGTGCTTAGACTAACACAAAATACGCATCTCAAAAGAGTGTCCTGCTCCTCAGATTTGGAGGACATTAAAAAGTTTTATGAGTTCATATTGGATGTTGGAGACACCAATTAAAGTGGGGGAACCAAATGATGGGGAGGTCGATGTAGAAATACCTAATGAAATATTAGTAGATATTTGCAATGACCTTATCCAGGCCCGGCTAAGGCCCTGTGCAGGGTGAGCAACTGCACAGGGCCCCAAAAATATAAGGGCCCAGTTTTTTTCGGTGGGCTGCCCAATGTAAAAAAAAAAATCTGATTCATTAATGAGAAGCAAAACGAGTGCAGTTGGTGAAAGCAAACAGCAATCACGTCTTCTCCCCTCATTTACTCCACCTATTCGCCTCTTTCAATTCTCCATAACCCATTAATGGCTCCTCTCCAAAACATCATTAATGGCTCTCTTCCACAGTTTCACGCCGGAAAATCTTAAATCTAAATTCAATTTTAGTTTCAAAAAACCCACCTCAAAATCTCACCATTTTTCCCGATAACTGATTTAACGGTAAATTTTCTGGAGGTAGGTGAGATGGGAAGATTAAACTCAAAGAAATTATTTTTAATTTAATTTATGGGTTTAGAATTATGAATTAAGGGATTAAAATTGAAGGGGAGAATGGAAGAAAAGAGAGAATTAAGGGAAGGTGGGGTTGGTGCAATTAGCAGGCACCAAAGAAAGATCGAAATCAACAAACCCAGAGGATAGAGAAAGAGAGAGAAAAGGGAAGGTGGCAAAATAATACTATAAACCCAAAACTTGAATTAGGGGTGACGAAGACAAAGACGTTTAATTTTATTTGTTTTTCTAGGCTTTCATTTCTTTTTCTAGTTGGGTTGGGTTGGGTTGGGTTGGCTACAGCGAATTTGAATGTCTAGTGAATTATATGATTCTTATCTGCTATAAATTACAAATATAATGTTGCCAATCTGTTGGACAGGGAAGCTCTCTTGATAACACAACTTTTGTTTGCTTTTCTCAATCGCAAATTATATGATTTGTTTCCTGATTGTTGTAGAAATTGTATATGTAGTATACTAGTATATATTGAATTTTGTTTGTAAAAAGAACAAATTTTTTTAGTTGTATGAACTTTTACCTTTTGATATTTATATAATGTCGTTTTTATTTACCCTTTAGGGCCCTTTTTTAATTTTGTACAGGGCCCCTAAATTATACGAGACGGCCCTGACCTTATCGCGGCAATAGTTGCTAGCACAAAGTAATGGAAATAAAGGAGACAATTAACATAATTCTAAATACTCCCTCAGTTTCTTTTTAATGGTTACACTTTCAGTTTTCACACTATCCATAAATTAGGGTGTGGGCTAATTGCTATAACTTGCCAGCACATTAAGCAAATATTAATAGGGTTTGGTAACGTAGCCCAATAAGTATATATTGTCGCAAATCACAATCCAAATTAAGAGGCTGATGAGTAGGTCAAAGCCCACGAAAGATTATTTATAACTACTACCAGATTTTCTATAAGATGGTTACTAGAGGTAAGTGCTTAAAGGATAAAGAAAAACTAGAAAGTGTCAGTCCAGTATGACCGTCATGATTTAATTAATAACTATCGTGTATGTTATTTTCTTGATTCATAATCATAAGAGGTAATCAATCACAATTGTTGAGTAACTTGTAATAACCCTGGTATTATGCCTGTCAAAAAAAAAATAGTGTTATGACTTATGAGTGTATTTACAAAATAGATTTGTATGACTGAACTTGGTCCACACCAAAATTAGTGTGGACCTAGGGATAAAAGAGAGAAATTGCAACTTTGGCACGTGTGGAATCAGGTACCGCGGCTCCGAACCTCACCTTCCTTCTTTTACAAAGAACTTGGCTCTAAATTTCTCTCTTCCCTGAAAAAACTATTCATCTCACCATCTTCCCCTTCATCTTCTTCACCCCATAAGGCCATAACTACTCTTCATCTCTTTCAATAAATTAAATTGGAAGATGTGAAATGAGGAGAAACAAACTATTAGCAAAAGAGTACAAATGAAGACGAAGAGATGGGGGAGCTTTGCAAAGTCAAATGAATCCATCCCCAAAGATTTCTTTTGGCACGAAAAACCTCGGCGATTAAGTGTCAAATTTTTGGAGAAGAAGGAAAGAGAAAGAGAGAGAACGTTTATGGATGAATTCGTTGAGAATTTGAAATTAAGGTTTGTTTGATGTCTTCTCTCAATTGATTTCACAATTAGGGTTTCGTAATTTGTTGGAGATTGTTTGATTGGTTAGAAATAGCGAATTAGAGTTTCAATTTGTTGTTTTCTTCAATTTGTGGTCTAATTTGTGCGATTGTTGCCGACCTTTGTGGCGCTTTGGCATGAATTAATTTCATGATGATTACTGACATGTGTGATTTGTATTTTGGCATGATTAAAAGGTCACTATGCTACCAATTTAGTTACTATATGTAATTTGGTATGATTGTAGTTATTATTAGGGTCACTGTGAAAAACATTATTGCGATTACGTAGTTGTGTGTTCATATAACTGTGTATTTTGGTATTGTGGCCTGATTTCTAGTTATGGACTTTAACAACTAGCATTTTGCAACTTGTTATAGACTTTGATTTTGTGATAAAAACTGCATTTGTTTGTATTTTGGCATGATTATTCCAATGTATTTTCTGAGAAGTGTTTTCTTTAGTTCAATTAAGTAAAGCCTATTAACTCAACTGGTAGAGCTATGTGCAATTGCACAATGATGTAGGTTCAAATCCTACATAGGCTATGAAATATAAATCTCTGCTTGATATTATTTTGTATATGAAATGGGTAAGTTTTTTAGAGAAATTCTAAGACAATTTTATTTATTATAGCTATTTAAAAAGCATGACTATTATTAAGTATAACTATTTGTACAAAAAGGGTGACTATGGTTTGAAAAGGGTAATTGTAATAAGTAGTAACTATACATTAAAAGAGGTGAGAGAAAAGTGATCACTGTGTTTGAAAGTGTAGTAACTTTAATTATGGCAGCTTATCGTAAAACGACCCCAACTTTTGTAAAAAAAATAGGAAAAGGTGAATTAACATAGAGTAAGTAACTACATGTCTACATCCCCTCAAAAAAAAAAATACTACGTGTCTACATGTAAAAACAGGTGATTATATTACAAAAATGGTCACTATATATTAGGAAAGGTAACATGATTACGAATAAAAACATTCAAAAGACCGGCTCCAATTTGATTGCTCCATTTTAATCATTTGAGATGTTATGAACCACATTCAAGGCATTATTATATGTAAGAAAAAGGGTGATTATATTTAAATAGAGGTCACTATATGTATGAAAAAGGGTGATTATTATTATATTTAATTAAATAGGGGTCACTATATATATAAAAAAAGGCGATTACATATAAATAGGGGTCATTATATCTATTAAAAAAGGGTGATTATATCTACCTTGGAGTCACTATATGTGCAACAAAGGTCCTTATTTGTTAAAAAGAGCCCATTTATCTTAGCATGGGTACTTGTCATAATGGTCATTTACAATGTAAAATTGGGTGACTATTTTTAAAAAGTGTAACTATTTGTACATATATGGTGACTATATTTTTAAAATATAATTGTAACTTTATATATATATAAAGGGGAGTATAGTTTGAAAAATATAGCTATAAAAGAGGAGTAAGTATAGGTTAACAAAGGTGACTATATGAGAAGAAAAAAGGGTACCTATATGTTAAATGTGTAAATATACGTTGAAAAGTTAGGGTGACTATATCAGAATAAGGGTAATTATGTGGTTGTGGCTATTAATCAATACCTTAATGTTGAACAAGAATGGTAGTGTTAGACCAGTTGAGTAGATGATTAACAATATGAAACCAATAGCCTATGTAGGATTTGAACCTACATCCTCTGTGCAATGTTAGTACACAGTGCTCGACCAATTGAGCTAATAACCTTATAGAACATAACTGGCGAGACAAATAGTCACTCAAAGTTTGCTCATTAACAATCTAATGATTGTTTAAGTGGACTAAATCATTTAATATGTATGCAAGAAATTTCAGTTATATAAATCTCTAGAGCCTCTCATTTGAAGAAGCTATTCAAGAACTTGAGTTTACATATGGCAGGAGAAAAATCCAATTAAAGCAAGGCTCCTGCAAATTCAGCAAACATGTCACAATACCGAAAACAAATTTATTTACAAGGATATACCTAATAAGTAACATCATGATAACCATGGAATTGACCAAGAAGAATGAAGTTGGTTACTTAAAAGCTCACTTTACACCATTGTAGTCGTGCTACATAGCATACAAAAACTTTTGTATGATTTCTACACACCCTGTTATCCTTACTTGGTTTGCTTTACTTACACTAAATCCTACAGTGGCTGCATGTTGACGATATAACTCATATGTATCACCAAGTGTCTCCCTTATGTGCCCTACTAACCAACCTGAAATATCTTCATCAACATTATATTGTTTCCTGTGAATGTGAAGCACATTTAATAACTAAGTTAATATTTTAGTTTTTGCTATTCGTATTATAGGATATGATGACCTTTTTATCAGTTTTAGTGACCATTAAGTATTTGATTATTATGATAATAATATTTTTTATTATAAAAACAAATTAACTTACACATGGTTACTATGTCATTTTAAAAGTAAACATGTTTTACTTAAAGTTTTTATTAGTTATTCTTTATTATATGGACATATAGTTACCTTTTTTATGCCATAGTGACATCTATTTTATATATGTCAGTGTTTTCAAGTATATGTTAATCAATTTTCCTATAGTAAACTCATTATCAACATATAGTTATCTTTTTGCATACATGATATAGTTACTATATCTACCCAACAACATGCTTTAATCAGTGCATATTTTGATTTATATATAGTGACCTCCTTTGAAGTTATAGTTACAGTAGATCTATAAAACAATATACTCGAAATAAAATCATCTCCACAAACATCCAATTTAGTACGAAAATCGAAAAAAAAAATTCAATCACTCATTGCATGCATAGCTTCAATTAAGCAGATCATAAAAAAACATAGTACAAAATATTAACAACAGAAGCATAAAGAAATTTATACTATGATTTTTTGATGAATCATAAACAAAATATCAACATAAGAACAAATTGATTTCGAAATAATTACCTTTAGCACTTGTAGAAATAATATCGTGATTTTCGTTTTCATTGTCTTCAATATTTGAAGCTTGAATTTCTAGATAAACTGGAATTTTTTTTCTAATCATCCTTACTCGCACAAGCAAAGTTAATTTGGAATAACAACCTAATCTGATTCATCAACGTAAAATTGAATATCATACCTTCATTGTTGTTTCGACTCGATTCACACTCAATTATGTTGTTGTTGAGATTAGGTTGTGAGATTGTTGAAACTGTATTAGATTGTTGCTCCATAGTTCTCTAATCTTCTTTGTAATTTTGCTGATTTTGATTGTAAAAATCCGCGAGATTGCTGATTTTGATATGAGGAGAGAGAAAAATGCGCAATTTGCTTTGAAAAATGCGAACTGTAGATCCGAGAATATGGAGAGAGAATGTCTGGATTTTTTTTAAAGTTGCGGGTGTACAAATGAGGAGAGAGAATGAGTTATTGTTTTATTTGGGCTGCATTTTATTTTGGTCTCTTCGCACGTGTGAGGAAATTGGTCCACAATAAGTTATTGTGGACCAGGTCCACACAAGTTAAACTCAAAACATGTTTAAAAAAATTTCAATTTTGGAAACTATGCACTTCTATTTCTCCTTAGTTTTGCTCCCTTTTATCTATCAACACTTTACTATCATTTATTTAAATAGGTTATATATATATATAAGTCCAGTCGGACTGCTTAAAAAATATACCTTTTTTTTAATTCGAAGTATTCCTGAGTTTGGTTGCTCTTTCTCTCACACTTATTTTCCCAATACTCTATCTTCATCTTCACTTACACGATGTTCACTTCTAAGGAGTCTCCCTCCATCTGGAACTCATATCCCTCAATTCTATGTCACAAAATACCAAGAAAATATTCAAACTTGAGTTATATGTGTATTTAATTTGAACTTTAAGCATGTTATGTCCAAAGAATTAGACTGTATATTTGTTTATAATCCAAATAAATACACTGACTCACCAAAATAAAACAAAAACAAAAATTTATTTAAGCTATGACAAATTATATTGTTCATTTGTGCCTATTATTTGAAATGAAGTTTATGAAATGATGTTCTATTAAACTGGCTTTGGTTTTTGGATTGTGTAATTATTACCTTTAACTTGGAGTCAAAATAATTTAAGTATGGTCATAATTATAAAAATTTGTCACCATTTTTAGGTACTTATACTATGTCCCTTTTTATGTCAAGTTTCAAAATCTTTGACCTCATTTGTGCTATGAAAACGTAACAATCATGTTTGAATTATTAGTTTTTAAATATTTCGAAACTATATTGCCTATTATTATTATTATTATTATTATTATTATTATTATTATTATTATTATTATTATTATTAGTAGTAGTAGTAGTAGTGTTAGTATGTGTATATATATATATATATATATATATATATATATATATATATATATATATATATATATATATATATATATATATATATATATATATATATATATATATATATATATATATATATATATATATATATATAGTATCAAATATTAATTGGATCAATGGATGATTCTTTAATATTGATGTTTGAGGTCGAGAAATCAAAGCTATTCTTTTATAAAGATGTATGGAGATGAATCAACAACGGATATAGTATGACTCTTGCCTAAAATAAAAGAAGAAAAGACTCCTTGATTCATTTAGGCTACCCGATATAAAAATAACTACAACCTCAAATTATATATCTTATTTGAATTTGAAGGGACCAAAGCGTCTTACCAGGTCTAAGTAACATCTATATTGCACGTTGAGGTTGCTTTATTATCTAGGATCGAGTAAATTCTTCATAAAAAGTAAAGGAACTATTAGGGGCAGTTGAACAAAAACGAAAGTCCTTTACAACTATTATGAAATGGGTCCCTGAATATAGGTTTAAAAGCATAAATAATAATAAAAAGATAATATAAGGGATATATATGATGTTAAAATTTGAGTATTGTACTCAACACGTTAACAATAAAAAAATCCAAGACATTCATATGAAACCAAAACAATGAAGGACACTAGTATAATACTACTAATATATATGTAGTAGTATTTGAAAACTCAATGTGTTGAGGTCCTATGTAATTGTTTGTATCACATATTCACATCACATATCCGATACCACCCATGGAGAGTACATAGATACCAAATTTGAAGTGATACCTTGAATTCCAATTACCAACCCTCAATTGTGCACTAGTTAGGGCCTTTTCATTTCGAGTTACTTTAATAATGTTAAAGTGTAAATTGGCTTTGTGCACCAAAAGGGAGGAAGAAAAAGTCTAAATTGGCTCTAAATAGTTATATAGCTGTTTGAAGGGCTACATAATTGGAGAATATCTCTGTTCCACAAAGCAAGTGGTCTCAAGTGGGTGATCACTTTCTCTTTGCACATATCGAGCAAAACTTTCAAATTCCATGACAAAGTAAATCCCTTTATAGTGCGCCCACTAAGTATTAAAAAATTGATGTTATGATAATGGAGTTTGTTGTCATAATATGATAATAGTAACTCCACTACTGAGTCTCTAGCCTCTACGGAGTAATGTAACCAACCCTAATGATTAATTAGTGTTGATGGACATCAAAGCATTTGCTATCGTAGGAAGTGCTCTTTTCCTCACCACTTCCTGTTAAGTGTCATGGGCGGCCTTGATTCTTTCAATTACCACTCTTAATGATTCTTTCTATGTTACTATTCATAAAAGTACAGTTGTTTATGTTTGTCAAGGCTTGGAAAAAAAATGAAAACAACCCTAATCTCACCGTTCTCTCCAAACCCTAGTACAGACATGTCTGAAAATATACTCTTCATTTCACATCAAGTACCTGTGTGGCTGTGTCGTATCCTCGACTCTCGGACATAGGTGGGACACTTGGACACTTTGTTTTGGGCCAAAAATTTGAAAAGTTCTAAAAAATAGCCGAGTCGGACACTTGAACACGTATCCGTGTCGGACACTTGAACACGTATCCGTGTCGGACATGGGTACCTGAGTCCGAGCAACATAGCTTTCAAGAAGTCAAGTTGATTATTTTTTGTAATTCCTAGACCATATACCATATTGACATTGTCTACGGTGCATGTATTGTATTAATTTGCTAGTTTTTTTTTTTGTTTTGTTTTGGTAGATCTAAATTATTTAATCTTTCTCTTTTATTGGAGTTTGTTTTATTACATAACACAAGGAGATAAAGTGCATACTTTCAGTGACTCCATATTTTTTCGAACCCCGTACAAATTAAGTAGTGACATACAGTAGGAGTGAGTAATGAGTTGATCCAATGTTGGCCTATGTGTAGTTTACATGATCTACCTATATTCTAAAATTAAAGTTAACTACTTTAGTGTACTACAGTGTTGGGAGTCCGGATCCTCTAGAGTTTTGAGAAAACTCTATAAAGTAGAGTTGTATCTAAACCATACATTTTAAAATCAAGGGTTTATATTGGTGGAAGGGAGAAATAAGGGGATGGATTTTGATGAGAAAAAATAGGGGGAGTTTTGGAAAGATAATATATGAGCCATTGATTTTTTATTCAATGATTGATATTGCTCAAACTCTACCATGTAGAGTTTTTTTAGAACTCTAGAGGATCCACACACCAGTGTTGGTAGTTATATAATTCGATGATTGCAAATTGCAAGAGGGAGTTTGGCCTTTATGGCTTTATGTAGACTTACTTAGATTTGCATATCACAATATATATATTGCATTCTTAATATAGTACATTAGTGAGTAACCAATCTAAATATTTTCTTTATTTTGTACGGAATCTCATCGAGATAACTCAAATATGACTAGCCAAAATGTTGAATATTGAAAATGGAAAATCATGCTCCCATATCCTACAATCAATGAGAGAGAGGTGGTAGCTCAGTGGAGTACCACCCTGAATTGCAGGGCATTGCCCAAGGTTCGAATCTTCATCCCAACAATATGTTGGGGTATTTACTTTTAAGTACATTTAGCCATCTCAGCATTTGGTGATGTGCACTGTATATATAGCCTAGCAAACCGTTGATCTTCAAACCAAGTATCTTTCCTAATAATAAGAAGAAAAATATAATACAATCAATCTCCAAAGGTTAGAAGTGAGCTAAGTGATGGGCAACACGACTACAACCATGTTTACAAAAAGACCAACTAACATCATCAAAACAAGAACAGAAGCTAGAATATAACAACATGAATACAAGGTGAAACTCGTCGGAAATGGAGGAGTTCGGCTTTAACGAATGGCATTAGTGATGATCCTCAAACAATCGTTCTCTGGCCACAACAAGTTGTTGCTTACCGAGCTACGCAACCATCAGCAAACCAAAGAGCACGACTTTTGCTGAAACTTATTTTAGGTTTACTTACAATATTTAGGTTTTTCCTTTTCCGCTTATCTCAAAAAAAAGGAGCATGACTTTTGCTTACGCTACTCTCGAGTCCCATTGTTCCTTAATTACATTGCACAATGGCACACACAGTTCCAGATCCCGACCTCTCCGACCACCCCTGCATTTATGCATATTCTTTCATGATTTTTTGAGTTAGTCTTGCGTGGACCTGGTCCACAATAATATTATTGTGGACCAAAACCACTTATTTAACATAATGATCCTTTTTCCCATATAGTAACATTTTCAAATTTTAAGATACAGTATACAATTACTATCTACCATAGTGACTGTTTTTTTAATATAGTAACTCTTTCTCACATTAGTTTATGATGATGAAATTTTCGCTTTGTGACATAGTAACCTTTTTTTTTTCATAGTCAAACTTTATAATTTATATATATTCATCTTTTATATATATTTTTTTTTATATAGTGATCCTTTTTTTTCATAAATAACATGAATTAGCATTAGGTCCACACTAATTTAGTGTGGACCAAATCCATATAAGTTTTTTACTTTTTTTTTTTTGGTTAACAAGGAAATTTAATGCTTAAAAATTAAAAATGTTCTTACAATCTGAGATATATATATCCACACGATAGCTAGAAGGATATTCTTTCATGATTTGATCAACAAAAACCAACCGTTTCCCTAATCAACAACTAGCTGTGTAGAATCAGCTGTTACTATAAGATACAAGGATTACCTCAGGGATAAAGCAAAGAGCTTAAAAACTTTTATATTTAAAAATAAGCTCAAAGCACAATTTTTACCTTTAGTATTACTAGTCTAACTTTAATCTCACGTCACACAATTATGGAAGTACTAGATTGTTGTGGACATGTTGATGTCTTATGTGATAATCGTTCTATGAACATCTGTGTGTTGTTTTACAATAAAATTTTAATCTGGTATATCATGTCTTGATATTGATAAGATATACTTTATCTATTTATCAGTTGCAATGCTTTGAGTTTTTCACTATTTATATACAAATTTTGTTGGAATGATTTGGCTCATATATATATATAACTGATTGTAATATGAAAAATATTGTTGGATTCATCTCAATGTATATACACATAATACAAATTTTTCAATAATTTTCACAAATAGATAATTAGAGAAATTAATGGTCAATATTTTCCGTAGGCATGTATGAAAATCAAAGCATTGCAATTAATAAAAAAAGAAGGGGTATGTTCTTAATTAGGGAGGGGGGATAAAGGATTGTGGATATGATCAAATCTATAAAGTACTCTCTTCAAGAAAAAGCCATAGTCCAAACAAAATGGTCCCAATTTTTTTCGTGAGTATTATGCTATAAGATAGTTCTTCGTGGAGGACATGGGGTAGGACGGCCTCTCTTGTTGCTCATTTGAGGGCACATGCTGTATGTTATTGGCCTTGGATTAAGTAAACGCAAAACAGAGTTGCTAGAAAAAGTATTTTTACCTCCATTGTATTTAGGGTTGTTCAAAATATGGTATAGACCGTACCAAACTGCAACCTAAATCGATCTTTAACGATTTGAATTTATTTGCAGTTTCAAAATTTTGGATTGGTTTGCAATCTTAACCAAACTGCGGTTTGAGGTCTGGCTTAGGTTTGAATTTTTCTAAAACCAAACCGCAAAACTGATGCGGTCTATTGTTGACGTGCAAGCTGCAAAAAAAGTTAAGATTCGTAAACCATTATCGTTTTTAGGATGAAAACTCTTGCCGACTCTAAATGGATAGGATGAGGGGTTTTAACCTTTTCTTTCAGTCGAGCTAGGTATCACGTCTATCACCCTTATAATTAGTTGAAGCCTTGAAGGAGAGCGTAGGAAGCCAAAGACCTATTTTAAGTTCTTAGTTGAATAAGGCACGGATATGTCCATTTTGAGATCGGTATCCGACTATATCCATCTTAGCTTTGATCCGTTCATTTAATCTGAATTCTGAAGGATATTGAAAAAGCAAGAAAGATAAGGTAAGAGGTCAAGATACTTCTTGATTAGAATCTATCCAAAGGAGGACTTGCGATAAGGAGAACCAGTGAAGCTAAAAAAAAAATTAATGTAGAAAGGTGAGGCATATTGTCGTACTTTTGTCCGATTAGAGAGGTGCGTGCGGAATCGCTATTTTCCTAGAACGATTCTCGGCTCTCCTATAACTCTAAGCAAGAGGGTTTCCACTTCTCACTCAGAACAGAAGTTTAAGGGCTAAACTCCCGAGTTTGAGTTGATATAATTTTTTTAAATAATTTTTTTACTTCAATAATACAATTTTTTAAACAAAAGTAGAATATTTCCAACTACATTGTGGCTACTTTAATTACATTAAGAGCTGAATTTTTGGCTGATTTATAGCAACATTACCACAAATAAAAAAAGAAGCTACTGTAGATTATAAAACACTTATCGTAAAGGAAAAAAATTGATTAAACTGCATCACACCAATTAGTTTGATGTGATGCAGTTTGGTGAGGTTTGGGGCAAAGTTCAGTCTGGTTTGGTTTCGGAAAATGCAAAACCATATTTTTGCGATTTAAGTTGCGTTACTAAAATCACACCAATCCAACACGCGAACCGTCTTAATTATAACACCCCATGAAAAATGAGTGTTTTTAATCCCATAGGAAGTCTTAAAATATAGACGTAGAATAAAATTCAGTCCTAAATTACTAAATAACTTGTCATCTACAACTACAAAGTAGCCTTTATGATACAATATGCTTAATTTTCTTTAAGGCTATGTTGATTTCACCTAAATTCATAACCTTGCTTATTTCTTATTTTAAATCATATATATCTAAATTGGTTACACTAGTACATAATCAACGATTTGCGTCGGATGCGAGGCGCACATTTGCGTCGGACATGGGTCCGACGACACAAGTCTAGACGCAGATGAGGATAAAGGATCTGCATCGGACAACGAAGCGACGCAGTTGATTAGCTATCTGCGTCGGACCCTGCCTACCGTGCGAAGCAGATGACTCCTCACCCTTGTATACAAAGGTCTTTGCGTCTCCTATCTGTGTTGCATGTTGCGCACGTGCGACGCAAATGGTCTATTATCTGCGTCGCACATGGAGCAGCATGCGACGCAGATGGGAAGGCCCCAAGCCACAGCAGCTAGCAAGCCTTCACTCATCTGCGTCGCACATAACCCAACATGCGACGCAGATAGTTTTTTTTGTCTTCGTATTTTTGTTGTCGCACATAACAGCCAGTAAGCCTTCATATTTTTGTTGTTTTTTCATATAATACGATAAACTAAACGAACATTAATAATGTAAAGAATTTGGAGGCAATGTAAATAACACGTATTTCTATATTAAAAATGTCAAATATGTATTACAATTTACAAACCACTATAATCGATTTAGAATGAGAGACAAAAATATGTAAAATAGATACAAACAAATTACATTGCAAATATGTAAAAAAAATATAAAACTAAAACTGAATCTAGAACAATAGAGAAAGAAAGTGAGCAGCAGCCGACGTTTTCCGACGAAGAAGACTTCCAAAAGCACCAAATCCAGATCTGCAAATGAGATAAGAATTTCAGAGCTGAGAATTAAAAAGAAAATCCAAGACTAGGATAAATGCCAAAAAAGTTAAATAAAAAATCAGATATGAAAAAAAAAACGCCATAATTTTCAGATGCATGAACTGAATCTAGAACGTTTTTATTTTTCAGATCTGAAAATAAAAAAATGAATTTTCATCGGAAGGACTCCTTTTACGGCGGCGACAACGAGAAGATTGGTTAGGGTTACGCAAACTTCAATTCGAAATTCGCCGGAGATGCATTGATGAAGTGTTGATGAATCGTGTTAATGAAGAAAGAGGAGAAGTGCTGGTAAAAGGAATTCGAAGCAGTGTTTAAAAATGAAAGAGAGAGGAGGAGAAAGAGAGAGAGAGAAAAAACGGCTGGAATGAGAAGTGCGCCCTTAGGCGAGATTTATTTATTAGGTATGCTTTGCTTGGGCTTTGGGAGGTGGGTCGAGGTCTGCTAATTCTGGGCTGCATCATTTGCGTCGGACGGGCCCAATGTCCGACGCACATGACTTAATGGCATCAGAGAAAATGCCGTTGTTTAGTGCATGTGAGTTTGTTATTTACGTCGCACCAGTCAAAGAGTCCGACGCAGATAGTGTTTTTTCATTATTTGCGTCGCACATGCCACCTGGTCCGACGCAGATAGGGCATGTCGAGAGAGATTAAGAGAGGGAGAATCATCTACGTCGGACGTGAGGAGGGATCCGACGCAGATGACTATTTGTGTCACACGTGAGCTTCATGCGACGCGCATAGCTTCTATTATGTGCGTCGCATTTTTGGCACATCCGACGCACATAGCTATTTTGCGTCGTACGCTAGTTAAATACGACACACATATGTCGTCTTTTGCGTCGATTTCCTGTTGCATGCGACGTAAATGAGTCTTCTGCGACGTTTGTCCTATTGTGCGACGACGCAAATCGTCGTTTTTCTACTAGTGTTACATTCAAAATATATAATATTAATTTTTATTAACTTACTATTATTGTTATTGCTGTTATTGTCGTCGTCGTTGTTCTTGTTGTGTTTTTATACGGTTTTTTCACCATATACCCCTGACAAATTTTTTATTGCACCGTATACCCTCACAAGTTTCCAAATTCACCATATACCCTTGACGTTTTAAAAAATACATCCACTTACCCTTAATGACTAACGGTGTTAGACTTCCGTTAGTCATTATGCCCTAATCCCCCCTAACCCTAATTAACTAACCTAAATCTAAGTCAAACCTTAACCTTAACCCCCTAATCTAATACTCTAACCCTAACCCTTACCCTAACCACCACCCCTCCCCCACTCCTTAGCCACCCTTGCCCCACCACCCGGCCCCTCCCCCACCCTCCCCCCCCACCCCACCCCCAGCCACTCACCTTGCCCCACCACCCCCCCTCCCCTTCCCCCTTGGTCGCGTCGCCCCCCCCCCCTCCCCTTCCCGCTTGATCCACGTAGCCCCTACCCACCACCCCCAAAGCCCCCTCCATCCCCCGCATCCCCGCAGCCCCACCCCCCCCCCCCTCCCCGAAGCTCACGGCCCCCCCTCCCCTCCCACGCATTCATGCCCCCTCCCCTTCCCCCTCCCACGCATCCGCATCCCCCCTCCCACGCATCTAGAATTTTGAAGAACCCGCCGAACCCGGATTTGAACCCGGATTTTAATAATATTACATTTTCGAACCCATTTGAAGAATCCAAAATTTTCGAACCTAGAATTTCCGAACCCAGTTTTCGAACCCAAATGCGTGGGAGGGGCACAGGCTGCGGAGCTCCGGGGAGGAGGAGGGGGTGGGTGCGGGGATCCGGGAGGGGGATGGGGGAGGGAGGGGGGCTGCGGATGCGTGGGAAGGGGAAGGGGATGGGGGGTGCGGGGATGCGTGGGGAGGGCCGGCTGCGGAGCTCGGGGGGAGGGAGGCGGCTGCGGGGATGCGGGGGGGGGGAGGGGGCTTCGGGGGTGGTGAGGGGAGGGGATAGGGTGGGGTGAGGAGGGAGGAGGGGATGGGGTGGGGTGGTTAGGGTTATGGTATTAGATTAGGGGTTAGGTTTAGGGGTTAGGTTTAAGTTAGTTAATTAGGTTTAGAGGGGGAATTAGGGTTAGAAGGAGGTTTAAGGGTTAATGACTAACGGAAGTCTAACACCGTTAGTCATTAAGGGTAAATGGATGTATTTTTTAAAACGTCAAGGGTATATGGTGAATTTGGAAACTTGCGAGGGTATACGATGCAAAAAAAAATTTTGTCAGGGGTATATGGTGAAAAAACCGGTTTTTATATTATGTTTAATAAACCTCGTTATTTGACAGATTAAGACGAATCAGTGTGAATTAATACTAGGTTAGGTCAAAAAGTGGGTCACTTTGATAATGCAATCCAAATGGGTCAGACCAAATAAGTTATGGATCAATAGTAGATTGATAGTATGCCTCCGATCAATTGACTACCGAGGAAAAAAAAAAAAAGACAAAAAAGTGAGTGTGTGAATTCAAAATTTTTGAAGTGACATTTTGGCCTAGGTCATCCCTGCCGAATAAATACCTTGTCAATTAGAGAATCTCTTTGTGTACAGTTATACTACTTCCGTTTTTTTCTGTCAAAGGACCAACTCAACCGAAAGTTTAAGTTGATGGTTGGAGTCCCAGGAATAGTTTTATACTCTATCACGCCCCTCACGCGAGAGCCCATTGAGCTTGAAGTGTGGATGCAGCACAGGCCTGCCTCATACATGGCGCTAAATATTCCACTTAGAAATGAGAGGTGGATGAGATTTGAACCCGTGACCTTTATGTCATTCTGGCTCTGGTACCATGTCAAAGGACCAACACAACCAAAAGTTTAAGCTGATGGTTGGAGTCCCAGGAATAGTTTTATTTTCTTTTGCAACAATAGGTTTGGACACGGTTTTTAAGGAAATGAAAAAGTTGGGTAATTTAGCATAAATGTACCATTTAGTTTACTAGAGTAGGAGAGAGAAATGATCACTTAATAAAAGGTACCCCTTTAACAATAAAAGGTGGGTTTATGAATAATTAATGAGAGTTTCAGTAGGAAAAAGTAAGGGTAATAATGTCAACTAAAGTTGCTTTTTATACCAAAAGTGGAATTGTTGCAATAGATGTGAAACTACTCAAAATGCTAATTGTTGCAATAGAAAAAATGGAGGAAGTATTTCTTAAGCTTCCCTCCTCATGAATGAAAGAATGAGTCTAGAATTTAATAACATGCTTAAATAATTAGTTGTAAAAATTATTATTGATATGTAATTAAAAATATTAATGGTCAAAAGTGGGTATTAAAGATCACATAATGTAAATAGGATGATATATCTTTAAAAATGGGGGAGTACTACTAATGAGGATGGTGATTGTGATGACACTGATGATATAATAATAATAATGATAAAAAAAATCATAAAAAAGTATTTATTGTTAATGTTATTGTTGCGTACAAATAACTAAAATTGTAACAAAAAGACAATTACTAAACACAACAACGATGAAGAAGCCCTATAATACAATTCGTAAAAAATAATCATATGAAACATCAATATATTAAATTCACATTGAAAAGAACCTATATATGATAATTGATAATTGTATTCTTCTATATAATTAGTTAGCTCTTTTTTTAGTCAAAATATAGTTAGTTAGCTTTGTATATTATTTTAGTTAGCTTTGTCCACTTGAAAAATGAATAATATAAATTTGTAAGGAACAATTAGAGTACGAGTACAACTTTTATCATACACCCGAGTGTACCATGAGCAACTGAGCATGGTACACCCCAGGCTTATTTTTTGCTCATTGCTCATTTAAAATCTCCAAATGAGCAAAATTCGCACAATAGGGAAAGCTCCAAATGAGAAAATAAGCAAATGAACAAAAAAAAGCCTTGGGTGTACCATGCACATGGTACATCCAGCTATACAATAAATGCTCTCAGTGTACGAGTAGTAATAGTATGTACATATGATCTTTTCATAAAGCTTTTTAATTTTACTAGTGACTATGGTAACGAAAACCAAGAACGGTAATGTGAGAGAGTGAGAGAGTGAGAGAGTGTGAGGGTGTGAGTGATATTTTCTCCTTGAATATGATGGAGAATTTGTTTTATAGATAATGTGCATTTAAGTGGGTTCAACATGTGGGGAGAGGAGTGGATGTCAACTAATTTAATTAGTTGGTTAAAGTTTTGGGAGGAGGTGCTCAAGACCTGGGATCGAATCCCGTCTATATCATTTGCCCTTGTGGCTCTCTTTACACCAAAAAGAAACATGTGGAGAGAGGATGGTAGATACGGAAAAAAAGTTTTATCAAATAAGAAAAAAAATTAGAAAAAGAAATATATTCATGAAATGGATTAAATTAGCTTTCCTAATGAAAAGTTCGTAATGAAGCCCTGTGTATAGGCCAACTGAAGATTTATTACTGCTTCCTTCGTTTTTTTAGATGATCTGTTTTGACTTTTAACACTATTCACATACATGACTTTGACTATCTATTGTAGTTTATACTTAAGGAAAAATATAGTCATGTGAGATTTTGTTAGATTCATCTTAATGTATATTTTCCAAATATCAACTTTTTGTAATTTTTTGCTTATTGATAATTAATGATATAAAGGTACAAAATAGTGCATTAGCAAGTATGAGTCAAAGAAAATGGGTCAACTAAAAAATACAAAGGAAGTATGTGAGCAGAAGAAGATCCTGGTATATATCAATCTATGGAATAAGGCTGCTGTCGGGAAGCTGGTTTGGCATTTTGATTGTGGCAAAGATGAGCTTTGGGTTAGATGGGTCCATGCCATTTATATCAAAAACTCTAGCTGGTGGGAGTTTCAAGCTCCAGCAGGTGCCAGTTGGGTGATGAAGTATTTGTGCAAAGTCAAACAAGATTTGCAGCAGATAGGAATGCAGAACTGGAGTACCAATCCCTAATACTCTATGAGCAAGACATATGAGCTTTTATTAGGTGATATTCCTAGAGTGAAGCTGGGCTCGGGGGATTTGGAACAGGGATGTCTCTTCCCAAGCATAGATTTATTGCTTGGTTAAGCATCCAAGATAAACTCGGAACAAAGGAGAAGTTGTATCGGTATAATGTACGTGCGATAACTTTGTGTTGCCTGTGTGGAAGAGCTACTAAATCTCACAACCACCTGTTCTTTGATTGTGAATTCAGTAGGCAATTAGTGAGTGATATTCTCAGTTTGGGTTGGTGTTAGACAAAACAGCAGGACCTTGCAACAATGGGTTCAATAGATAAGAAGATCTTACTCGGCACTAAGATGAGAAGGCATATTACGTACCTTTGTCATTGCAGTAGTGGTTTATCATATATGGAAGGCAAGGAATGATGCCTACTGACATGCTAAAGTACATAGAGTTGCTTGTATAGCTAAAGAAATCAAGTATATAGTGAAGTATAGGAGTAATTTTTGTAGCTCTTCTAAATGGAGCAATATAGATAAAGCATGGATTGCTAACTTGTAATTAGTGGCTTACTGAGCCATTCTTGGTGTTTCCCTCTTTGGGGAAGTTAGGTTGTATTTTTGTGAAGTAATATACCTCTTACTTACCAACAACAAAAAAAAAAGATCCCGGTATATTATCTTTCCCTACGTCTCATAATATAGTCTTTATTTCATTTCAGATTGGTCAAACTTTAAAATCTTTGACCAAATATTCTCATTAATATATACAAGAAAGCCTACTCATGTGGGATCTTGTTAGATTCCCCTCAATATGTAGTTTCATAATATCAACTTTTTTATATTTTTAATTAATAAGGAATTGAAGATATCGAAGGTCAAAGGTCCGTCTTGGTGGCCAGTGTAAAAAAGAAACAAGACTTATATTATGGGACGGATGGAGTAGGTCTTAAAGAAATAGGACTCGTTCTTTAAAGAATATACACCGGATATGATTTAAAGGTCTGTTTGGAGCAAAAAAAAAACCCAATATAATTGATTGTACCTTTGTTGCCTGTTGCAAGTCAAGTCCGAACGAGTTATTGTGACCTTTTTAGATTGCAATAAGATGGATTCACATGTGAGGAAATTGTTAGGAGGAAAACCCCACATGAGAGTTAGGACAAATTATTCCGTATAGGTAGAGATTGGTATAGATGAGATCCGGGACACAAGCTCAAAAACCGTTAAGTCTAAAAATTTAAAACCCTTATTTATATCGCCCATTAGGTCTAGTGGATCTCGAATTTAAAAGTGTCATAAAATATGGCCTATGCTAGCAGCAGGTTAGTAGCTTTCAATTATACTGTTTAAAAGTTAATTAAGGGACAAGTGTAATCCAAATTGAACTTTATACAGTAATACACTTTTTAAGTTTATTTTTAAGATAGTGGATGGAATTTGGGGATTCCACTTTACAAGGGACAAAAATTAAACCCCATGTTAAAAGAGTAGAAGGAGGATCTCCAACTGACTAGATCAACCTTGATTTTTTTTAATATACTAATACAATATTTAAGTACACCAAGTTTTCTGCTACAAAAGAAAGTACACGAACTTCTTTTTGATAAGTAAAAGTGAAAAGTAGAAACATGAACAACTAAACAGTACTAGGTAAAAAAAAGTGTTAGGAAATTGTCATTTTCAAGAGCAAAAGTTAATTTGGCAGTGTATATGATGCAATGCGTCTTTCTGATTTCCAAACAAGATTATTGTCCATTTGCTGTTAACTTATGGTGACTCTTCAAGCAATTACACAGTTCAAAAATAAAATTGAATACATAAAGGCTAAGATCATTTTAGATTATATGGAAATTTTTAAACATTGCAGTACATAAAAGTAGGGAAAAAAACATACTAAACTTCATTGCCGGAAAAAAAAAAATAACACATGTAAACCTTCCTCTGTGGATGATCGGCATAAACTCTCTTTTATGTGTTTGACCTTTTAGTGTTAAGAATATTCTGTACCACTTAATGATGCTACTTGCACTTTTCTAGAGCAATCGTAATCTACATGTGACACGTTCTGTGACGTGCAATTGCCAAAATTATTTTATTGAGATCACAATGCAATGAGAATTATCATTTTTTTTAGGGAATGAAAATTATCCTTTTTTAAAAAAATTGTATAGAGAGTCACATGACTAAGATATGGTGACAAGATTTTTTTTATTAATTTTTTTTTTGACATCAAGAAAATTTGCATTAATTAAAAACTGGAGTACAGCCTAATACTAATACAACCAAACAGAAACAACACTAACAAGAACTACATTAACGCGTACATACTTTTGAAAGAAAACACTAACTATTATGTGTCCAGTCCGAAAGAAGTTTGACTTGAGCGATGGTGGGTGAGGTTGGATATGAGAGGAAATCTATTGAGATACAAAACCCTGACGATCTTCATAGAGAGATTGTCGTACAACAGCTAGTAGATCCCAATGTCCACTAGACGCGAAATCCCAAGGTCCTTGATGATCCTCCTGGGATTCTCCTGATTCAACTAACAATGAAGTCACGTCCTTTAGTGACTTCTAACCCTTCTGCGAGGGTATCCGGAGTTCAGTCACACTAGACTGAAACTCGAAAGACGTGGAGGTCTTGATGTGCCCCAAAACAAGTTGGAATGCCTTCCACAAGATGCGTTTTTTAGGTGTGATGACACCTAAAGCCATCACGACAATTTGGGGCGAGTTAGATTGATGAACTTCACCCCACTGACGGTTCCTAAGATTCAAACTGACAATCCCAAACCCATAAGACCAACGCACAACATATGTTAAGAGAGAACCTCCTCTCATCTTAACCAAACCCTGAATTCCTAAAGTGGCAAAAACCCCATGCCTAACTCCAGGATCATTGACTCTACCTACCAGGTTGCCCAAATCTTCCTTTATCATAGGAAACCAAGAGCCTTGAACTGCCCACCGATCACCACTAACGAACACCCCAGCACAACCATTCACAAAAAGGCAAGGGCCATCGGATCTGAAATAAACAAACATTAAAATAATGAAAACACACATCACTAGACTCGTAACACCGAACCCTAAACTAGGAAACTCGATCAAATACGGGAAGGGGAAGACATAAACATTAAGATGGAAGAACCACCGAGCGATGAACATAACGGGGAAGGGGAAGGGAAGCCCCGCGAACGGGGGAGGGAAATCGACACACGAAACACGGGGGGAGGAAGCCCGAGCGTAACGCGGGGGTATGGGGAAGGGAAGCCCGACAAACACGATAGGGGAGGGGGGAAGGAAGAGACTTACCGGCGACGAGGCCACTACACGAGGCACCTGCAAGGCGGGCCGCGATTGTCGCCAACGGACTCGAACGCGGGGAAGGGGGTAGGGAGACCTAAGATAAATACTGAAACGGGGAGGGGGAAACACAAATCCAAAAACCGGGGAGGGGAACACGAGATCTAAAGCGGGGGGGCGGCTCGTCGGCCACCAGTGAGCCTGATGGAGCGGCTAGTGTTCAGGGTTTCTCCTAGAGTTTATTTTGTTTGGGAGCGTAAAGAGAGAAGGGGTGATGCCTATTCAAGAAATTTTTTGCACCATTTTAAAGGACTTTGCCAACTACACTATAATTGGATGGTGACTTCAATGAGGGGCGAACCCAAGTTTTGATGATAATTGGAGCCAATTTCTTGAATTATATGATAATTTAACTAAGAGAGGCCCAATGACTTTCTTCAATCAACTTGAAGGGTAGAGAAAAGACTTAGAATAACAATGATAGAAAACGGAGGGAGGCCATAACATAGATTTAATAGCAATTATAACATTTTATTGTCTTTTTATTAGCATATCTAAGTATTGAGGAAAGGGGGGGGGGAGGGCCACCCTTGGCCCCTTCATTGCTTCTCCCCTAACTCCAATGGACACTGAAACATAAGATGCCATTAAATTTCTAGTAGAGAAACCTTAAACATGATGGAAGTTAAACTAAACTTTGAATCCCATTTACAATGAGATTTCGGTCCATTGCATTTTTCTCCGTGGGGGGAGTCCGGATCCTCTAAAGTTTTAATAAAACTCTACAATGTAGAGTTGTATCCGAACCATATATCTTAAAATCAATGACTCACATTGGTGGGAAGGGGAAAATGAGGGGGTGGATTTTGATGAGAAAAAATAAAAATAAGGGGATCTTGAAAAGGTAATATATGGGCCATTGATTTTTTAATCAATGGTTGATATTACTTAAACTCTACCTTGTAGAGTTATTTTAAAACTCTAGAGGATCCAAACACGGGGGTTTTAGGAGTTTGTCCTTTTGGGGAAAAAAGGTTGTGTGTTAGGCTTTTAGGTAGTGGGTCTTAAATCTTAATACAAGACACCCAAGTAATAATATGTGTACCTAAAGGGGGAAAATAAAATATGTAAATACATAGGTGTAGCATTAAATACATAAAAGTAATAAAATTAGAGAACAATATATGTAATTGATTTACGTAAGTTCTATAATATGCTAACGTTATTTTTTAAAACAATTTAGAAATCCATCAACATATACTTCCTCTGCTTCAAAATCAATGCAACACTTGTCTTTACTACAAAGATTTAGGAGGGAGTTGAAAGTGGGGTATTGTGTTAACATTTATGTTAAAATAAGGAAAGAGAAAAAGTTTTTGTGTAAGTGGTTCCATATATGGGTATATTTTTTTTCATCTATAAAAGTGTTGCAATAATCAAAGAACTACTAAAAAAAGGCAAGTGTTGCAATAATTTTAGAGCGGAGGAAGTGTGTGCATATGAATAATATACGTCATATACAAAATTGTAATACTAAGACAATAAAAATATAGTGAACAATAACATTACATACAAATTCTATTATTCTTTATTTATCTATACAAATATATTAAAAGACGTGCTTAACAACGTCTATGCGCCACGTGGCACCCTCCTCTGCCACCAGAATTTTACCACGTGTCTATTAACCAACAAAGTCAAGTGGTTATTATTTAAAAAATAAATATGTGAAGCTTGGGCTCGAACCCCTGACCTTATGTAAGGATTTCCAAAGAATCACCATCTGATCTAACGTCTTTTAGTGATCCACTACAGATATGTGTTGTAATTAGTTAATGTTATTAAACGTAGCCCTTGCATCCTTAAAGATAAATAAATTTGCATGTTTATTAAAATTAATTATGTATGTATGATACCATTTGAAGAGCAGTGTTGACTACTACAGTACTACCCTTATATTTATAGTAATACTATAAATTAAATTTGATCATAAGTCTGTTATTAAATATGGGCCTAGGCCCCATCCATCATAAGGAGAGAGAGTCTACTTCACAAGACTAAGGAGTTTTAAACCCACAACCTCAAGTATGAAAGATGGAGATCCAACCATCACTCCACCATACTATTATTGCTTACTTATTCAAAATTAATGATGATATATGAAAAGAAAACTTTTGAAATCCATATAATGAATGACATGACTTTTTTAAATGAGTATGAGATGACTTATTTAACTACTACTAAATTGTAGCACAGAGTAATCCTGAGGCATCGCCCGTGCCTAAACACTAGTTATTATTATTATAGTTCGTGCATTACCCGAGTTCAATAACTAGTTAAAGTTCAATTGAAAACAACCTCTTTACATACACAAGAAAACCTCTTAACCAAAATATATTGGGTTTTTATATGGGGTACCCGTGTGTTTTTTAAAATTCTATGTGGTAACTCTTCTGTTTTTTTTTGTTCTATGTAGTACCCTTCAACTTTTGAAGTAATATCTATGTGTAGTATCCCTCCGTTAAGCTAATGTTATGGTGACTGTTAGTTCTTTATTTCCCAACATTTGGAAAGTAAATTTTCCCACTAAAATTCGACCTACAAGTTCATTATTGCTGCTTCTTTAGATGTGAAATCTTCTGAATTTCATTAGAAGATGAAAGGATCTGGAAGCAGAAGTTTCGAGTTAGAGGAGAGAAGCTTACGAGGTTTCAAATAATGAGGGAGTTGGTGGTTCATTAAGTCTTCACAATGATGTCCATAATGAATAAGAAATAAGGCCCCGTTCTTTTGGTCTGAGAGAAACTGAACTGAACTAAACTGTATATTTAATTTTCTAAAATGATAATAATTGATAATAATCAATAAGTATTAACATAATAATATCAATACTAATCATAATTATTATTTATTATTTTTACATAATTGTTTATTATTTTTGTTAAATTGTTGTTGTTGGTGGTGTAGATAATAATAATAATAATAATAATAATAATAATAATAATAATAATAATAATAATAATAACAACAACAACAACAACAACAACAACAACAATAATAATAATAATAACAACAACAATAATAATAATAATAGTAATAATAATGACAATAATAATAGTAATAGTAATAGTAATATTGAAAACAAAAATTTAAAATACTGAACTAAATTGAACTGAATTGAAAATAAGTCCAAAAGAACAGAGCCTAATAGGGGTATCATTGAAAAAACTTAACAAGTTGAAAGGTACAATGTAGAAAAAAAAAAATAAGGCGGGAGGTCATTGTTGGAGCCCAATGGTTGGAGCTCGCACTTCCCAACCTCATGTCGGGTGTTCCAGTTTGTGTGTAAATATTTGCTTCTGGATATAAATCCCAAGTTTTCAGACTCTGGAAGTTTTCTTATGGATTGGAATCATTGGATCCCCTTCTTATCAACTTACAAGGGATGACTCTACTTGGGCTAGTTAATTACCGAATAAAAAAAAAAATCATAGAAAAACCCAAATATATATATATATATATATATATATATATATATATATATATATATATATATTTTTTTTTTTTAAAAGAAAGTGATAGAACTTAGAAGTATGATAATGATTAGTTTACTCCTCGTACTATTTAGCTTCCATTTCTAAACACTAGCACATTATTACACTGCAAACAAATATTACAGAGAGAGAAGAAGAAGAATTGGAGAAATCTGCAAGTCCTGAAATGTTGAATGATGATGACATGATGGGTGAAAATTCGGGAGGAGCTGCTGACGGGCTTCTCTGAACTCCCCCAAATTTGTTACTTTTTGTTAGTCTGTCGATTATATTTGAGGAAAAAGTGCTCAATTTTAAGGGAAATATTACATGGGCAAGCAGACAATTCCACTGTTTATGCATCTGAATTTCTTTCCTTCAATCAGCTAACAAATTTCCTGGAAATATGTGCAAAAAGGATCACTCTTTTGGTCCACCCATATGAAAGTTTACACTGGTAGGTTTTTCTGCCCAAATTTGATATGGGTATGTTGGTATTTATTCAGTTTTTCTGTGGTTTTGACTTTCTCTTTAGTTTATGCTTGGAATTTTGTGAGGGTTTTAAGGAGTTTTCTTTGGTTTTTACATAGTGGTTTTTGTTAAGAGAAACATTGGAAAAAGAGGGGGAGGATGATGACTTAGTCTGGTGGGCTACTCCTAGTATTGCCAATCGGGTTTTGCCGTTTAGGATGGAACCCCACTAGGCTTGTATGTTGTCAAACTCTCCTCCGGCGAAGGCCTATGTATGCAGACCCAATCAAAATTAAACAACTTTTCAGTTTTCTCTTTTCGAAATTAAAGGTAATAATTATTAGGTTTTAGTCTGAGTTGTTGAAACTAAAATCAGCTTTAAGATATTGGTAGGATTTTGAAAGATTATGAAAAGGAAAATCAAATTAAAAAAGGGAGAAAAAGAGGAGGAAGATTATTGTTTATGTTTCAAAATTGTTTTTGGCTTTGGGTATGTTAATTGGGAAAGTAGAAAACTTTTTCTTTTTTCCCAAAATTTATAGAATGAAGAAAGGCCTTTATTGAATTGAAGCATAGAAATTCAGATTTTAGCTACTTTAGTTCTGATAAAATTTTTATTGTTAATCTGCTTTTAATTGTCTTACTACATTTGTAAACCTCAAAAAGCATATAGATCTCACCTTTTTATACACTTGCTGATATCTTGTTACATTTATGGTTGATTTTGATTTTATTGTTTTGTGTTTGTTTGGTGCTTTCCAATTTTAAGCAGCATATTTCTTGTTAATATAGCCATAGGTCTTGGAACTTGAAAATGGATTTTATAAATTGCAGTTTTAGTCTTTTCCTAGTTTAAATTGCTCATGGAGTATAAAAGGTAACAATAATGTGCAACATTGGAGCTATGAATTTGGTCTCAAAGTATACTACTTTTTGCTATTATTTCTATATTTGGGCATCTTTCTAGCTAGCAAGTAACTTTAATAGATTCTCGGAGAAACTAAGAATAATATTTTGACAGGTAGAATGGAAATTTTGATCTGGTTGCTGTGGCTGTTCTATTTCAAGCAAGTGGGAGTGTTTAGTGCTCAAGCATCAGTGAATTAGTCAAAAGTGCAAAACTGCGGTTATTAGTAGAGCATCTTATTAATCTAGGAAAGTGGTTGTGAGCAGATCTTCTCTGACAGCATAGTTTTTCTGCAGAAATATTGACTCCTTTTGGGGCAAATCTCCTTTGGCAATATAGTTCTGGTTTTCAACCAGAACATTGATATCTAAGTTCTCTAGCTACTATAAATATATTTATCGAACGATTTAGCTCTCCCGGGCAAATCTCCTTTGGCAATATAAATTGTGCTCCGAAAGAAACCCTGTTCTTTCAGCACTTTGATACAAACAAACTTAGCTCTTTTGGGCAAATCTCCTTTGGCAAAATACTATCCGCAATTCCGCTGAGTGACTCTTTTCTAGATAAGAGATCTTCGTCTGCTGGCTACTGCTCTTTTCTGTTTGCCTGTCTTCTATTCCCAGCTTTCAAGCAGATTGACTTTTGTCACTTTCTATCGTTCTTCTTATAATCTTTAGTGAAACTGGTGTGGAAGATATCATAGCTTAGTTCTTTCTTTGTTGTTGGGTAGATTGTAGTCTAAATTATAAACAATTTACTTATTCCCTCGACCCAAAAGAAAAGGAAAAAAAACTTGTCCATTCCTGGGGCAAATCTCCTTTGGCAATATTCAGTCCATTTTGTTGGGCAAATCTCCTTTGGCATTAGGAGTCATAAATCGACTCCTATTAACACCAGGGGCAAATCTCCTTTGGCATTCTATCTCCAGCTGGAGATACCTATCTGTCTCTCCATAAATTAGGCAAATCAACTGGTGTACACATTTATCAGGGCACTTTGTGGAAATTATACCAGTTTCAAATCCTTTGCGCAGAATCATTCAGCTGAACATTTACTCAAGCAGATTAGTACCTACTGAATTCCAAGGTATGTCATCTCATGTCTATCTTCTGTTATATCTCTCAGTTCTCATGTTAAGTTTGTATGGAATTGAGAACTTCATATGAAATTTTGGTGTTGGCAATATAAGCATTTACTAATCTATATTTAGGTGCAATCTCTTAACAAGTTCTTAATCTTGTTATTTATATGATTTTTTATGCATTTCTTGTTTCCTCTAGTTCATGTATTGTTGTGTTCTAATTCTACAATGGTGTACAGACAGCAAAAAGGATCACGAAAATGGAATTTTTTGGTGATTCTGATATCGAGAGTTTCAGTGAGACCAGCAGTGATGATCAAGATGATATCTTTTCTATCTACAGTGGACACGCTCGGAGTATCTTGTCCAATCTTGAGGATAGCATCGAAAAAATAGATGATTTTCTCTCGTTTGAGAGAGGATTCACGCATGGGGACATCGTACGTTCCACAGGAAATCCATCTGGACAAATGGGTAAAATAGTGGATCTTAAAATGTTTGTTGATCTGGAAAATGTTTTCGGTGAAGTCATAAAAGATGTCAATTCCGGAAAATTGTTGAGGATGCAGTCCATTTTGGTTGGGGATTATGTCATCAATGGTCCATGGCTTGGAAGAGTGGAGAAAGTGGTTGACAATGTTGGTATCATATTTGATGATGGAACAAAGTGTGAAACCATGGCTACTGATCAAGAACAGTTGTTGCCGCTTTCTCCCAATCTACTTGATGATTCACTCTATCCCTATCACCCTGGACAAAGAGTAAGAACTACTCAACCTACAGGGTCAAAATCAACTGGATGGCTATGTGGGATATCCAAAAAGAATCATGAGGGAACAGTTTCTTCTGTTGATGTGGGTCTTGTGTACGTTGACTGGATTTCCTCTGCTATGGTTGGCATTAGCACGTCCTTACCACCTCCAGCCCGTGTGCAAGATCCCAATCACTTGACCTTGCTATCATCAGACTTCTCACATGTTAACTGGCAACTTGGTGACTGGTGTATCGTTCCATCAGAAACTGGATTGCAGAGAAGACAGTTGAACTCAAATTT
This sequence comes from Beta corolliflora, assembly GCA_947648045.1. Lineage (NCBI taxonomy): Eukaryota > Viridiplantae > Streptophyta > Magnoliopsida > Caryophyllales > Amaranthaceae > Beta > Beta corolliflora. The sequence goes on from CANSZD010004330.1 coordinate 130,608, forward strand.
CGATGAGATTTTTTCAATTCTAAAGAAAAAGATTAAAGTAGATGTTATGTGGCAAGATGGTAGTTTCTCAATGGGGCTGGAGTCGCATACTCTCTTCCCCGTAAGTGTTGTGAATGCTCATGACTTTTTCCCTGAACAATTTGTTTTGGAGAAGACTAGCTCTGATGATTTGGTTACTCCAGTAAGTCGAAGATGGGGGGTGGTTAGATGTGTGGACGCAAATGAAAGGACTGTCAAGGTGAAATGGGAAAGTACTGACAGCATTTCTATTAATTTGGATGAGGGAAAATCAATGGAGGAGACTGTGAGTGCTTATGAATTAGTTGAGCACCCTGATCTCTCCTTTAACATTGGCGACATTGTGTTCATGTCAGATAAGAACCATTTTGCTGGTCAGTTGAAGAATATGAGCATGGAGAATAGGACCACATTGGGAAGTGAGGACAATGATGATGATTTTAGTGAAACCAAGAAGAGTTTTTTCTTGTCCTGCATTGGCTGTGTTGTTGGCTTTAAAAATGGAGATATTGAGGTAGCATGGGCTAGTGGAGTCACAACAAAGGTATGTATTCTGTGGATCTGTTATGTATTAACTGCTGGCTACTTGTAATCTGAACATATAAAAGTTGTGATGGGTTAAAGGCTGAAATGTTTAGCTTTAATATCTTACGAAAGGGAAGTGTTATGCATGAAGAGAGTTAAAAATAATGTAAAAATTTGAGAGATACTAATCCTCATAATCATCTTGCAGTATACATGTATGAAGTATATTTCTAGCCTAATATTCTTACCAGTTTCCACGATGATTATTAGTTAACTAAACATGAGACGAGAGCACTCTATGTGTTTTTCTTATGTCGAGTGAGTGCTGACCAAACTGTGAGGTATGTTTGAATACCCTCACAATTAGTCTATTAGATGATTGAAGTATTATATCATCTTAAATTGTTTGCTTTTTAATTTATAAATTAGGTGTGTGTGTTATGAAGTACTTCTTTGTAAGGGCAACTATTATTCTGCTATCAGAGGAAAGATACCTATTATTGCAAAAACACTTTAAACTTGCATGTATAGAAGGGTAAGTTTTTCAAACCATCAACTGAACATTTTATAACAAACCTTGCTAAAATTCTATTATTTTTAGGTTGCTCCCTACAAGATACTTCGTATGGAAAAGGAAGATGGATCAGTAGCAACTCATGTTCTCCATGAAGACAGTGTTACTGCGTTCAGAGATGAGATGGCTGTTTATGAGAGACAATCTGCGAACCATCAGGTAACCCCCCCTGTCTCTCTTGCACTCTAGCTTTATTTATACATCAACACTGCATCCAACCCAATGCCTATGAGAGGCTCCTAGCCTCCTACATAGGTTGGTAGGTAGGTAACTCTGGTATTTTCAAAATGATAACAGAGAGGCTAGTTACGTTAAACCCTTGATGAAACTCGACGACAATTTTTTGTTTTACATGACCAAGAAGTAAGAACCACAGGTATTTCATAATCAGTTTTTGATTTAGTTGTTTATGACCCAAATTTGAAGAATGAAATTGTCTTGGCTCCATTAGAGATAGACAGTTTTCTCTTATTAGATGACAAGTTAAATTACAATATTATTATCAATGCGAAATCCTAAACCCCAACTTTTTACATATCGTTTCTGATACCCTCTATCGAAGTCATTTTGGTCTCCCTGACTTCTTTTGAAATATCCAATATCTCAACTCTCAACTTCTCTAACCGGTGCATCATTTAGTCAACGCCTCACATGCCCAAACCATCGTAATCTTTTCTCTTGCCTTATCATGCAACTCCAGCTCTATTAAGAATAGTCTTATATGCACGCCATACATGCAAAAGCAAATAAAAAGCTCAATTGCGTAATAATATGTACGAAAAATTGTTCAGAAAGTTCATTACATTTCTTTTTCTTTTGTTTTCTAAAAAAACGAAATTGTATTTGTTTTTTGTTTTTTTTTTTTGACAAATTTTGTTTTCTGTTAGTTGAGGGTATAATTGCAAAAAAGGGTGGACACCAAGTCCTCCCCGCTTCACTTAATAGAGATATCTTTTTTTCGAATTTCATATCTTGAATTGTTACCAGCTACAACACAACCATCTCAACATGCACATCTATGCTACCTCCATCTTCCTTATATGATCCTTTCTAAATGCCCAACGCTAATGTAAAAGTCTACCTAGAAAATTCTCCTTTTCATTTTGAGGTATTCTATGGTTGCAGAAAGTCCAATTGGTCCTCTCCATTTGAGCCACCTGATTGTATCCTATGAGTCACATCTTGGTGAATCTCCCTCTCCATTCAATATTACTATGTACTCGATTGACTGCTTCTCACTACTTGAAATTGCATTCCATGTAATCCATTCTCGCCCGACTTAGCCTAAACCCTTGAAATTCTAATGTTTGTTTCCATCACTCCAGTTTAGCGTTAAGCATCTGTATTCTCATCCATCAAAAGAATACATCCGTAAACTACTTCTACATAAGGTGGCAATATTATATTTTGAACAGTTGTGCGAATTTTCCAAGATAACCCTAATTTATATGAAACTTCTTGCCTTCTTGTTACGAATTCGTTTGAGATTGTTTAATTCATAATGACTACGAATTGTTCGGGAGATTATTCAAAGGCCCGTGTATATGGTGCTATTGATAGATTTTGCATGATCCTCATATCGGTGATGAGTTCTTGATTTAATTTGCCTACGTATATCGACAAATGAAAAACGTGGGGCCTACTCGGCGGCCTTGCACTTCATAGACCCGGGTGTAGTGATAAGTATGCGAGGGTTGCTAGGTCGTCGCCGGGAGCGGCGCGCCATCCCGGCGCCGGGGTGGTGTCAAATATGCGAGGGTTCCCGCATCGGGGGGGTGCGGGTAAAGAAGTTAGTCCAGGGGTAGTGGTAGTGGTAGGGGTAGTGGTTGCGCTTTGGAACATGGAACATTGGCTCTTTGACGGGAAGATCGGCGGAGGTGGTGGAGGTTATGAGGAGGCGAAAGATTCACATAATGTGCCTTCAAGAGACTAAGTGGGTTGGTGGAAAAGGAAAAAGAACTAGCCAAGGGGTTATAAGCTTTTGTACTCCGAAAAAGAAAAAGTAAGGGAATGAAGTAGGCATCATTATTGATAAGGAATATATTGATGATGTGGTGGAAGTTTCGAGGAAGAGTGACCGCATTATGAGTATCGGGTAGTATTGGGAGTATTGCATGGTAGGATTGGAAGCATTTATTAAACAACAATTTTGGGAGGATTTGGAGGAGGTTGTGCAACGAGTGCCTATTAATGAAAAATTGATCATTGGTGGGGATCTTAACGGACATGTGGGCACTAGTCGAGTTGGCTTTGAGAGCATTCATGGAGGTTTTGGGTATGGGGAGAGAAATGAAGTCGGGAAGTGATATCTTGGTTTTAGCGCATTTATGGTCTTAGTATTATGAACACTTGGTTTGAGAAAAGAGAATCTCACCTTGTGACGTATAGGGGTGGAAATAACGCGAGTCGATTTACCTCTTTTTAGTAAGGAATGGTTGGCGGAAGAGTTATACAAAAAAGGGTGATACAGGGTGAGACCACCCACACAAACTAGTCGTGCTTGATTTCGGGGTAGGGAGTCTTTAAGAAAGCGAAAACCCAATGTGGAGCCGCGAATCAAGTGGTGGAAGCTCCAAGGGGAGCACAAAGAGAACTTCTTAGCTAAGATGGCTAATAAAGATATTTGGGCTTGTAACACGGAAATGGATGTAGATTCGATTTGGACAAAGATAGAACTTGGTATAAAGGAAGTGGCGAAAGGGGCCCTTGGAAAATAAAAAATGCTGTACCATCAAGTAAGGACACATCTTGGTGGAACGAGGAGGTGAGACAAGCGATAAAAAACAAACGAGAAAGTTATAAACTTTTGGGAAAAGATAGCGACGATGTGAACTATGAGAAGTACAAAGAGGCGAGAAAAGAAGCCAAGAAGGCAAGACGGGAAGCTAAAGCACGGGTAAACAAAGAGCTTTATGCAAGATTGGATCTGACGGAAGGTGAAAAAGACATTTATAGAATTGCGCGTATGAGGGGGAGGAAAAAAAAAGAAAAAAAAAAAAAAAAAAAAGTGTAAGGGGGGACAAAAAGGGCTTGTGGGGGGAAGAAGGAAAAAAGGAGAAAAGGAGGTCGTACTTTGATACCTTGTTCAACGGTGATAAAGCACAAGACATCGGGGATGTACACATTCCGCCAAGTATGTTAAATCGAGAGTTTAAGGGGAGGATTCAAAAGGGAGAAGTCGTTGCTAAAGCATTAAAAAAGATGGGATTGAAGAAAGCTACGGGGCCGGATGGCATACCTATCGAAGTTTGGAGGTGTTTAGGGGGAGAGGAATCGAATGGCCGACAACATTCTTCAACATGATTTGGAGACACAACAAAATGCCATTAGAATGGAGGAAGAGTACTTTGATTCCTTTGTATAAGAACAAAGGCGATGTACAAGATTGTACCAACTACCGAGGAATCAAACTAATGAGTCATACGATGAAACTGCGGGAAAGGGTGATTGAGCAAAGACTTAGGAAACATGTGAAGATATCGGAGAACCAATTTGGATTTATGCCTGGAAGATCGACTATAGAGGCCATCCACCTCTTAAGACAAACAATGGAACATTACCGTGATAGGAAGAAGGATCTACATATGGTTTTCATTGATTTGGAGAAGGCATATGATGATAGAGTACCAAGAGAAATACTTTGGTGGGCGTTAGCAAGGAAAGGTGTTCCACAAAAATATATAGATATCATCAAGGATATGTATGAGGGGGCAACTACGAGTGTGCGGACTACGGTGGGGAGGACGAAGAGTTTCCTATTACGATCGGAGTGCATCAAGGTTCCGCACTTAGTCCCTTTCTCTTTGCCCTAGTCATGGACGAACTAACGAGGTCAATTCAAGATGATATACCATGGTGTATGATGTTTGCGGATGATATTGTGTTGATTGATGAAACAAAGGAAGGTATTGAGAGAAAGTTGGAATTGTGGAGACATACATTAGAAGCCTGGGGTTTTAGATTGAGCGAAGTAAGACGGAGTATATGGAGTGCAAGTTCGGTGGGGTTACAAGCAAAGCGAGGCGAGGGCGGTCACTTTGGATAGCAAAGTGGTTCAAGGATCGAACGTCTTCCGTTACCTAGGATCCATTCTCCAAAAGGATGGAGAACCTGGATGGAGACGTGGCTCATAGAATTAACGCGGGTTGGTTAAAGTGGAAAAGCGCCCCTTGGATTCCTTTGTGATTCAGGCATTCCCCAAAGCTTGAAGGGAAAGTTCTACCGTACGCCAAATAAAGCCCCTTTTTTTTTAAAAAAAAAAATAAGGGGGAAAAAAAAAAAAACAAAAAAAAAAAAAAAAAAAAAGAGAAGAGTATGTTGCGGTGGATGTGTGGCCACACAAGGAAAGACCGATTAAGAAATGAAGTGATCGAAGGAAAAGTCTGATTAAGATGTTTAAGGTGAAGAAAAGATGAGGAGAGAAATGTTGAAGATGTGAAGAAGTAACCAAGTTGTAAGGGGTAGGGGGAAGACCTAAGATGACTTGGATGATGAAGTAATTGAAAGTGATATGAGGTTACTTGGGATTGAGGAGAGCATGACGTTGGATAGAAGTTGGGGGGGGGGCGATATCCATGTGGAAGGAGGGGGTGATTTCTGCATTTATTTGTTTTTCTCAATTGTGTTGGTATTAAAACCTTTTGTTGAAAACCTCTTTTAAAACTTGTTGGTGTAAACCTTTTTTTTTAAAAAAAAAAAAAAAAAAAAAAACCTTTTTATCACTCTTGGCGATGCCATCTCCTTTGGTGACGGTTTCAGTTGACGATTCATGTTAGCCGACCCCAAATCACTTTGGGAATAAGGCTTAGTTGTTGTTGTTGTTGTTGTATAAGCTGATGTTAAGCATATAATTGTACTTGTAAGAAAGAAAGTCTGTGAGTTAAGGTCATGATATGCAAGAATCAAACAACTTCCTTTCCCTTTTTGTTCTATAGTATGTATGGTATTACCGATATATTACAGGGCTTGTTATCTATCGACTTAGAGTCCAAAGCAGCATTCATAAATGATCGTCAGGCAATTATTAATGTGTTACTTCCTGCATTAGTTGTAATATAAACATATCATCCTTGGTGACTAGAAATTGATGATTTAAAGCTTATCTATGTTCAGGATTTATCAGACAGTGTAGATTGTCAAAGCGATCATAGAAGTTATCCTCTCTTCAGCTTTTCTCAAGCTGCTATGGGCTTCTTTGCTAGTATTGCTGGGAATTTATTCAAATCACATGGTTCGACGTCCCTACCACAGCACATGTCATGTTCCCATGCAATCAATGAAAGCCAAATGGGAAATTTTGACGGGGAAGATATTATTGAAACTTGTGACTTGTTCCCAGATATCCACTCAATGAAAAACAGTGACTTTGATGCTTATAGGAGTATAAATGTGAAGCAGACAGTTGACAAGAAGTCAGAAGATATAGAGTCACTGCCTGTATCTATAACTAAAGGATTTAGACGGTTCAAGCAGTTTGATATAGTGAGCGATGCATCTGATCATCACTTTGCTGATGGCAAGGGAGCAGCATTATCCCAGGCAAGGCCATAGCTTCCTTCTGGAGCTTAAGTAGCTAATATACTATGTTTTACTGTAAATTCATGTTTTTTAATATGCTTTTTGCAGATTAAAAAAGGTTGGTTGAAGAAGGTTCAGCAGGAATGGAGCATTCTAGAGAAAGACCTTCCGGGTAAGAGCATATTGGTTTCTTATTGATTTTTTTTATGCTATAGAAAAGGTCATCTCTTATTTTTGCCATTAGACACTAGTTAATGTAATGATTACATTTGTACATTCTTCTTTCCCCGCTCTTGGACTAACAAAATTCTATTTTACCAAAACAGAAACAATCTATGTTCGAATTTATGAGGAGAGAATGGATTTGGTTCGTGCAGCAATTGTTGGTGCTCCTGGAACACCCTACCATGATGGCCTTTTCTTCTTTGATATATTGCTCCCCCCTGATTATCCTCATGTACCACCTGTGAGTGTTGATTTCTTTCATCCTTTAATTATTACTGGCACACTATCCCAAAGTCTGTTTTCTATGTTGTTTGGACTTTGGACTTGTCGCTTGGTAGTTGGTACGGGTGAGAAAATTGAACCCCATAGAATTTGCGAATTTGAGTGATGTGCAACGTATTGGGTGTTACTGTGGCACCATGCAATTGGACATGCCTAACGAGATATTTAGCAAACGGAAATAGCATTTCCATCACTAAGGCGGCCCTGTTTTTATCACCTGAATAAGTTACGAAGTGTGGCACCTGATAAGTTCAATAAGGGGGTAGTTACTTCAACTTACCCATAAAGAATTCCAAGGGTCAATATCTTCATTTAAGTTTCACCTCGGAAAAAAGAAAGAAAGAGAAGGAATGGTGGGTGTTACATAATGAAGGAATATAGCATATTTATGATAATGAAAAGTTGAAAGAAGGGAATTTTTTCATTTTTTCAGCTTAGTTGATTAAAGTCTTGGGAGGTGGTACCCAAGAGATTAAATCTTGTATACATCAGAAAAAGAAAAAAAGGGAAAATATAAGGCAATTCTCTTTTTGCATAAAATATTTATGATATGAAGGGAAATTGAGACAGTTTTGTTTTGCTTAATCTGATACAGCTAGTGCATTACCACTCTGGTGGTTTGCGTCTCAATCCAAATCTTTACGAGTCAGGAAGGGTGTGCCTCAGCCTCCTTAACACTTGGACTGGCACAGGATCTGAAGTGTGGAATCCAGGAAGCTCAACTATTCTTCAAGTTCTTCTCTCTCTTCAGGCCCTTGTCCTTAATGAAAAGCCCTATTTCAACGAGGCAGGCTATGATGAACAGATTGGAAGAGCAGAGGGAGAGAACAACTCCATAAGCTACAACGAAAATGCTTATCTCGGTACTTGCAAATGTATGCTGTACCTACTGCGAAAGCCACCCAAGGTATGATATTACTTCTAAGTTCCAAGTTACTCAATTTTTTTTGGGGAAAAAGTTACTCATTGCATCCTGTGTTTATTTAACATCAAATTATATGAGTTCATCTAAAAGTTTTTACATGTTGGTAATATTTGGGGAAATGGCTTGCAGATAGAAATTCATTCATGCCTTCCTAATCTATTTTGATTTTGTTAGAACTTCATGTTATTTCAATTTTTTTGGGATGGAAGGGTAATTCTCTATCTTATTTGTAAAACTTAGATCATTGATTGTTGTATTGCTATTAAGCAGCATTTTGAAGAGTTGGTCGAGGAACACTTTGACAGACGTTCTAAGCATATACTATCAGCTTGCAAAGCTTATATGAATGGGGCACCTATTGGTTTCTTGACCAAAGGTGAACATGAAAAGGGAAATTCCATGGGGTTCAAGATTATGCTAGCTAAGCTTTTTCCCAAGCTCGTGCAAGCGTTTTCTGTCAAAGGAATCGATTGCAGCCAGTTTATTGAGCCAGAGGAATGAAAGATATGTTACCATATCGCACGTTGCTGTGCTGGTGACAATATCTAACGATGTTAAAGTCGTTTTGTACAATATGTGAAATAGAAATTTATTGTTGGTGTTGTCAATTGGGTGTGTTTGTGAAGAAATTTACTGTGTCCTTGTGCACTTGTGAAATGTATAGTATTCTGTTTGGGAAGCGTCTGTATTGTTTTACCCATACTACCCGCTTGTTGGTAGAATGTGTTGCTATGATTGAATTGTAATATATGAACTAAAATGTTTGAAATAAAAGAAAATTGTTGTATGATTTACTAGTTGTCTTGATGCATCATTTTAGTAGCACTTTTTATACATTGAAGATACAATATATTTCTCCCTTTCTTTAACTTGTCACATTGAAAGTTTCATATTGATCACAACATATCTATGCACTATGCATGAATTAGGGGTGTTTATAACCGAGTACTCGATTTTTCGGGTACTTAGATATGCAGGTACCTGCAAAGGCGGTTAGTTGAAAATCCGATTGTGACCCGACTTGGAAAAACCGGGTACCGTGCGTCGGGTACCCGATTTTACCAGGTCGGGGCATAGGGTACTCGGGGAAAAAACACCTATTAGTTACTACCACTGCCAGTCTGCCACTGTAACTTGAAGACTTGCATTATGCAACAAACACCATGGTACAATGCCACTGCGCCTAGTGTCCACTACCTTCCAAATTCCAAATTACAAAATCCAAAGTTACCAACTTGCCATTCACTTGCCACTGTAATAGAAGCCTGGTATGTCAAGCAAAATCCAAAAATAGAAGACATGAAAATGGAACACAGTAAGAGAACAGAAAATTGAAGAAGTACCGAGAACAGACAGTGAGCTCAAAACCGGAAATAAATCGTGAATGGGCCAGGCCCAGCATGCCGAAAGCAAAAGAAAGAAATTTGTTCGCTTTTTCCAGATCGGGTACCTGGCCCGTCAAAATCAGATATTTTTGAAAATTTACCAGGTTTTTTCCAAGCAGGTTGACGGGTCGGGTTTTTCTGAACACCCTCAAGTAGTTTTTACCTCTTAGGCTCTCATATATCTTTCTTTTTTACATGAGAGGGGAGACCATTTGTCTCCAACTTATCCCTACTTTCTCCATTGTTGTAATATTTGTGCACTGTTGTGCGGTAATATTCGGATTGTACCTGACCATTTTTAGCGATATGCCCAGAGATGAGGACATGTCCATATTCTGCCTGCATGACCGTCAAGCACGTGGTAATGTTCCTCGTTGAATGAAGTCATCACCCGTTGAAGCAGTTGAGATAAAGAGGAGGAAGATTGCCATAAATCAAGGAGTCTTCAGCTGGAATATTTGTTACTTGTAACAATCAATAACGGTAACTAGGTTAGGTCTTTTTTATTATAAATAGATTAACATGTAGCCAAGTATAAGGCATCAGATTACATGCTATTCTATTCTTCTTCTTCTCAATACTCTTTTACTTTCAAAGCTATTCTTCCAACAATACTAGGATCAATATGATTCATCTTTATTTAGCACTTAGATTGATTAAGTAATTTAAATAACTTTCAAGGTATGACTCAATGAAATATTTGATTATTTAAAACATTAAATATCCTTTGACTTTAAAAATAGTCAACACTTTAAGAAATTAATTATTTAAATACTAAAATATATTTATAAAATTCATAAAATTGGTGGGGATTACAAATCTGCCCCTCTTAAAAGAAGTTTCGTCCTGAAACTTGGCATGAAAACCCTTACAGTTTCAAAATTTTGACTCAAAATTTCCATTTGGAAATACTTGTGTCACAACGTGTGCACACTTTACCAACTTTAAAACCACTTGTGTTACTCATGAACACATTTTTCTATGCGAAAAACTAATTTATTTTGCACCAACATGTGCAAATCGCCAAAATAAGCATAAAAATACCATAAAATATGGTAAAAAGCGCGAAATTTTATCGCATTCTACCCCCTTAAAGAAAACGAATTACGCCCTCGTAACTCACCTCAATGAATAACTCAGGATATTTCTTCTTCATTTCATCTTCGGCTCCCCACATTGCCTCTTCGGGTTCATGATTAGACCAAAGTACTTTCACTATATTCACATCCTTATTGCGTGTACTACACACCTTTCTATCCAAGATTTTCACAGGTCCTCATACGTGAGGCTACTATCGATTTGAATTCTTTCGGGCTCCAGAACATGATTCTTAAATAGTACCATTGCCATTTCTCGTCTTTGGCAAAGCAGTCACAAAGTCCATTGATATAGAATTCCACTTCCATCCAGGAACCTCTAAGGATTGAACCTTCCCCATTGGTCTCTTATGGTCAATCTTTACTTTCTGACAGGTCAGACACTTTGACACGAACTCAGCGACTTCAGGCTTCATATTCTGCCACCAATAAATCTCCTTGAGATCCTTATACAACTTATCAACCCCCAGGGTGCATAGAATATGGAGTATTATGCCCCTCTTCCATAAGCTTCCTCTTAAGCTCTTCACACTTCTGTGGTACACACCACCTTCCCTTGAACCTCAAACTTCCATCATCATGAATCTTAAAGTCAACTTCTTTCCTTTGCCTCATCTTCTCTTTAATCTTATCTAGGTGCTCGTCTCCAACTAGACCCTCTTTGATCTCATCGAAAATTGACGATCCCAATGACAAAGCACTTAATCTTACTTCGATCTCCCTAGGATTTAGAATTTCTAGACTAAGCCTTTGCATATCTCGGTACAATTCCTCAGGAACTACCAACGCATTCACACTATGACTCGACTTCCTACTCAAAGCATCGGCGACTACATTCGCCTTCCCCTCATGATACTAGATATCTAGGTTATAGTCCTTAATCAATTCCAACCACCTTCTCTGCCTCATATTGAGATCCTTCTGGGTGAAAATGTACTTCAAACTCTTATGATCAGTAAAGATCTTGCAAGTTGCTCTATATAGGTAATATCTCCAAATTTTCAAGGCAAACACAATAGCAACTAACTGTAGGTCATGGGTAGGATAATTAGACTCATACGGTTTCAACTGGCGTGAAGCATACGCGATCACCTTCCCATTTTGCTGCAGAACACACCCCAATCCATTCTTCGAAGCATATCACTATACACCTCGAATCCTTCATTTCCGTCAGGCAGGGTTAAAATAGGTGCAGAGGTCAGACGCTCCTTCAAAGTCTGAAAAGCTTCCTCGCACTTCTCACTCCACTCAAATTTTGACTTTTTCTTCATCAAATTAGTCATTGACCTTGCTATCTTCGAGAAATCTCTCACAAATGTCCTATAACAGTCAGCTAATCCCAGAAAACTCCTAATATCTGACACATTATTCGGTGTAGGCCACACTCATTAACATCTTGAATCTTTGTAGGGTCCACAGAAACTCCTTCTTTTGACACATAATGACCTAAAAACGCTACTTTCTCCAATTAGAACTCACACTTAGAGAACTTGGCATACAATTGGTTCTTCCTAAGCGTCCCCAAGACTATCCTCAAATGCTCATCATGCTTTTCTTCACTCTTTGAATAGATCAAAATATCATTAATGAACACCACAACGAACTTATCCAAAAACTCATGGAATATTCTATTCATCAAGTCCAGAAATATGGTCGGAGCATTGGTCAGTCCAAATGGCATCACAGTAAATTCATAATGACCATAACGCGTCCTAATCGCAGTCTTAGGTATATCCCGAACGCAAATCGATCTTCGAAAACACACTTGCTCCATTCAACTGTATAGAATGACAAAGGATACTTGTTCTTAATGGTCACATTATTCAACTCCCTATAGTCAATGCACAACCTCACTTCCATTTTTCTTCTTCATAAATAGTACAGGAGCTCCCCCAAGGTGATGCACTAGGCCTATTATAACCCTTCTCTAATAGTTCTTGCAACTGCGTCTTCAACTCGCTCATCTCAGGAGGTGCCATTCTATATGGTGCCTTAGATATAGGTTCAGTACCAGGAACTAAGTCTATGGTGAACTCAACGACGCTCTTAGACGGCATACCAAAAATCTCGCTTGGAAACACATTCATAAACTCATTCACAATCGGTACGTCCTCAATCTTCAATTCAACCTCTTTGGTCACATCTCGCACACTACAGAAGAATAACTCGCACCCCTTCTTTACTAACTTCTTCACTTGCATTGCGGAGATGACCCCAAAATTATTAAGCTTCCCAAATCGTCGGTATGAAGTTAATTTTCCTAAAGGGCTTCTCAACACTACCTTCTGAGCTTCACTATCTATCTTGGCCTTATAGAAACCTAACCAGTTCATCCCCAGAATAACATCTAGGTCTCCCAAATTGAACTCTATCAGATTAGAAGGAAAAAACACAATCTCCTATCCTCAGAGGTAAGTCTCTATACAACCTAGTTACCTTATAACCTCTCCAGTAGGTATACTCACAAGCAAGTCAATTACATCAAAGTCTACTAAACCCAAACTTTTTATAGCGGACGACGAAATAAATGAATAGGTAGCTCTCCATAATCAAATAACGCTTTAACGAGAATGGAGTTAATAGAAAAAGTACCAGAAACTACGTCGGCAGATTTTTCAGCTTCATTGCGGCTCATCACGAATAGTTTACCCGAAGCTTTACTCTAGGTGTTGTTGTTGCTCTCATTAACAAGCTTACTGTAGCTTCCTTGACCGTTATACGATCCTATAGGCTTCGACCCTTGGTTGTTTGATTGGTTGAACCCAGACCTTCCCTGATGACCACTCCCATTACCATTCTACTCTTTCTTCTGCTTGGTGAAGCACTCAAACTCTCTATGCCCCTTCTTTTGGCTGTAATAACAGGTCACTAGGTACCCTTTACAGTCTCTACCAGGGTGATTCTTGTTACACCTCTTGCAATTGTAACTCCTCTCAGACTGGCCCTTACCATTAAAGCCTTGGCCATTCCTTCCATGGAAATTCCCATTCCCATTCCTATTCTTATTAAAATTCCCCTGATTTCCTCCAGCATTGAAATCTTTTCTTTTCTCGCCTACTACAGCATTCTTCTTATCACGCCTCGACTAAAGACCATAAATATGGGAAGCTCTCCCATAAACAACATCTAGGGACGCAAACGTATCACCACCTAATCCCAATTGAATTTCTTCAGTCAAACCTTGCTCAAACCTTTGAGCTTTCAGCTCTTCAGTAGCTACAACCTCAGGTGCAAATCTAGACAATGCTATGAACTTGCTATAATACTCGAAAATGGTCATACTCCCCATCCTAAGGTTTATGAACTCCTGAGCCTTTTGCTTCCTCATAAAAGCAGGGTAAAATTTTCCTCTTAAAGCAACAATAAAGGAATCCCAATTAAACCCTTCCACAGCACTAAGCCTGCCTATTTCCATTTTCCTTCAACCATAAATCAGCCTCATCCTTCAGATAGCACAGCCTGACCTACTTTCATAGCCTCAGGACAATTCACAGCCCTCAAAAATTTTATCGAACTCCCTAATCCAGCTCTCTAAGAATGTAGGGTCAGCTTACCCCTTAAAGAACGGCAGCTTAATCTTAGCTAGTCTCTCAAACATATCCCCTACAGGATGAGGACGCTCAGCCCTTTCTTGAGTCGGTTTCTCAGTCAATAGGCGAATATCATAGGCTAACGCGGTATCGTTGTTTGCCATTCTACTTCGCGGCCTGAAATTTAACGTAGATCTACTTTAAGTTTCGATTCACAACTACTTGCCATTTACTGTGAAGGCATCAATTCGATTTGATCATACAAGATCGCACCACGATAAAATTCTATGGAATTATAATAGCACTAATCACTATGAACCATAACAAACCCTCACTCACGAATAAACATGCACATCAATAATATATAAGGATCAAATAGAATCAATCACAATAATTAAATAAAATATTTCCCATTTGCGTACTAGAATAAATTGTTACTCAACTCGAATAACTAAATAATTACTTTTATTCCTCAAAACAATGATAATAATATTTTTCCAATCCACAATAACCAAACTTATTACTCAATGAAATAAAGATTCTAAAGAAAAGAAATTTAAACCATTGTAGCTTAGCTACTTATTCAACTACTAATCTTAGAACATGAATAAATATTCTATGAAGTTACAATATCATTCCTATCCATATTTTCTTTGTACTTCTCTGGAGTAAACATTTCATCTTCAAAGTCTTCAATGTTGTAATACTCCGTATTTTTGGGAGTTAATTTTTATAAATAAGAAAATATAAAGAATAAAGTCGAAAGTATTTTTAATACTATTAACAGAAACATATAGTTTGAGTAAACCTACAGTTATAATTTAAATATACAACCTACTTTTGTTACCTAATTATATTATAATTTGGTTTTGTTTTATTTTCCAAATAAATAAAATAAGAAATCAGAATTTGATTTGGAAACAAATCTCATTAAACCTAGGTTTCTCATGCTATAAATAAGAGAAGAAAATAAAAAGTAAAAATTCTAACTTCCTCAATTAGCCGTTTTTCCCCCAAGAGAATTTTTCTCTCTCCTCCTTTACTCCTATTAAGTCCTTTTCCCTCTTCTTCCTCGTCATACCCCTTTCTCCTCCTCCACACTACTTTTCCTCTCCTCCCCTGAGTTCTCGTCGGCCTTCAAGGCTTGCGTCACGTGTGTACGTTGTGCAAGTGTGGTGTGCGAGCGTGTGTCGAGCGAGGGTTGTACGAGTCGTCGCTGCTGTCGAGGCGAGTCGAGGGGTGCGACGCGAGTGTGCGTACGAATCGTCGGTGTGCTGGCTGAGTCGAGGGTGTGTGCGACGCGAGGTGGTGATGCGAGTCGAGTGCTAGACGAGTCGAGGTTGAGCAAGGCAAGGGTTGTACGGGTCGTGCGAGTGTGCGACGTATGGTGTGCTGTGCGTGCGGGGGTTCCGACGTGCAGTGTGTGTGCTGTGCGAGTACGTAGCTCAAGCCGAGGTGTTGGGTCGCGTAGTGCTGCTGTCGGAGTTCCTCGTGTTGCCGGTGGTCATCGCCGGTGAGTCGATTCGATATAAAAAAATTCCTTCTTTTCTACTTTAATTGAATTGTAAATTGTGATTTTGTAATTCTTATGCATATATCTTGGATTAAGTTTGTATTATAAACAAAGCATGTTATAAGTTAAAGGAAAACAGATTTACAAGCGTATTATTAAGTCCTAAGTATGTTAGTTTCAATAAAGTTTATGAAAAGAGAGTTTAAACAAGAAGTTTGATTATTTTTAATATTCAAAACATCATATTTTACATAGCTGCTTTTTATTTTAATAATATCAAGGACTTAGCACTGAAATACTTTTATAGTTCGATTAGGTCCCAATTTCATAAGCGAAACGTTTTAATTAAGTAGTCAACGAAGATTATCCGTTACAAGGTACGTATGCGTACTAGTTCAGTTCGATACATTAGTATCATGTTTAGGTTATGAATTGTTATATTGGAACCTAGAATCATAATAGGGAACTACTGTTGATTATGATTGATGATATTGTTTGGTAACATGAAATCAATTGGAAATCTGTATATATTTCCTTATTATATGACTTGTGAGTTGGAATGAATTTTTATTGGAATGCGTAATTCTATCTTATCACAAGCATGAAATGAGTATTGGATTGGAATCCTATGAATTATTGTTGTAGCAAGGATGTTACAAGAGGTTGCCTAAACTAAAGACTTAACCTAAGAAGGAGAATGAAATGATTATATGCTTAATGTTGTGTGAATGAACATCACTAAGAAGGATCTTTGGCGATAAGCTTGTAGTTGGAATCCCCACAAGTAGTGAACAGTGGGGGGAGTGTGGGACTTGTTCTACACTCCTACGCAGACCTACTGTGATGATAGTAGTGTCCTTATAAATTTTAATAACTCAAGTAGGCAGAAAGTTCCGTACGATCTTGGGGGTATGCATACTAAGGTGATGGATGTGGAACAGAACGAAACCGTATTTACATTCCGTCTAATAGACCAAGTGTCTATTAAGGTTTAAGTAGCCTGTATGATTCTAGAAAGATGACGGTATGATAAGTCATATTTATATATTGTTTTAAGTTGCATTTAGGTTGCATTTTAGAGCATTTAGATTCATATTTAGGTTCATTATTGCATCATATTCTTAAGTTATGTTATTCTACTCCTATTCGGTATGTTTTCTTGTTTTTGATGAATTTCAGGTAATGAGAACGTATTTGGAGTATTTAGCTGAGCTTGAGGATTAGGAGCACTTGGAAATAAGCTACGATGCATAAGGATAGTATGGATATGTCTTAGTACGAGTTTGAGCGAAAACGAAGCGGAAAATCATTAGAAGAAATGTGAAAAAGAAGTCATGTATACTCTTCTGATCATAACTTTTGATTTGATTCTTAGAATCAAGAAATTCCAGTTAGTTTGGAAACTAGACTTGAAGGGCTTTCCAACGATAGGTCACACGCCCTAAATGGACTTCTGGTTTAAGAGATACAGCCTTCGTAAGTTGACGCAAAAATCGTAGTTTTCCCGCCCGGTCGACCGGGCGAGACGAAAATTTCTTCAGAGTACAAGGCATGTTTGCCCGGTCAACCGGGCGAAAGTGGCTCCAAAAGTGCTTGCGCGCCCGACCGGGCGGCTCTGCCCGGTTAACCGGGCGGAATTTCATTTTTGTCGTAGTTTCAGAACAACGTCGCTCGACAGGGCGGTTTTGCCTGGTCGACCGGGCGGTTTTTCCGGAAGGTTAATTTTTTGCCTTTTTTAGCCGGTTTTGTAAAAACTATAAATAGGTCTTCTCTCTCTCCCCCTAGACCTCCTTTCTGACGTTATATTTTGTATTCTTAGGTTTAGCTTTAGTTTCCTTCTTCCTTTTCTCTCTAGTTTTTCATGGCAAACCCTAGTTTCTCTTTTCTTCATTAATTCATGAGTTTATGATTTTCATCTCTTCTCTTTCATTGATTTCTTTGATCATGCTTTTCTTTGTAGATTTAATTTTCTTTATTTATTCATGATTGAGTAGTTTATATTCTAAGGTTTGGGAATCCATGTTTATATGCTATGATTCTTGATTGATATTTGTTAATGGTTTGATTAATTATTGATATCTCTAATTGATTAGTGTTTTTATTGTTAATCTTGCAATCTGATCAATTGTCTGATTAAATATTGCTAATATCGAGTCATAGATCGAGAGATAGTACTCTTTTGAGGCTTACCTACAATTAGCAAATCTGATTATGTTGAGCGATCGTACTAGCATATGTTGATTTGAGAGCGTTAAGGCCCGACCGTAGGATTAACATGTGCTCTAGATATCTAATTAATTGAATCATTGATGATATTTTGATAGATTATAGTTATGAACATGGTGAACCATTGCCCTAGATCCTTTTTAGCTTGATTTTCGTAGTTTGATTAGTTTAGAACTTTAATTCATTATTCCTGATCTTGTTTAGTTTCTCCATGCATTAGAAGCTAGATTAAAACAACCATCTCTATGTGGATTCGATCCTACTTACCCTACTACATTGTTAGAAGGTTTTGCAGGAATTATTTTTGACAGGTGTACGACAGCCTATCAAATTTTGGCGCTGTTGCCGGAGAGACGGTATAGTTTTATTTAGTTTTTATTGTTGGTGAAATTAAACTATATATATATATATATATATATATATATATATATATATATATATATATATATATATATATATATATATATATATATATATATATATATATATATATATATATATATATAACATGAGAATGCTCCTTACATGAGAAATGAGAATGAATCTCAACCACACGATTGGATTAGAGTTACAACACTTGTTCATTAGAGTTATAACCCCGAAAAAATTTCGAGCCCAAAAAAAAAATAATTTTTTTTCGAATTTTTTTTTTCTAATTTTTGTTTTTTTTGGAGTTACATCACTTTTTCTTTAGAGTTACATCACTTGTTCATTAGAGTTATAGCGCGTAAATATATATATATATATATATAGAGGTGAGTTCATATAAGAAGCATACTTACATGAGAAATGAGAATGGATTTTACGCGCTATAACTCTAATAAACAAGTGATGTAACTCTAATCAAAAAGTGATGTAACTCCAAAAAAACAAAAATTAGAAAAAAAAATTTTGAAATTTTTTTTTTTTTGGGCTCGAAATTTTTTCAGAGGTATAACTCTAATAAACAAGTGTTGTAACTCTAATCCAATCGTGTGGTTGAGATTCATTCTCATTTCTCATGTAAAGAGCATTCTCATGTGATCCTGCCCCTATATATATATATATATATATATATATATATATATATATATATATATATATATATATATATATATATATATATATATATATATATATAGTTTTCTTTTTTCTTTCTTTTAGTGAATATATATATTTTGTTGTTCTCCTTGTCTGTTTTAGTGTGTTGTCATGGAGTGGAATAATTATAGTTTAGAGGGGGATGTTTTTTCCAATTATCAAGGGCAATATGATTATTTTGGGTATTATAATGCGAATGATTATGTTTATGATGCATCATATGATTGTCAAAATTCACAAAATCTGTGCATGAATGCCTATGAAGATTCCCATTACCCTAATGAGTCTTATGTGCCTGATTATACTCAGTGTTTTGAACCTAAAGTGAATAATTATTTTCAACCTGAAACATCAGAGTGTCAGGAACTTTTTAACATGATGAAAGAGTATATTGTTAAGCAGCATGAAGATTTAAATGAATTAGCTCATGATTACCAAAACATGGCGAATTCTATTGAATTACTTGCTGTGCAACAATCTACTAACCAACAGGTTATACTTGATAATGATTTTGGTGTTGAGAATTATACTTTGGAGGAGAAAGGCGTTGATATGACTCATGATAGTTTGGTAGAAGGTAAGGGTGTAATTGGTGAAGTTGGTAGTGAGTGTCTCTATGTCGTCGAATCCTTAGTTGAGAGTGAAGTGTCTCACACTTCTTCTATAAACTTTTCATCTGCATATGAGTCTAAAGTTGAGAGTGAGATAATACATGAGTCTTTATCGGTTCCATATGATTTTGTTTTTGAGTCTCATGTTCCCTTCTCTAAAAAACTTGATCTTATTCCTTCTTCCCCTTTATTATATCCTCCATCGTTCCTTCTTTCTCCGCTCTTGAATGGCTCTTATGATAATGTAAATAATGTACAGTTAGTTTCTTTTCCTTCTTTTGAGTCATGTAAAAAGACTAACAATTTTTCTTTTTCTTCTTCTTGTAAATATAATTTTTCCTTTGATTTTTCTTTTTGTAGTTTTAGTATTTTTTTTAGTACTAATTTTTTTCATTTTTCCTTTCCACTCTTATATAATGTGCTCTGAGATGTTTGCAGGAACATATGATAAGCTTCTTAGAGCATTGAACTATTATGAGTGATCTACTAGTCTTAAACGGTCATGCAAGACCTTAAATCAGTGCTTATCGGGAGGCAACCCGACTTTGTTCATTTTTTTTTTGGTTTGACTAACTTTGCTAATGTGTGATGAAGTCTTTTGCTAGGTACAAGCATAGCCAATTTTTTTGGCTAAGTTCACTGCCTTATTACAACTATCGATTGTGGTGGAGGTGTCGATGCTTTTTGACACTCCCTTTGATTACCCACCCCTTTTGTAAGTTGTACCTCTCCCTCATTTAATTCCTCTTTGTTTACATTGAGGACAATGTGTCATTCAGCTTGGGGGAGGATGTTTATCATCATTACTTAGCGCATGTTAGTTGCATTTAGAGTAGTTTTTTTCATTGCTTTCGAAGGATGTTGCACGGTTTGTACCGCTCACTAGGAGTGGGAGTTTACGTGTAACCAAAAACATTGTATTGCTTTCGTAGTTGCATTGGCATATTTCTTCTCATATTAGATTTCATGTCATTTTAGTTGCATCTATGGGATTATTGCTAGAACTTATTGAGAACCCTGCTGATATTTTACTACATTTACTAAGCGTCATTCATCTTGTTCATGATTCTTCATAGCACGAATGTTTCACAATTGATTGTTTGTGGTAAGATTGATTAATCTCTCTCTAGCTCCATCTAACTTTATTGTGCAGACACCTCAAACTAAGTGAGCTTCTGTGCCTATAAACTGACGTATCTGTGTTAGTTATGTTCTTTCATGTGTGATTAGTTCCTTAGTTGTCGCATTGATCTTGATTTTGACTTGGTACTCTTTGATATTTGATAGTGCATACATTTTGATATGATTGAGGCATTCTATTTAATGATCTTAGCTCCAGAGTTATTCTTGTTTTCATATTATCCTTCCTCTAGCCCCGCTGAGCCTTTCTGACTATATTTGATTGCTTCCTACATTACAAGCCATTGGCCTCATTTAATATTAGTCCTAAGCTTAGCTTGGGGGAGCGAGTATTAGTTTTGGTTTGGCTTGTATTGAATTAAAGTGCTCAATTTGTGGTTTAGAAGGATGGAAAAGTATGTTTAGTGAGCTTTGAAATTGAATTGAAAGTTCGAAAAAAAAGGAAAAAAAAAGTGAAAAATGAAATGAAAAAGAAGTGAAAAAAAAGAGTTGTGAATAAAGTGAAATAAAAAGGGTTATGATTGAATTTCTTGAATGAAAAGTGTTGTTGATTATATTTGGAGATTGTTGGTTGTTGCACGGAGTTGTTATGACCTTTCTTGGTCATGTTTTCAGTTATATGATGCTCCCCCTTCTTGGTTTTTCCACCACAATTCCCAAATTATTTCATACCTTTAACCTCAGCCCCATTACAACCCTTAAAAGTCCTCTTGATCATTGTGTATTATATAGTTGAGTATTAAGTGAGTCAAAAAGTCAAAGTTAAAGAGTATATGTTTCATCTAAGTCGACTTGTTTTAGGTTGAGTGTCATCATTTATCCTTTAAACACATGAGAAATTTGAGCGCACATGACTATAGTGAGGTCTGTCAGGTTTGTTTAAATCCAGCTTGGGAGAGATGGTATGCAGTATGATTGGAGAGTCGATTGCGATACATGACATGCTATGCGGCTTTGTTCGAGATTGTTTCGATGCTTGGTTTGTGTAGTGATTATATCTCTTGTGTTTTCAGTTGAGTGTTTAGCCCTGTTGTAGTCCTATATTGTAGGTCGTCTTTCGTTTCCAATGTTTATGTCTTATTGCTTGGGGACAAGCAATGGTTTAGCTTGGGGAAGTTTGATAAGTCATATTTATATATAGTTTTAAGGTGCATTTAGGTTGCATTTTAGTGCATTTAGATTCATATTTAGGTTCATTATTGCATCATATTCTTAAGTTATGTTATTCTACTCCTATTCGGTATGTTTTCTTATTTTTGATGAATTTCAGGCAATGAGAACGTATTTGGAGTATATTTAGCTGAGCTTGAGGATTAGGAGCACTTGGAAATAAGCTACGATGCATAAGGATGGTATGGATATGTCTTAGTACTAGTTTGAGCGAAAACGAAGCGGAAAATCATTAGAAGAAATGTGAAAAAGGAGTCATGTATACTCTTCTAATCATAACTTTTGATGTGATTATTAGAATCAAGAAATTCTAGTTGGGTTGGAAACTAGACTTGAAGGGCTTTCCAACGATAGGTCACACGCCCCAAATGGACTTCTGGTTTAAGAGATACAGCCTTCGCAAGTTGACGCAAAAATCGTAGTTTTCCCGCCCGGTCGACTGGGCGAGACGAAAATTTCTTCAGAGTACAAGGCATGTTTGCCCGGTTAACCGGGCGAAAGTGGCTCCAAAAGTGGTTGCTTGCCCGACCGGGCGGAATTTCATTTTTGTCGTAGTTTCAAAACAACGTCGCCCGACCGGACGGTTTTTCCGGAAGGTTAATTTTTGCCTTTTTTAGCCGGTTTTGTAAAAACTATAAATAGGTCTTCTCTCTCTCCCCCTAGACCTCCTTTCTGACGTTATATACTGTATTCTTAGGTTTAGCTTTAGTTTCCTTCTTCCTTTTCTCTCTAGTTTTTCATGGCAAACCCTAGTTTCTCTTTTCTTCGTTAATTCATGAGTTTATAATTTTCATCTGTTTTCTTTCATTGATTTCTTTGTAGATTTAAATTTCTTTATTTATTCATGATTGAGTAGTTTATATTCTAAGGTTTGGGAATCCATGTTTATATGCTATGATTCTTGATTGATATTTATTAATGGTTTGATTAATTATTGATATCTCTAATTGATTAGTGTTTTTATTGTTAATCTTACAATCTGATCAATTGTCTGATTAAATATTGCTAATATCAAGTCATAGATCGAGAGATAGTACTCTTTAGAGGCTTACCTGCAATTAGCAAATCTGATTATGTTGAGCGATCGTACTAGCATATGTTGATTTGAGAGCGTTAAGGCCCGACCGTAGGATTAACATGTGCTCTAGATATCTGATTAATTGAATCATTGATGATATTTTGATAGATTATAGTTATGAACATGGTGAACCATTGCCCTAGATCCTTTTTAGCTTGATTTTCGTAGTTTGATTAGTTTAGAACTTTAATTCATTATTCCTGATCTTGTTTAGTTTCTCCATGCATTAGAAGCTAGATTAAAACAACCATCTCTCTGTGGATTCGACCCTACTTACCCTACTACATTGTTAGAAGGTTTTGCAGGAATTATTTTTGACAGGTGTACGACAGCCTATCACGGTACCCGTTTGATGCCAAATAAAATTGTAAAAACGGAATGTAATGTTTTTGTAGTATCATGTCTAGGAATTGTTGTTACTCTTCTGTTTATGTTTAGTGTACTTTTTAACTGCTTAAGTACGTACTCAGCATAGCTGATTGTTTGTCATTTGTGTTGTTTGTTGACGTGTGATGAACCATTGATATTTCAATGGGGAGCAGATTAGGTATGCTGGTGATGCTGCATGAGTTCGGGCATAAGGGGGATACTTTTGAATATAAACTTTTAAAGTGTTTTTATTAAACCTTCTAGAGTTTGTTTATGATTTACTAAGTTAATGGTGTTAAATAAAAAAGGGTCAATAGTGATTTCCGAGTTGTAGTTAACATTGTATTTCCGCTGCAATTTAGTTTTCATAATAATGAGTAAGTTAATGTTTGGATTTCAATAAGCCTTGCGTTTCACCGCGGCGGTAACACTCCCAAAGCCGATGCAACGTAGTTTAGACGTGTATGAATTTTGGGGGTGTTACAAAACTGGTATCAGAGCCAAAAGTTCCTATTTTCAAAGATGTTTGAAAAGATTTTTAAAATGGGTAGTATGGGATAGGAGCATAAAGTTTACTTTTACATGCATTAAATCATAGGAATGATTTTATTTGTAATTCCTTTCTTGCCTTAATTGTCTGATATGTTTATAGAAAGTATGCAAATATTGTGGAGTGAATCAAATGTCCTAATTATATGAAATTTGGTGTTGGTTGTTTGATTGAATTTGTGAAAGGTTCTTTGAAACCTTCGAAGTATGAATAGATTAGGAGGATGTACAAGGATAGGTACATAGATAGTGATGTTTTATAGAAGCACTAAGTTAGATATTGAAATTTCTCGACTTCTTTAAAAAAAAAGTGAAGTAATGAAATATTTTATTCACTAAGATTTCAAATTAGTATAATATTCCAAAGATGTTTCAAAAAGGTATTGAACAAAAACCTTATTTCGAATATTTTAGGAAAGAACCATCTAATTGCTGTAAATATTTTGAACTTGGTTAAGGAATTCTAAAATTGAAAATAATCGTTTTACCTCTTATATATGTATATATATAATGTATACTTAAAAACCTTTACTTCGCAAAAACTTAGACTATTTTCTTTCTTTAATTTCACAGATGGTTTACGACATAGGTCCTAAGGAATACCTGATAAAACACCGAATAGCAGAAGATTGGGACATCTGGGCCTATAAGATGAAAGTTGCTATGGAATATAGGACCTTGCAGGGAAATACTAGACTAAGAACTGAAATGGAGAAAATATACTTTATGCTTCAGTACGTCCCTAAGGAGGAACCCTACCTTTTCGCACACCTTAGATATGGAGATATATGGTCAGAAAATGGAGGTTTTAATGCAACCAAACACACTTACTGGAACCAATACCTTCCTACTGTAGGGCATTTCGTCACTGTGAAAATGAATGGAGAATTCGTGAGAAAAGAAGTTGGGAGCCCTCTACCTCATCACCTCCAGTTAGGGGAACTTATCATGTGGGGGAAAGCTCGATAACTAAGGCTTTATATGTGAATTCTGAGAACCCTAGAGGTAAACCTAAGCCACAAGCATCACCTAGAGCTGTAAAAAGAGAAAGATACCAAAGTTTTGAGGATGAGTTCATGCTCGAGGACTACCAAATAGCGTCAAACCTTAGAAATGTTACCTACATTTCCGATAATGAAGGGAATAATAGGACATTTATCACAGTGATTGAGGAAAATCATGTTGCACCTATACTTGACGTATAAAATGAGGAAGAGGGAGATCCTAATGAAAATGAGCCTGCTAAAGGGGATCCGATTGAGGAAAATGATCACGAAGAAGAAGAAGAGCCCATAGAAGAAGAAGAACCCATAAAAGAGGAAGAACCCATGGGGGAAGATGAACCTATAGAGGATGATGAGCCTTCTGAGGACGAAGCAGACATGGAAGAAGGAATAGAAAATCCTAACTCAGATGACGAAGCTCATCATTATAGTCCCTAGTTTCTTTTGAAAGTATAATTAGGATTAGAATATTATTTTATTTGTTTATTTCAGTTTTAATAAAGCTTGCATGCCAAGTAACAAATTGGCATTCTTTTATTCCTTTATTTATTCATATTATGTTTTCCTTAGAAACAATAAATTTTCCCTTTTCAATAATAATACAATATTTTCATTCTTTTATTATTTGATGTAACGTCTTATTTGAGATGTTTATATTGCAAGTTAATAGAGACTTAATGATTGTTTGCAATAAAAATGTGTGTATGAACGTGTAAATGTGTACTAGTTAAGTGAATAAACGACTATGTGTATGTCACTGAGACAGCCGTTGTGTCATTTTTCAGCACAGAATGGTTCGTCAGGGCGGCACGTCTGATACCTCCCTGAATTTCGAACAATCTATTCATGACATAGTGCAGATCACAGCTAAGCTAGCCCAAGGACATAACCCGGATGGGGACTTGTCTAAAAAGGTTGCCCATAATAACCCACCAGTACTGAATGGGAAAGGGGGCCTGAAGAATTGGAAAACTGGGTTAGGGAGTTTGATAAGCTTTTCTTTACCCTCACTTGTCCAGATGACAAGACTGTCCCCTTAGCAAGCTATTACCTACAGGGGGATGCCCACTTTTGGTGGACTCAAGCTAAGGACAACCTCCTAAAACAACCCGACTTTGGGTGGAAAACTTTTAAGAAAGCCCTAAGGGATAAGTATTACCCACCTTACCTCAAAAAGCAGAAAGCACAAGAGTTTATGATGCTGGAGCAAGGGAACCTATCTTTTGAGGAATATTACCGCAAATTCATTGAGCTGATGAGATTTGCTCCTGAAATTGCCCCTAGTGAAGAAGCTAAGGCCTCACGCTTTGAATTAGGGCTCACCCTTGACCTGCAAGGGAGACTGGGGGGAGATACTTTCACCTCGTTGGACCATGTTTTTGGCAAAGCTGCCCACTTATATGCAATAAGGAAACGAGAGGGAGGAGGTAAACAAGGTGAGAAATGTAAGGAGAATCCAAACCCCGAGGTTCAGAGATTTGAAAAGAAACATCATGGGAACCAGAACAATCAAACCTCCCAAAGACACTTCGATAAGGGACCCAACAACAACAACACTCACCACAATAACAATAACCGCAACAATAACACCAACAACCGCGGACCTGAGCGTGTGTACAGGTTTAAGAAGTGCCCAAACAACCATCCTGGGAGAGACTGCGAGGGTAATAAGGTGGAGTGTCGTGAATGTGGGAAAATGGGGCATTGAGCATACGAGTGCTATTCGAAGAATAAGGTTAACCCCAACGGCCAGAAGAAAGGGAACTATGGAGACAAGCCTAGAAATAGGAATGGTGAAAGTGCATTAAATGGGTCAGGGAACTCTAATTACTCCAAACCACCAACCAATGCAAATAATCAGGCACCAAATGGGAACCATGTGACCAACAAAAATGATAATAAGGGCAAAGGGAAGCTGTATATGATGACGGCTAGCGAAGAGGAAGCTCGTAGAGATGTTGTCACGGGTACTTTCTCTATCAACTCAATTCCTGTTAAAGTATTGTTTGATTCTGGAGCATCTTTTTCTTTTATTGCCCATACAACTATTAGAACTCTAGAACTGGTTGAGTCCGAGTCAATTTCTGTACTTATAGTTATTCCGTCTGGGGATACTGTTAATTGCTCTAAGAAATTCCTGAACGTCTCACTGAAAATAGGGGAGGGCTTCTTTCCTTCCGATCTAATAGAGTTTAACTTATCAAACCTAGACGTCATTTTGGGAATTGATTGACTTGGGAAGTACAAGGCTAAGATAAATTGTGATGCACAGAAGGTGGGACTGAGAGATCCTTCGGGAAAAAGGGTGTCATATAGGAGAAAGGATGTCCTCTATTTATGTGTTCCGTGAGAAGGGTTGAGGATGATCCATTGAGACCTGAGGATATGCATATAGTCAGAGAGTTCCAGGATGTTTTTCCTGAAGAAATACCTGGTATGCCTCCAAGGAGAGATGTAGAGTTCACTGTTGACCTAGTACCTGGAACTGGACCTATCTCCAAAGCCCCATACCAAATGGCTCCAGCAGAAATGAACGAGTTGAAAAACCAGTTGGAAGAACTACTAGAGAAGGGGTACATTAGACCTAGTATGTCACCATGGGGAGCCCCTGTCTTATTTGTGAAGAAGAAGGATGATAGTTTAAGGTTGTGTATAGACTACCGTGAGTTGAACAATGTCACTGTGAAAAACAAATATCCATTACCTAGGATAAATGACTTGTTTGACCAACTTTAGGGTGCAGGGATGTTCTCTAAAATAGACTTAAGGTCTGGTTACCATCAATTGAGGATTGCTGATCAAGATATACCTAAAACTGCCTTTAGGACTAGGTATAGACACTATGAGTTTAGCATCATGCCTTTTGGGTTAACCACTGCACCTGCGGTTTTCATGGACCTCATGAATAGGATTGTTCGACCCTACCTCGAAAAATTCGTAGTCGTATTCATAGACGATATATTGATTTATTCAAGGAGTAAGGAGGACCACGAGGGACATTTGAGGCTTATTTTACAGACACTTAGGGAGAACCAACTGTATGCAAAGTTTTCAAAGTGTGAATTTTGGTTAGAAAAAGTGTCATTTTTGGGTCATTTCGTCTCTAAGGAGGGTGTGTCAGTAGATCCTTCTGCAAAGATAAAAGCTGTGAGTGAATGGCCTACCCCAAAGAATGTCACAGATATAAGGAGTTTCTTGGGTTTAGCCGGTTATTATAGGAGATTTGTTAAAGACTTCTCGAAAATAGCAAAGCCCATGACTAACTTAATGAAGAAAGATTGCAAGTTTAACTCGAATGAGGACAGTGAGAAAACCTTTCAAACACTCAAAGAGAGATTAACTTCAGCATCTGTCCTAACCTTGCCTAACGGGAATGAGGGGTATGATGTTTATAGTGATACGTCAAAGAATGGGTTGGGTTGCGTTCTTATGCAAAATGGTAAAGTCATAGCTTATGCATCCCGTCAACTGAAACCATATGAAGTTAATTACCCAACACATGGCCTAGAGTTGGCCGCAATTGTTTTTGCCTTAATCCTGAGGGTCCTTAAATAAAGTCTCTATTTTTATATTGAAGTTACTAACTGTTTCTTTCATGATGTAGATCTTTAATATAAAAATCATGCCTTTGTACATTTTAATCCCTTTTCTATACTTTATTATTGTTCATATCTATGCATATTATATGTTTGCCTGATTATTCTATACATATTATATGATTGTCCTGATTTATTGCTTTTATCACCCACATGTTATTACTGCTAATCAAGACCTAAAGAATTGTTCTAACATTAATCAGATTAATTTGGACAACCTGCTAGGTACCTTGTAAATTGATTGCATAAGAACTTGTCACTAAAAATTAGTCTTTTATGTGTTTCCTGAACCAACCTAGACTAAATATTTTTCGGGTGTATAAAATATTATATGATTATTCTTTGGCATAAAATTTGTTGGGAATCGATATTTCGTAGAGGCCAACAATGGGCAACATGGTTCCTGACTGTATTGTACCCTCACCCCCGAACTCAATCTTTGGTTCATTTTGACCATATATGGAGTCTAGACGGGGAAATCTGCATTGGATAATTTGTCACTGCGGTTTTCCCATATCCAATTAGGTTTATGATTCTTCCTAAAAATAATTGTTGGCGACTTCTTTCAAAACAATTTTCAATAAAACCTTAACAATGGGGTAGTCAAATGTAATACGCACTCACACCGCGTAGGCGAAATAAAAACACGCCTACAATTATAAACAAAGCATGATATAAGTTAAAGGAAATCAGATTTACAAGCGTATTATTAAGTCCTAAGTATGTTAGTTTCAATAAAGTTTATGAAAATAAAGTTTAAACAACAAGTTTGATTAATTTTAATATTCAAAACATCATATTTTACATAGTTAGATAAGCTGATTTTTATTTTAATAATATCAAGGACTTACACTGAAATACTTTTATTGTTCGATTAGGTCCCAATTTCATAAGCGGGATGTTTTAAGTAGTCAGCGAAGATTCTCCGTTACAAGGTACGTACGCGTACTAGTTCAGTTCGATACATTAGTATTGTTAGGAATGCTACAAAGATGTTACAAGGATCACGAATTTGACTGAAAGAAACAACGAAGAACAATCTTCTAGGCGCGATTCGCTTTCTCAAAAGCAATATTCCGACCCATACATTGAGCACGGGTTACACGGAATTCACTGTCGAGATACAAAGAAGAAGAACAATGTTCTTGCTCACTAAGAACAATGTCAATTAAGAACAAATGTGTGTTTTGGATTTGCAATGATGAATTTACTTTGTGCTTGAGTGTTTGAGAGAGTTTTTATTAACCATTCAATCACATGAGAGAAGTCTCATATATATAGAGAATCATTTCAATGCCCAAACTTTACGTTAAAAGCACAATAACCGCTCAAGGCAACAAGCAACGTTCCGCGACAAACAAACAACTGACGAGAAGGAGCGCTGGCTCCTCTATGGAGCGCTCGCTCCATGCTGGAGCCCTCGCTCCTCCATGGAGCGCACGCTCCATAGTCCTGCATCATTATTTGCTTTGTTTCCTTGATCCCTGCCAACTCTGAGCGAGTGCTCTATCTAGGAGTGAACGCTCTATATGGGCATCCTCTATATCCTACGTTGTTAAGTCACGACACCATAACCAAGTGATGTATACAAACATAATCATGAATCTAATCATACAAATGCTCTAAATCTCCAACAATCCTCCCCCATTTAGAGTATTTAAAAGATTATTGCACAACATCACCATAAAAAACAATCTCATGAATAAATAAAAGTGTACAAAGACTTGAACTCCCACTTAGTATAATACACATTGCAAGTAATCGTATCCAAATGGTGTCGATAAATGATTGAACCATTAGCAACACATAATGAAAACTTGAAGATACTATACACACAAGATTAACTACTTGTTCTTAATATAAACTTGACACTTGAAGCCATGTGTCCATATCAAATCATAAGTGCATCAAAGCTATGCCCCACTAGCTCCTTGAAGCGGCCAAACTTCGCACTTACGTAGGTAGATCTCTTAGAAGAAACATGCTCCTGTGACAAAGCATAATGTCAAGAGTCCTATTAAGATTATAAAACCTCTTAAACCATCACAGATTTAAAGAACTTTACCTTGGATGATTATATTAGTTCTTTCAATCATCAAATAAGGAAATTAATCTTATTGAACTTAAGACCCATCGTCTTATTGGGCGTTAAGTTAAGATTTCCCTACTCGTTATTTTCAATAGGCACCAATCCTAAACCGATTGCCATCCTTTTTACCGTATCTCTAGCTAAGGCCTTAGTGAAGCAATCCGCTATATTATACGTAGTCCTTACATAGTAACCTGTATTAGCACTATCTTTTATCAATCCCTGGACACAGCTATGTCTCACACCGATGTGCCTTGATTTACCATTGTAAACTTGACTATAAGCCCTTGTCAATGCTGCATCACTATCACAATGTATAGCAATAGGTGAAATCGTTTTGGCAACAAAGGTATCTCAAACATGAGATTCCTTAACCACTCGATTTCTTTGCTTGTCGATGACAGAGCGATAAACTCCGATGTCATTGAAGAATCCGCAATGCAAGTTTGTTTCTTGAAAGCCCAAGATATATCACCTCCCCCAAGGAGGAATACCCATCCACTTGTGGTGGAATGATCTTCTCTATTAGAGATCCAACTTGCATCCGAATACCCTTCTAAAACCGAAGGATATCCACTATAAGACAAACCATAATCCATGGTTTTCCTCAAATACTTTAATTCTTGACGAATAGCTTGCCAATGTTCCATACTAGGATTACTAGTATACCTACTTAATTTCCCTAACGCAAACGCGATATCCGACCTAGTACTCGTCATAGCATACATCAAACAACGTATAACCCTCGCATACTCAAGTTGAGACACGGCATTACCATCATTTGGAATTAATTTTTCACTTGGGTCCATAGGAGTTGAAACAAGAGAACAATTACTAACATTAAACTTCTTGAGCACTTTCTCAATGTAATGAGATTGTGAAAAGATCAATTTTCCATTGTCTCTCTTAATTCTTATACCTAAGATGACATCCGCCTCCCCCAAAACTTTCATGGAGAATTTTGAAGATAGATAGGATTTTGTCCATTCAACTTGTGACAAATCCGTTCCAAAAATCAACATGTCATCTACATATAGACAAATCATGACACCATTATCGTTGTCATCAAATTTGCTATATACACATTTGTCTGAATTGTTCAATTTGAAATCATTAGACAACACAACCTCATCAAACTTTTGATGCCATTGCTTTGGTGCTTGTTTTAGCCCATACAAAGATCTAATTAACTTGCATACTTTATGCTCTTGACCTTTCACGACAAACCCTTTCGGTTGTCGCATGTAAACCTCTTCCTCTAGTTCTCCATTCAAGAACGCCGTCTTGACATCCATTTGATGGATCACAAGTTTATGAATAGCCGCAAGAGCTATTAATAACCTTATGGTAGAGATTCTAGCAACGAGTGCATATGTATCGAAAT
Organism: Beta corolliflora; assembly: GCA_947648045.1. NCBI lineage: Eukaryota > Viridiplantae > Streptophyta > Magnoliopsida > Caryophyllales > Amaranthaceae > Beta > Beta corolliflora. The sequence goes on from CANSZD010004330.1 coordinate 162,495, forward strand.
AATCAATACCCGATTTTTGTGAAAAACCTTGAGCCACAAGACAGGCTGTGAACTTATCAATAGTCCCATCCGCTTTCATTTTCTTTTTGAAAATCCATTTACACCCTATTGGTTTACACTTAGGAGGTAAATCAGCTAGAACTCAAGTGTTATTTCCCATGATGGAATCCATCTCATCATCGATTGCCTCTTTCCAAAAAGCGGCATCTTGAGACCTCATAGCCTCATTAAACGTTAAAGTATCCTCTTCCACATTAAATATATATGGAAACTTAGTCACTATGGAACTCCTTGATCCTTTAACCAAATATACATGAAAATCCAGGCCGAAAGATTTCTCTTTTCTTGCCCTTTTACTTCTCCTAGGTTGTGATGATGTTGATGCAACATTCTCATCAAGAGTTTGTTCATCAACTTCTTGATCAATGTTGGTTTGATCAATTTCAACTCCTTGATCAATGTTAGTTTGATCAATTGCTTCAATATTGGTATTAGGAGTAATATCCTTTGGTTTAGGAATTGATGAATATCTGTTTTCATCAAAAATTGCATCTCTTGACTCCGCAACAGTGTGAATTGACCAAACGTCATTTTGTTCTATAACATAGAACCTATATGATTTGCTATAAAGAGCATACCCTATAAAGATGCACTCAACTCCCCTTTCACCCAACTTTTTACGTTTGGGTTACGGTACTTTTACAATTGCCCTACATCCCCAAACTTTGAGATAACTTAAGTTTGGTTTATTTTTATACCAAAGTTCATATGGGGTAACCTCGTTCTTTTTCATTGGAACTCGGTTTAAAATATGACAAGCTGTTAAAATATTGTCTCCCCAAAAACCATCACTTAAACCTGAATAGGATAACATAGAATTTACCATTTCTTTCAAAGTTCTATTCTTTCTTTCCGCTATACCATTTTATTGTGGTGTATAAGCCGGGATTGCCCATATATTGAAAATAACTTGGGTCATAGAATTCACCACCTTTATCGGTTCTAAATCGTTTAACTTTGTCATTTAGTTGCAATTCAACTTCATTTTTATAAATCTTAAATTTATCAAGGGCTTCATCCTTAGTAAACAACAAGTATACATAACAAAACCGAGAATAATCATCAATAAAAGTTATCATGTATTTCTTATTCTCTAAGGAAGGAGTGCTATGGAAATCACATAAATCACTATGCACCAAATCAAGCAATGAAGTATCCTTTTCCACATTGTTTGGAAAATATTTTCTAGTTATCTTTGTTAATATGCATGTTCTACACTTCTCTATACTTGGATCAAAAGAGGAAATCAAATCATGCTTAGACATGGAATACAACTTTATATAGTTAACATGACCAAGTCTATTATGCCATAGAGAAGAATTATCATTGACAACAAACAAAGTATCTTTCAAAGAATTAGAAATACTAAGTTTAAACATGCTATTACAAAGATAACCAAGTCCTATAAATGTACCACCCTTAGACAATAAAAATTTATCAACTCTAAACACCATTTTAAAACCTAATGGATTCAAGGTAGCACCGGAGACTAAATTTCTCCTAAGTTCTGGAGCAAACAACACATCTCTTAAATAAGAGGTTTTCCGGAACTAAAAACTAATTCTACTTGTCCTATGCCTAGAACTTTAGCCGTAGAATCATTTCCCATGTAAAGAATTTCTCCATTGTCAACCTCCTTGAAGGTCTTGAATAGAGACCGCTCCTTGTATACATGTCTTGATGCTCCCGAATCGATCCACCATGAACAATCATCCTGTACACAAAAGATTTCAGAAATCATACACACAAAATTCAGATTTGAATTAAGTGAAACTTGTGTACTCATACCTTGTTTGGCATGGGTTTGGCTAGATTCGCCATTCCCACCATTCTTTTTGTTCATTTTCTTCTTCTAAATGGTGCAATCCTTCTTGAAGTGACCAGGCTTTCCACATTCCTAACACCCTCGTTGAGCACCTCCACCAAACTTAGGCTTCTTCCCATTGTTGCCTTTGGTGAAATTGTTAGTCCTCTTCTTAGGATTAGAAGACTCATTTGATTTACCATTTTCCACCATGTTAACGGTGGAAGAATTAGGATTGACATCCTTTTGTCCATCTTGGACCCGAATGCCCTCTTCAATCCGAAGATGAGCACCCAATTGTTCAACATTCATATCATCTTTCTTATGCTTAAGAGAATTCCTTACATCTTTCCAAGTAGGTGGCAATTTGTCAATAATAGAGGAAACTACAAATTTCTCATCCATCACTGTTGTGTTGTTTAAAACTCCCTAATATTCTTTGAATTTCATGAAATTGTTCCATAATTGGCCTTGAATCAACCATTTTAAAGTTATTGAAATTACTAACAAGAAATTTCATGCTAGAAGCATCCTCGGCCATGTACTTACTTTCTAAATCATCCCAAAGAATCTTAGCGGATTCAACAAATTGATAAACATCAAACAAAGTATCAGACATACCGTTAAGGATGTGACCACAACATATGTAATCGTTGTTTTCCCATTTGTTTCTCCTCCTAGTTGCTTCAACAGTTTCTTTTTCCACTTCATCGGGTTTGGGGGTACTTAGAACATACGCCACGCTTAGAGAGGTAAGGAGGAAATGCATCTTCTTTTGCCACCTACGAAAACCCATGCCTTCAAACTTGTCTAGTTTGTGAAAATTCGTTGTCATCTCACGAACCATAGTAATCTTCGATAGATATTGCTTTTGGATTGTTGGGAATGCTACAAAGACGTTACAAGGATCACGAATTTGACTACAAGAAACAACGAAGAACAATCTTCTAGGCGCGATACGCTTTCCCAAAAGCAATATTTTGACCCTTACTTTGAGCACGGGTTACACGGAATTCACTCTCGAGATACAAAGAAGAACAACAATGTTCTTGCTCACTAAGAACAATGTCAATTAAGAACAAATGTGTGTTTTGGATTTGCAATGATGAATTTACTTTGTGCTTATGTGTTTGAGAGAGTTTTTCTTAACCATTCAATCATATGAGAGAAATCTCATATATATAGAGGATCATTTCAATGCCCAAACTTTACGTTAAAAGCACAATAACCGCTCAAGGCAACAAGCAACGTTCCGCGACAAACAAACAACTGACGAGAAGGAGCGCTGGCTTCTCTGTGGAGCACTCGCTCCTCCATGGAGCGCACGCTCCTTGGTCCTGCATCATTATTTGCTTTGTTTCCTTGATCCCTGCCAACTCTGAGCGAGCGCTCTATCTGGAAGCGAACGCTCTATATAGGCATCCTCTACATCCTACGTTGTTAAGTCACGACACCATAACCAAGTGACTTATACAAACATAATCATCAATCTAATCATACAAAATGCTCTAAATCTCCAATAAGTATCATGTTTAGGTTATGAATTGTTATATTAGAACCTAGAATCATGATAGGGAACTATTGTTGATTATGATTGATGAGATTGTTTGGTAACATGAAATCAATTGGAATGCGTAATTCTATAGTATCGCAAGCATGAAATGAGTATTTGATAGGAAGCCTATGAATTGTTGTTCTAGCAAGGATGTTACAAGAGGTTGCCTAAACTAAAGACTTAACCTAAGAAGGAGAATGAAATGATTATATGCTTAATGTTGTGTGAATGAACATCACTAAGAAGGATCTTTGGCGATAAACTTGTAGTTGGAATCCCTACAAGTAGTGAACAAAGGGGGGAGTGTGGGACTTGTTCTACACTCCTACACAGGCCTACTGTGACGATAGTAGTGTCCTTATAAATTTTGCTACTCAAGTAGGCAGAAGGTTCCGTACGATCTTGGAGGTATGCATACTAAGGTGATGGATGTGGAACGGAACGAAACCGTATTTACATTCTGTCTAATATACCAAGTGTCTATTAAGGTTTAAGTAGCCCGTACGATTCTAGAAAGATGACGGTGCCCGTTCGATGCCAAATAAATTGTATAAACGGAATGTAATGTTTTTGTATTATCATGTTTAGGAATTGTTGTTATTCTCCTGTTTATGTTTAGTGTATTATTTAACTGCTTAAGTACATACTCAGTGTAATATCCCAAAGACCTAAACATGCTTAGTTAACTAATTTATTATAATAAGAGACTAAAATTTATTTTAATGTTTACTAATTAGGCCATGAATTGAATAAACTATTTTATAAGTCACAAGTATAAACTATTAAGGTATTTTTCTTTTTAAAGGGGAAGAATATAACTTTAATTAGGTGGTTATGAATTATGATTAGCTTAACAAGTGAATAATTAAAAATCACAATGAAAAGCATTTACAAACTTCTCTTTTAATACAAAGTATGAATTAGGAGTAGTTATTTTTGGGTATAATAATAATAATAATAAAAGAAAATAGAAAAAAATAAAAGAAGAAAGGAAAAGAAGGAAGTAGTAGCAAAGATAAACTCAAATTTGACTTTTTCCCTCCATTTTCCTTCCTTCTTCTATCTTCTTCCTCCTCATACATGGCAACTCTAAGTAAAATTTTCTTTTTCCAACCCACTAAGCTGCTGCCACCATTACTTCAAAAGGGAAATTCATACTCAAATTCTCTTCAATCCATCATCTCATTCTTATCTTTAATCTCAAGCTTCTAGACACTCAATCATGGCTATAAATAGCCATTCTCTCAAATATCACACTACATAGCCCTCTTTCTCTCTCCTCTAGCCACCACAATTCCACCCCGTGTGCTGCCAGTATCAACCACCTGCCTGACAACTGCAAGCACCCGCTCCACCTGACGCCGACCACCGACGCATCTATGCGCGCCACTCCCTCGACCGAGCTGCACTCCTAGCTCTCACATCTCCCGCATTATCTCTCTCTCTCGCGTCGCGACTCCCTCTTCCCCTCTGCTTCGCGCTGCTTGCGGCCACGTCGGAGTCGCCTCGTCGCCACCACCCATGTCCGTCAGACTCACGGAGCTGCACCCTTTCTCTTCGTGGCTCTTGTCTTCGCTACTCAATAAAGAGCAGAGGTATTACTCATACCTTTGGGTTTTAATTATGATATTAGCTTAATACGTCAAGCCCATGTAATACCTTTGTTTTTTTTGGTGAACCATGTAATATCTTTGTTAGTTATATTAGTTTGGGCCTATGATAATCCTATTAGAACTTAAGCTAAGTGTTAGGCTAAAGAGATGAAACTTATTTGTGGGTTAATTCATGATGTTAGACTAATAACTTGCTGGTTGCTAATAATCCAACTTTTAATATTAAACCTCTTCACTTAAACTATATGAGTCTTTTATGTTGACTCCTAATACGTTGATAGTAAATCTATGGACCACTAAACTATAAACTAAATTATCTCACTTGTTAATGTTATTTGCTTATAAAATGTTAAGATTTAATAATACATGCTCTTTGTTAATCTTATAAACTTAATTTGATTTATGGAATTAAAGAATTTTGAATTACCTCGGTTAATTATGTAACTTGAGTATAATTTATAACTTATTTTCTGTCACCTAATAATCACTAATATTCATGTCTACTTATAATTTTTTATTAAGTTGCTTTATCAGTTTAGTACGACTAAATAATATTATGGAAATCAATTGTCTAATCATTAATGATCTTGTTTAATAATAGTTGATTTAATGATAAGTTACTTTGATAAGTTAAGAATAACTTAAATAATAACGACTTTCGATAATTGATCTTCTTATGACTTAAACAATAAGTATGACTTTATAACCAGGACAATGACGATATGATAAACCTTATGACTATAGTAAGCTCTAATTAATATTAAGACATAAAGGTTAAGTCAACATTTATTAATATCACTATTCTTGATTTGATTAAAAAGAATAAAGGATATTACAAGCCTCCCTCGGCTATCAAAGTTGGTAAGCAGGATTTCAGGTAACGTCTACTGCTAACACCCGCATTCCCCTTCTAAGTATGTTTTATAATAATGCTTACATTAATAGTATTCTTTTGTATATGGATTGCGGGATATGAAATGTTTTGTGACAAATGTGATGATATGAAATAATGTTATGAAATAATGTAATGAAATAATGACGTTATGGAAGCAAGACGATGTTTTGTTATGGATGCAAAGGAAAGAATATGATATATCATGGTGATTATGAATACTCTTAAAAGTTATGAAACATGATAAATTCAAGTGAAAGACGGTTCTTGGCAGTATTCTGTTATCCTGGGTCGTGCACGTACCTTCTGGCCGGTTCCCCACCTTCCGTTTATAAGGGCTAATGCCCTCGGGTGGCGCCGCATTACTATACCTTGGGCACTAACGCCACCTTCCGTTTGTGAGGGCTTTCGTCCTCGGGTGGCTGCCTTCCGTTAACGATGATGTTATGTTCTGGGGAGACGTCCCTTCCGTTGTACTCGCCAAGTTACCGAAGTAAAAGATATATGATGATGAACATGACTAAAAGTGATAATAATGTTTTATGATTATGATTTAATGGCTATGTTTACGAAATGGTTTTACTATTTCTCTTCTCCCTGTTTGCAACTAAAATAAGTTGAAATGCTTTTACGATATTAGGGTAGTATGTTACTGAGCCTCGGCTCATGACGTTTTTGCTTTATGTTTTAGTTATTGAAGAACAGTTACAGTATGACTATTATAATGAGATGTGTTGAGGAGACTATGTATGATTCTATGAGGTTTAGAATATTTTGTATGACAGATGAACATGTGTTGTTTTATGATGAGCAAATGTATAGATGATTTATCATTTTAGACTATTATATTAAAAGTGGGCCATAACCCACATGCTTAAGCTATGATTCCATTGCCGATTAAGGTTATGTATTTCCGGGGTGTTACAGAATGGTATCAGAGCTGAAACCTAGCCGGAAGTGCGGAGTCTTAGACCTTGCACCGCCTAGGTATGATCCTTTGGGAATTTAGATGTTGAGAAAGTCGAGGATTATTTGGGTCATTACAAGTTAAGAAATAAGAATTCAAACTTCTGATCTTTTGAGGATAATATTTGGTGATTGGTAACCTTAAGTTTTGGGTTAATAGAATCTAAGAAATAAGATGCTGAATGGAAAATTACGAGATTCTTACTTGATATGAATTATGTGGAAAGTTCGATGTTGAATGGCTCGAGGATAAACTGATGGTTATTTGAGTAATAGGGACGAATGATTTGTGAATGATCTTTTGAGGGTTGAGTGGTTATATTTGATGTTCAAGGTAAGACACAAAAAGTGTTAATGAAATAATGTAACGAATGTTTAGAGATTTCATGATGACTAAGAATATATTATTGGGTGGTATAAAGAAAAGGGGATTAAGGAATTCTGAATATCTAAAGTTAATGGTATGGTGGAGATTATCCAATTATGTAATGGCGTGATACTTATTTTGGGATTGAATTTTATATGCCGATTTCGAGATTCGAAAATTTATAAGAAATTAGGATTTCTACTTGAGGCGTTAGAGAGTACTTGATATTACTTCAGGATTTGAGTTTTTGAAAAGCTGAAGTACGTCATAATGTATATTGGATGTTATGGTTGGTGTTATGGTTGGTGTTATGGCTTTTAGGTAATGTGAAGCATTGATTGAAGAAGTTAGACAAATATATATCTTGAAGGAATAGGAGTGTGCTACTTGGAGATATAATAGCTACATGGAGTGTGATTAGGAAGTAAGCATATGGTCGTCAATAGAAAACTCAATTTGGAGAAGTAAGTGCTTGACCTTCTTTGAAAGACTTCAGGCAAGAAACCTTTCTGTTTGAGAATTTATTAGATGAATATCTTATTGGTATGGTCATTGATATAATTTAGAAATGTATAATAGATGAATTCAAGTGATAGAAATTCCCATAAAAAAAAAAAGGGAAATGTTTATAGAATCTTGAGGAAATGTTGAGGAAATCGAAGTCGTGATGAAGAGTAAACCACTATGTAGGTTGATAGAATCCTGAGCAATTAAGAGCTTGAACGCTTGATGTTAACTATGTAAGAAACTTGGTTAGGAATACGTTATGATTGATTGGGAAGGTAAATGTTTTAACTTTGGGGCTATGATGATAATATTGGTTTAATGTGACGATTGAAATTGAGGATGGATAAATAATGGATTTAGCAGTTTTGGTAAATACCTTATCAGATGATACTGTCGTTTTAGTGACAGGAACAAAATGTGATGCTCATAAATGTCCAATGACGGTCATATTATAGAAGGAGAATGAATAAGGTTTATGCAAAGCACGATTAAATTCTTCAAATGGTTATGAGAGAGGAATAGATTGATATATTAAGGGCAAGTTAGCTTAATGAATTTGGGTTTAGGCTTTCTAGTAAACTGGTGGACCAAGTATGATATTATGTTTTTGGATATTTGGAGTCATGAGGATTCGAAATATCTAATGAAATGTAATGTTGTTTCGAGATTATGTGAATGATGAGAATTAGAGAGAAAGAAACTAATTATGAAGATAGTAGGAGAACCTAACCTTTTACTCCAATGATGGATAAACTTATTCAGGATTGGATCATTGATGTACATGTTGGAGGTTCAAATGAAATATTACTAAATCATTTTAGGAAGTAGTATATTTGTCAACAAAGTGAGACTTTTGATTGACTTTTCAGACATTAAGATTTTAATATGAAAAAAATCATATGTGAATAAGTATGCTTTAGATCTTAATATATGTAAATTAGTCTCAATACGATCTTTCTTTCAACTGAATGAAGGTTTAGTTGACCAATGAAATATGATATGTGATGCTATGTATATATAATACGTGATTCCGAAATTTTTATGAATGAAATGCATGACGTTCTGCAACTAACTATGTTTTTAAGTTTCGAGGACGAAACTTTTTCTAAGGGGGTGAGGATGTAATATCCCGAAGACCTAAACATGCTTAGTTAACTAATTTATTATAATAAGAGACTAAAATTTATTTTAATGTTTACTAATTAGGCCATGAATTGAATAAACTATTTATAAGTCACAAGTATAAACAATTAAGGTATTTTTCTTTTTAAAGGGGAAGAATATAACTTTAATTAGGTGGTTATGAATTATGATTAGCTTAACAAGTCAATAATTAAAAATCACAATGAAAAGCATTTACAAACTTCTCTTTTAATACAAAGTATGAATTAGGAGTAGTTATTTTTGGGTATAATAATAATAATAATAAAAGAAAATAGAAAAAAATAAAAGAAGAAAGGAAAAGAAGGAAGTAGTAGCAAAGATAAACTCAAATTTGACTTTTTCCCTCCATTTTCCTTCCTTCTTCTATCTTCTTCCTTCTCATACATGGCAACTCTAAGTAAAATTTTCTTCTTTCCAACCCACTAAGCTGCTGCCACCATTACTTCAAGAGGGAAATTCATACTCAAATTCTCTTCAATCCATCATCTCATTCTTATCTTTAATCTCAAGCTTCTAGACACTCAATCATGGCTATAAATAGCCATGTCTCCCAAGTATCACACTACATAGCCCTCTTTTTCTCTCCTCTAGCCACCACAATTCCACCCCGTGTGCTGCCAGTATCAACCACCTGCCTGACCAACGCAAGCACCCGCTCCACTTGACGTCGACCACCGACGCATCTATGCACGCCACTCCCTCGACCGAGCTGCACTCCCAGCTCTCACATCTCCCGCACTATCTCTCTCTCTCGCGTCGCGACTCCCTCTTCCCCTCTGCTTCGCGCTGCTTGCGGCCACGCCGGAGTCGCCTCGTCGCCACCACCCATGTCCGTCAGACTCACGGAGCTGCACCCTTTCCCTTCGTGGCTCTTGTCTTCGCTACTCAATAAAGAGCAGAGGTATTACTCATACCTTTGGGTTTTAATTATGATATTAGCTTAATACTTCAAGTCCATGTAATACCTTTGTTTTTTTTGGTGAACCATGTAATATCTTTGTTAGTTATATTAGTTTGGGCCTATGATAATCCTATTAGAACTTAAGCTAAGTGTTAGGCTAAAGAGATGAAACTTATTTGTGGGTTAATTCATGATGTTAGACTAATAACTAGCTGGTTGCTAATAATCCAACTTTTAATATTAAACCTCTTCACTTAAACTATATGAGTCTTTTATGTTGACTCCTAATACGTTGATAATAAATCTATGGACCACTAAACTATAAACTAAATTATCTCACTTGTTAATGTTATTTGCTTATAAAATGTTAAGATTTAATAATACATGCTCTTTGTTAATCTTATAAACTTAATTTGATTTATGGAATTAAAGAATTTTGAATTACCTCGGTTAATTATGTAACTTGAGTATAATTTATAACTTATTTTCTCTCACCTAATAATCACTAATATTCATGTCTACTTATAATTTTTTATTAAGTTGCTTTATCAATTTAGTACGACTAAATAATATTATGGAAATCAATTGTCTAATCATTAATAATCTTGTTTAATAATAGTTAATTTAATGATAAGTTACTTTGATAAGTTAAGAATAACTTAAATAATAACGACTATCGATAATTGATCTTCTTATGACTTAAACAATAAGTATGACTTTATAACCAGGACAATGACGATATGATAAACCTTATGACTATAGTAAGCTCTAATTAATATTAATACATAAAGGTTAAGTCAACATTTGTTAATATCACTATTCTTGATTAGATTAAAAGAATAAAGGATATTACAAGCCTCCCTCGGCTATCAAAGTTGGTAAGCAGGATTTCAGGTAACGTCTACTGCTAACACCCGCATTCCCCTTCTAAGTATGTTTTATAATAATGCTTACATTAATAGTATTCTTTTGTATATGGATTGCGGGATATGAAATGTTTTGTGACAAATGTGATGATATGAAATAATGTTATGAAATAATGACGTTATGGAAGCAAGACGATGTTTTGTTATGGATGCAAAGGAAAGAATATGATATATCATGGTGATTATGAATACTCTTAAAAGTTATGAAACATGATAAATTCATGTGAAAGACGGTTCTTGGCAGTATTCTGTTATCCTGGGTCGTGCACGTACCTTCTGGCCGGTTCCCCACCTTCCGTTTATAAGGGCTAATGCCCTCGGGTGGCGCCGCATTACTATACCTTGGGCACTAACGCCACCTTCCGTTTGTGAGGGCTTTCGTCCTCGGGTGGCTGCCTTCCGTTAACGATGATGTTATGTTCTGGGGAGACGTCCCTTCCGTTGTACTCGTCAAGTTACCGAAGTAAAAGACATATGATGATGAACATGACTAAAAGTGATAATAATGTTTTATGATTATGATTTAATGGCTATGTTTACGAAATGGTTTTACTATTTCTCTTCTCCCTGTTTGCAACTAAAATAAGTTGAAATGCTTTTACGATGTTAGGGTAGTATGTTACTGAGCCTCGGCTCATGACGTTTTTGTTTTATGTTTTAGGTATTGAAGAACAGTTACAATATGGCTATTATAATGAGATGTGTTGAGGAGACTATGTATGATTCTATGAGGTTTAGAATATTTTGTATGATAGATGAACAAGTGTTGTTTTATGATGAGCAAATGTATAGATGATTTATCATTTTAGACTATTATATTAAAAGTGGGCCATAACCCACATGCTTAAGCTTTGATTCCATTGCCGATTAAGGTTATGTATTTCCGGGGTGTTACACTCAGCATAGCTGATTGTTTGTTATTTGTATTGTTTGTTGACCTGTGATGAACCATTGATATTTCAATGGGGAGCAGATTAGGTATGATGGTGATGCTGCATGAGTTCGAGCATACGGGGGATACTTTTGATTATAAACTTTTAAAGTGTTTTTATTGAACCTTCTAGAGTTTGTTTATGATTTACTTAGTTAATGGTGTTAAATAAAAAGGGGTCAATAGTGATTCCCGAGTTAAAGTTAACATTTTATTTCCGCTGCAATTTAGTTTTCATAATAAGGAGTAAGTTAATGTTTGGATTTCAATAAGCCTTGCGTTTCACCGCGGCGGTAACACTCCCAAAGTCGATGCAACGTACTCTGGACGTGTATGGATTTTGGGGGTGTTACAAATGTCCTCACTATCATAATAATAATAACCTAGATTTCTAGCTATAGTAGTTCTTCGAATCCTTTTAAGTTGAGGTTCATCCTCTTCTAACTCTGAATCACTATCACTACCCAGATCAGTTCTCATAATAGCACTGTAGATGTCCTTTCGGGTTTGTCCTCTAGCACGATCAAACTCCTGAATTACCTCATCGTCGCTATCAGGGATGCCTATTTTCAAAACACGATGCTTAACAACGTCTAGGCTGGTGTAGCTATCACTATCAGACTCCACATCATACTCATCATCACTAAGCACAATAGGGTTGAAGTAGCTTCCTATTCGGGCAGCTTTACTATCAGTCATGCCTAGAGGTCCGTTAACAGATGAACACGACATCTATAATAAATAATATCCTCACTTAGCGTATATTCCCAACAATAAATAATAAGCAAGAATAAATAGATAATTTAAAGCCATGAATAACATCAAGCAGTTAAACAGGGAAGAAAAAACATGAACATGTTGAACAACATTTAAATGTAGATATATAATAATTCTATTCTATATGCCCTTCCTATTCTACCCATCTCTCACAAAATTAATAAAGTAAAATAAAATATAAATCAAGAGTACTAAAATATACAACTAAAATTAATTTATAACTTTCAAAAAAGTAGAAACCGGAAAAAATTAAAAAAAATCGGTTATATATATTAAAAAAATTCGAACCTAAAAAATTTCGATTTAAAAAAAAAAATTTCGAACCAAAATTTCGAATCCCTTTGAAAACATGTTTCGAGTTTATAAAATGCACAACGAATAAGTAGGAGCTTGTTTTCTTTGAAATTCGTTTTAAGTAACTCGGCGCCTGAAAAAAAGATTGGCACGAAAGGCCAATAAAAATCTAAGCTCCAAGATACCACTTTGTAACACCCCGACAATTCTCTATTCTCCAAAATACCTTTTTCACATAAAACTTAGAGAATTATCAATATATTATCGCCCGTGTGATAACGTATCGGCTTATTCAGAATTTTGCAGCGGAAAATAATAATTAACGTTGAAAACATAAATAACTTAGTCAACCATAAGTCAACTCCAAAACCAAACCAAAAGTCAAACCAACTTAAAAGTCAAACTATTAAAACCATAACTAAATCAAAATTATGAAAGTATTAAAGGACTAAAACACAAGCTCTCCAACGAAATCCCGAACCCAATGATGCATCATCTTCAGACCTGAAATGATCGATGCTTTACTGACCCTGAAAGACTGCTCATCAAATAAGTCATCACATGATCAATAAGGCACAACCATGATCGACACACAGAAAAGCACGTAATCAACAAAGTTGAGTACTACATAATAAATAAAATATAAAACCTAACATGATACTAATAATTAATAAACATTAACTCAAAGATAAATAATAATATAATAAAATAATATACTGACTATACTGAACTTGACTCCACAACCAATAGGTTAATTATAATTAGATTGAATAGGCAATGGATAGAGTTGTCCAAACGAAACCATATCTTTAATTTAGAAGAGGAAGTATGGGTGCGACTCCGTACTCCCGCGACCAACAATATCGAAGTACTAATTAAATAAAATAGGACACGATGATCAATCCGGTCCCAAGAAAGGCCATGGGCTACTACCATGTACTCCAACTCATACTAGTCCAACACTTCAGACGTGCACCAATCTAAAGCTTATTGCTATTCACTTTCCACTTTAAGTTATTAATAAATTATTTACTTGTTGTGACTCACAAAGTAAGACAACCAACATAAATATCATGGATACACAAAATTCCCATTTTTATCTTTGGATTAAATAAGGTGATCAACAACTCAAATAATCCAAGAATAATCCCATTAATTAAATTCATAACCAACCAATATTTATTTGTTAACTTAAATCAACAACCAACCAACCAACCAACCAACCTGTCAATAGGTGATTATCCAACTTTACCAAACAAGGCCCACGGTCCTTATGAAGTAAATCTAATAATAATAATCCAAAGGAACAACATGATATAATTCATGATCCAATAACAATATAATTATTAGGGATATTATCTCAGATAACCCTGACTTATAGGCCTTTTTCTAATATAACCCTGACTTTGGCAGGCCTGTCTCCGATAACCCTGAACTTGATTTTTGTCATTAAACTGGACGGAATTTGTCACGCCGTTAACTAGACCCTAACTTGATTTGACTTTTGCTAAATTCATCTCTTTCTCTCTCTTGTTCTTCATCTCTTCTCTCTCTTGTTCTTCATCTCTTCTAGATCCGAATTCTTGGCTTCTAAATGAATCACACTCGATGAAGTAAACAGTGAGGTTTAAATTGCCTCAAAATTTCAATCAAAAGATGCCCATTTAAGAACATTCCATACATCTGCCCGTAATTTACCGAGAGTATCAACCATTACTTATCATCAGTCTCTCTCTTTACTGTGATTAGATGAAAAACAGTATAACCTGTATCAAAACTTTGGATGCTGAATTCATTAGTCAATATAAATTGCACTTGCCAGCATAAATTTTGTAAAAGAATATTATTAATCCATAACATATTACATTAAGATATAGAACAATTGTTTTAGATAAGTTTTGAGATTTGAACCTGAAAAACTTTGTGCAAGGCTTCGATTTGCTTCCTACACCAGATGTGAAGGACTCCAATTCTGTTAAGAACATTAATTATTTATTCTCAGTGAGTTATATTATTTTTCTTCAATTTCTCCACTATTTATTCACTTTTTCAGCCACAATTTTTAAGATTTCATTTTTCTCCATTCTCAGTTAAATCTTTTATAAGTTGCCAGAATTTCTTTCAGAAATTACAGAAACTATATTCGCACACTAAAAACACATCAGCGAAGCCTTCTTGAAGTATAGAGAGAGAAAAACGAACCAGGATGAGACTTCTTGAAGCTGCCATGGCCATTAACAGAAGCTTCAGGTCTGCCTCTTTTGCGAGGTCCACCAAAATCCATTATTGAACTAAATAACAAGAAATTTCACAATCCTAAACTGAAAGAAAACGCTAATTTCGAAGAAAAATTGAGTGAAATTTATATGGAATATCGGTAAATTCGGAAGAATTGATTGATCTAGAAGAGATGAAGAACAAGAGAGAGAAGAGAAGAAGAACAAGAGAGAGAAAGAGATGAATTTAGCAAAAGTCAAACCAAGTTAGGGTCTAGTTAACGGCGTGATAAATTTCGTCCAGTTTAATGACAAAAATCAAGCTCAGGGTTATCGGAGACAGGCCTGCCAAAGTCAAGGTTATATTGGAAAAAAACCTATAACTCAGGGTTATCTGAGATAATATCCCTAATAATTAATCCCTCATATGAACTAATAAAATAAAAGTTCTCAATCCCACATGCTTGTATCAATCATCCATACAAACATATAATATTCATCATAGGCAACATGCTTCACACAACGGCATAAAACATGTAAATTCACTTGATTATAAGCCACATATGAACTATAAAAAGTTCCCTATACATGATATTATCGCAATCCTAATCTTAAGACATGATACTAGTCAAACAACACATAGGTATGTATGTAACTTACGTAGACAAAACGAGAGGCCACTGGGCGGGCGCGGATGTTTCGTCGTTGGGCACCGCACCCGGCCAAAGATAAAATTTCTCCTACTCTTGGTTACACTAAGGTAGTATAATGGAAGTAGGGGTCGTATCCACAGGGAAACAGGGACGAGTTTAATACTTAGCGTGATTCAAAACCTAGATTAAGCTAAGGGCCGAGAAACCTAATAATAATTACAAAGGGGGGTTTCAAGTAGATTATAACTAAACTACAACTAACTGGCATATAAACAAAATGAGAAATCAATATGGGAAGATCTTGAATCCGATTAACATCCACTTCAATTCATTATCGATCCTTGAACCTCCACTCTAATTATTTCCATAATTATCTATTGTCGAGAATTAATCTCGCGTTCTCCTTATTCCTAGTTGAATAGCACGATCAGCGTGACTATAAAACCCTAACTAAAGGATAACCTAGTCCGATCGCGTCTAAGTTCAATCCAATAGCAGCAATAAACACAGAGAACCAACAGACCTGCTAACGTCATACAAGCGATAAACATTCAACAGTTAATTCAATTTCCCCAAGAAATAACCAAGATGATCAGCATCTGAGTTACTCCCTAGTTTGCTACAAATCGATAAAAGAATAAAACAATCCGATTCTATTCTTAAATCTAGCATGAGATTAATTACACAATCAAACTAGTAACATTCCTAGCATAATCATGCAAAAATCATAGAAAGCAAGCATAGAAATTAAACCATAATCAAAGGAAATAGAAAGAGAGGAAAGATCTCACAATAATGCTTGAAGCTTCATATTAATCTCGTTCAAGAACGGTTCAAGCTACAATTGGCATAGCATAAGCCAATCCCATAATTGAAATCTACAAAAACTAAACTAGAAAATAAAAACTAAAAAGAGAAGACAACAAGAGAGGAGTGGAGTTTTGGAGACTCCCTCTCCTTGTGGCTGCTGCCCCCCTAGGTCCAAAAACAACTTTAGTATTTATACTAAAGCTCAAAAATCAGCCGACATTTAGACCGACCTAGGGGTCGCGAGGTGCGAGTCTGGTCGCACAGTGCAAGTGATCTCTGCCTTCCAACACGAGCTGAAGAACTGGGCCAAGCCAAGCAGGTCGCACCGTGCGAGGAATCTCGCGAGGTGCGAGCAAGGCAGGTCGCGAGGTGCGACCATGCTCGCGAGGTGCGAGCTCGAGCTGGGCAGCTTGCTTCCAGCGCTGGGCGAGCATGCTGGGCGAGCGCAAGGCTTGCGGTAGCTTGCTGCAATGGGCGAGCTGGGCTGGGTGCTGCTTGGTTGTGGCGCGCGCAAGGCTTGTGGTAGCTTGCTGCGATGGGCGAGCCGGGCCGCCGCTGGGCGAGCATGCGATGCTTGGGCTTTGCTCGGCTCAAATGCACTTCACCTTGGAAGCTCGGAATACATGACGTTAACACAAATTATCTCGCAAAACTCCGAACTTCCGCTAAGAGTTAAATAAAACACGAATGTTAACAATTACAATCAAACCCTTAGCAAAGTGCACCCAAAGTTACGTAAATACTACGTGTAACTTGAGCGTATCAAATACCCCCACACTTGAACTTTACTCGACCTCGAGTAAACTCAAAATGAGGATCACCAAATAAATCATCACCCAAGCCATCGACACCAACTTACACTCCCCATCAACTACACCATCATTATCACATCCAAACGAAATACGCTCAAAACCTAAACGTAAGGGACGATGATTCCCCAACACTTAGATTCAAGCTACTATCAGAAATACAGACGCGACAACAATAATCACCAAACGACAACCAAAATGTGAGCTCAAATCCTGAAGGATCTCAAAGGAGTTGAACCCACTCCAACGCCACAATCAAAATGACAACTCGCCTAAAACCTCAAAAGATAAACTACTACTAGAACAACTAACTTAAAATAGCAAGCCATGGAACAAAGACAAAAAGGGATAGATTCCATGCTTACTCCCAAAAACAAACAATCAACCAAAAGAATGTGAAAGCCTAAACAAAACTTCACAAAATCAAGGATGAAATAACCAACCCAACCCGAAAACGCTTTCAACCTTATGACACCATCTCCGGTAAATGAGTTTTCAAAGTGTATAATTCTCTCTTAATCTCTCATTTTGCCTAGGAGCCCTTTCGGGTTTTCATCCTAGCTTCACACATTTCTTTTTGGTTGCATCTCACCATCTTACCCGCTCAATATAAGCCACTTTTGTGCATAGGTTGCCCTTTCGGGTTTTCAACCTATCCGGGCCCCCATTTTTGCCCGAGTCGCCCACCCTTGTGGGTTTTCAACTCGGCGGGTTTCATTTCATCACTTTTTTTTTATATTTTTTTATTTTTCATTTTTTTTTTCATTTTCATTTTTTTTCAAATTGAAAGTAATATATACAACATAGATACATGAGAATGAGAATACCCTCCCCCCTACTTAAACTACACATTGTCCTCAATGTGTCGACAATGAAAAGAAAAAGTAAACTGAAAATGGGGGGAAATTTGAAAATCGGGTAGATCGAAGATCGAATGCTCAAAACTCATGAAAAGCAATCCGTCAAACTCAAATTTCTTACAAACACCATCTCAAATCTCATAAATCAACTCACAACCCTCTCCCTCGAATCACTCAAACAAATGACAAGTTCAAAAGTTTCGAATTTTTGAGATTTGCACCTAGCTTAAGAGATCGAAAAGATACATTAACAATCTCAATCCTCTAGTGTTACCAACTCCTAGCTATTGAAGTCCTCCCAACGGGTTTTCTTTTGTGGATTTTGGTTCCAAGCGGATTAAGATTGGTTGTGGATCTTTTTAGTGGGTGGGCGGTGGGTGAAAGAAAATTTGTTGTGGTGGTGGAAATTTGATGAAAAATAAAGGAAAAGAAAGAAAATAAAGGGATCTCGGGTTGCCTCCCGAGAAGCGCTGTTGTTTAAAGTCGTGAGCTCGACTTAATACCTTAAGCTTAATCATTGGGTTGTGCTCCATGTGTGACAGTAGTGGTTCCATGTCAATCTCCACTTCAAGTACCTGCAAAATTGATTGAGAAGAACTCTTGCAATGCATCGTTAGCGCTATGAGTGTCAACAAAAAAAACAAAGAGCACAAACAATACCATCCAAAAATCACGTTAAATACAAACAAGTAACACCGTTTCCCCGGCAACGGCGCCAAAATTTGGGCGGGCGCGGATGTTTCGTCGTTGGGCACCGCACTCGGCCAAAGATAAAATTTCTCCTACTCTTGGTTACACTAAGGTAGTATAATGGAAGTAGGGGTCGTATCCACAGGGAAACAGGGACGAGTTTAATACTTAGCGTGATTCAAAACCTAGATTAAGCTAAGGGCCGAGAAACCTAATAATAATTACAAAGGGGGGTTTCAAGTAGATTATAACTAAACTACAACTAACTGGCATATAAACAAAATGAGAAATCAATATGGGAAGATCTTGAATCCGATTAACATCCACTTCAATTCATTATCGATCCTTGAACCTCCACTCTAATTATTTCCATAATTATCTATTGTCGAGAATTAATCTCGCGTTCTCCTTATTCCTAGTTGAATAGCACGATCAGCGTGACTATAAAACCCTAACTAAAGGATAACCTAGTCCGATCGCGTCTAAGTTCAATCCAATAGCAGCAATAAACACAGAGAACCAACAGACCTGCTAACGTCATACAAGCGATAAACATTCAACAGTTAATTCAATTTCCCCAAGAAATAACCAAGATGATCAGCATCTGAGTTACTCCCTAGTTTGCTACAAATCGATAAAAGAATAAAACAATCCGATTCTATTCTTAAATCTAGCATTAGATTAATTACACAATCAAACTAGTAACATTCCTAGCATAATCATGCAAAAATCATAGAAAGCAAGCATAGAAATTAAACCATAATCAAAGGAAATAGAAAGAGAGGAAAGATCTCACAATAATGCTTGAAGCTTCATATTAATCTTGTTCAAGAACGGTTCAAGCTACAATTGGCATAGCATAAGCCAATCCCATAATTGAAATCTACAAAAACTAAACTAGAAAATAAAAACTAAAAAGAGAAGACAACAAGAGAGGAGTGGAGTTTTGGAGACTCCCTCTCCTTATGGCTGCTGCCCCCCTAGGTCCAAAAACAACTTTAGTATTTATACTAAAGCTCAAAAATCAGCCGACATTTAGACCGACCTAGGGGTCGCGAGGTGCGAGTCTGGTCGCACCGTGCGAGTGATCTCTGCCTTCCAACACGAGCTGAAGAACTGGGCCAAGCCAAGCAGGTCGCACCGTGCGAGGAATCTCGCGAGGTGCGAGCAAGGCAGGTCGCGAGGTGCGAGCTCGAGCTGGGCAGCTTGCTTCCAGCGCTGGGCGAGCATGCTGGGCGCGCGCAAGGCTTGCGGTAGCTTGCTGCGATGGGCGAGCTGGGCTGGGTGCTGCTTGGTTGTGGCGCGCGCAAGGCTTGTGGTAGCTTGCTGCGATGGGCGAGCTGGGCTGCTGCTTGGGCGAGCATGCGATGCTTGGGCTTTGCTCGGCTCAAATGCACTTCACCTTGGAAGCTCGGAATACATGACGTTAACACAAATTATCTCGCAAAACTCCGAACTTCCGCTAAGAGTTAAATAAAACACGAATGTTAACAATTACAATCAAACCCTTAGCAAAGTGCACCCAAAGTTACGTAAATACTACGTGTAACTTGAGCGTATCAGCCACTTTCACAACCTTAGAAATCACTCAAGGTATAATCTCCACCTACCAAATTCCAAAGTATTAATACTCTAATAAAATTACAGCAACTTTAAAATATTTTAAACCCTCTTAAAAAGTGTTTAAAAACCCTCTTAAACATTAAAACTTCAACCTCTAGTACCCTTTAATATAGTACTACCATATTAGTCATTAAAAACCCTTAAAAATCAACACTTTAATGTTTAAAAACCACCATAAGTATGTTAATAAAATTTCCAGCAACATATAACATTTAAAAACCCCTTTTAAACTTAATTTAACATAGTTATAAATATTATAGTACTCAATTTTCATAAACTATAACATAGTACTATAATTCTAACCCTTAAAAACATCAAAAATCCATGCTTTCACTAGAGGAAAAAAGGCCAAGGACTGCAACGCAAGGGCTGCGGTTTTTAAACAACCGCAATCCTTAAGTACAAAGGGTTGCGGTTAGCCCAAAAACGGCATCCCTTCAGTGCAAAGGGCTGCAGTGCAAAGGGCTGCAGTTAACTCAAAAACCGCAGCCCCTCATAATGAAGCCTTCACCTTTTCATTTCCCCCTTAGTACTTCCCTCGCTACTGAGGGGCCGTTTGGTTTATTAAGGGGAAAGGGAAAGGGTTTAAGAAAGAGAAACAAGGAGAATGGAAAGGTAAACCCTTTGATTAAAAGAGTTGTTTGGTTAGAATCAATATATCTCTCTCCTCTCACTATTACTCCAACATATATACACCCTCTCTCTCCCAACAACCACTGCCACCACCTCGTCGCCGCCACCACCTCGCCGCCGCCTGCATCTCGTCGGCGTGCCCGCGCGCTGCCCTTTTCTTTGCTGCCATCAACGCCTCTCCTTTGTCGCTGCCGCCGGTGTCCTTTTGTCGTCTCCTTTTTCTACCACCATAAAAACTCAAATCTTAGGTTTTAAAGGTCAAATTCGACCATAAAAACTTCAGATCTGAAGTTTTCATGGCCGAATTTAACCATATAAAGCCATAATTAAAGAAAAGAAAAGGTAATTTTTTTACTCTGGTTTTTTTTTTCGTTTTTGGGTTTTGGTGATATGCGGTTTTGTGGCTGTGATGGTGGTGGGGTGGTGGTTTGTTTTTGGTTTCGGGTGTCTGGTGGTTTCGTGGGGTGGCTAGGTGGTGGTAGGTGTTGGTTTTATGATGGTTGAATGTTCAGCGAGGTGGTTACATGGTGGTGGGGGGTTGGTTTCATGGTGGTTTCGTGTGTCGTGGAGTGGTTGCGTGGTGGTAAGTGTTGGTTTTGTGGTGGATAATTGATTTCGCGGGGTGGATGGATGGTGGTGGGTGTTAGTTTGGCGGTGGCTGGGTGTTTCGTGTAGTGGTTGGATGACAGTGGGTATTAATTTCGTGGTGGTTGGGTTTTTCATGCGGTGGTTGGATGGTGGTGGGTGTTGGTTTCGTGGTGGTTGGGTGTGTCGTGGGGTGGTTGGGTGGTGGGTGGGTTACGGGGTGGTGGTTCAGTGGCATGAGTGGTGGTTGTGGTGGCTTGAGTGGTGGTCAATAATGAGTCAAGATGACCATGGAGTAGCATGAAGGAAAGGGTAAGTGAAACCCTTGGGGGGTGTGGGGAATGGATGTAGAGGACTTTGGGGGAAAGGAAGGGGTAGAGAGAATGATTAAAATGACCCAACAAACATCAACAAAGGGAATCAAGAGCTTTGTTTCCCTTTCCCTTTCTTGAAGCCCCCAAACCAAACACCCCCTGAATCCCCGCACTCACACCACACCCTAGCTACTGAATCCCCGCCTCTCTCTCTCTAACACACTCCCCTGCCCCCTCTCTCTCTCTCTCTCTCTCTTACACTCACGCGGTCACGCCCCTGCCCCTCTCTCCGACATCGACTGCTCTCTACGACATCAGCTGTGGTCGCCACCTCGTCGCTGCGCCTCCTTCCCTCACTCTTCTCTCTCCTCAGCCGCGCCTCCTTCCCTCACTCTTCTCCTCCTTTCGTTTTCGTCGCTCGACCACCGGTGCTGCAGTGGTTGTATCGTCAACTTCCTTTCATTGTTCGCATTTCTCACCCAACTCGCCCTGATAATGCTCGTCGTCTTGGTTACAAGGTCAAGCAGGTATGATGATTTAATTTTCAGTTATTGTTTAATGTAATATGTGGTTTTTTGTGTGGGTTGATGTATTTTTTTTTGGAGAATTGGAGTTTTAGATCTGTTTGTATTTTGAATGGTTTGTTTGAAATGATAAGGTTTTCCCTTTTCTTTTGTATTTTGTGTGTTGACCCTTAGTTTTGGATGATGACTGACTTGCAAACTTCCTGACATATTGGTTTGTTTGATAAATAGTGTTTTAGTTCCGGAGTAGGAACTTGATTGTCTAAGTGAGTTCCAGAGTTGGAATCTTGGATGGCGTGGCACTTATAATCAAGACAAAGTAATATATACACAACAACAAGATTTAATCTTCAAAATGATGTTTTATTATTAGAGTTCCTGATCACGGTTCCTCAAGGAACTGTCTGCTGTTCCTGAGCTGGGATGAACGATCTTCAGAGTTGAAGATTGAAAGAGATGGCGTAACTTCTAAGTCCAAGAGTCTGTACTTAGGATTTATGTAAGTAAATTATATTGCTTCAGTTTAGGAAACTAAATGGAACTTATTAAATGCGACAAGTGGTTTTGAAAAATATTTAATTGAGAGTTTTTAGGAAATATTGTAAATAAATAAAATAGTTTTTATTTTCTAAATAAAAATCTTATTGTAATTACTGAGCAAGTAAAAATAAATTTCCTAAGTTAACTCCTTGTTTTTCTCAACTACTAAACCACTTACTGCTAGTTGGTTTGAACATGTCTTTGCTTGTTCCTCAAGAAGTGTGAACGTGGGAAAATAATTCTACGTGGGTTACTGCTTCACACTTAGTGGAGGAATAAGTGGAACTAACATAAGAAGACTTCACTATAAAAGGAGAAGTCTCTCTCATTACAAACCATCAACTGAAAACATATTGTCTAAGTCTAAATCTTAAGAGTTTTCATAAAAAGTCAGTTGCATTCAATAAGAGTTCCAAAGTTCCTTAAATATCTAAGTTCAATATATTTACTAGTGTGTTTCTCATTTTGAGTTGTAATTTGGGGATCAAGGGTTGAGTGACTCTTGTAAAGACTTAGAGTTAAGTCAGTGAGTGTAGGCTTCGGAGTAGAAGCAATAGAGAGAAGAGTTCCAATAATCAAAGGGGATTATTGTGGGAACTTGAGTTCGAAAGGAACTCAAGTTGTAGAGAGTGATTGTAATAGAGTTATTGCAATAATATAGTTTTTGAGGTTTTCTCTTCTTGATAAGGTTCAAGAAGTTTCCTCAATTTATATATTTCCATCTCTCGTATCTCTGTTTCTTTAAAGCCTTAAATTCCGCGAGAAACTTTGCTAAAAGTTCCAAAGTACAATTCACCCCCCCTCTTGTACGTGTTCCATTGAAGTATCAATTGGTATCAGAGCCGGAGCTCACGTAATACAGGAAACCCTGTTGAGTAAAGTTCCTGAAGAAGATGGATACACACGAGAAACTCAAAGAAGGTTACTCCACGCAAAGGCCACCGATGTTCAACGGAAAGTTCTATACGTATTGGAAAAATCGTATGGAAATTTTCATTAAGGCAGAGAACTATCAAGTCTGGAGGGTTATCGAAGTTGGTGACTTCGAGGTAACAAAAACCAATGCCGAAAACGAGGTAGTTCCTAAACCAATGACTGAATTTTCAAAAGAAGATTTTGAAAAATATGAAATAAATTTTATGGCTGTCAAAATCTTGCATTGTGGTCTTGGACCTCATGAACACAATAGGGTCATGGGGTGTAAGAGCGCAAAGCAAATTTGGGATCTCCTTCAAATCACCCATGAAGGAACAAATGAGGTTAAGCATTCCAAAATCGATCTTTTAATGTCTAAATATGAACGTTTTGAAATGCAACCAAAAGAAACAATTCAAGATATGTTTACACGATTTACTAACATCACTAATGAATTAGTTTCTCTTGGAAGAATTATTCCCACTGATGAACAGGTTAGAAAAATCCTCAGGAGTATGCCTCAAGATGAAAGTTGGAGAACAAAGGTCACTGCCTTGTTTGAAACTAAGGACTTTACCAAGTTCAGTATTGAACAATTGGCAGGATCATTGATGACCCACGAATTGCATCTTGGAACTGCTGTGCCGGAGAGTTCCAAGAATCGAGGCTTGGCTCTTAAAGCTGAAGAAGAGTCAGAACCTGATGAAGAAAAAGCGGCCATGCTTGTAAGGAAAATGAAAAGGTTGTACAGGAACTACAAACCTAGAAACCAAAAAGGAAGAAACTCGTTCAAAAAAACCAACGAGTTCCAAAACTGAAAATGGCTGCTACAAGTGCGGAGAAACTGATCATCAAATAAGAGACTGTCCTCTTTGGGAAAATGAGAAAGGTAAAGGCAAAGGCAAGGAACTATCCAAAGATAGATACTACAAGTCAACCTTTGCCAAACCTAACTTCAAGAAGGCCATGATTGCTGCGTGGGGAGAAACAGATTCTGAAGATGAAGAGGAACAACCTAATGAAGAGACTGCCAATCTTTGTCTCATGGCAAAAACAAATGAAGATGACAAAGTTCCATCTAATGAGGTAAATTCCACTACTCTTCAATCTCTATCAAAAACCAAATTAATTGAGTTATTGTTGGAAACACTATTTGACTATAAGAAACTTGGAATATTGAAAAGCCAAAGTGATAAGGCTGTGGAACTTAGTAAGAATCATATGGCCTACTTAACTAATGTCAGATCAGATGTACAAAGTAGGTTCTTTGATTTGCTTGACAGGAACACTTCACTTAGTGAGTCCTTTGAAAGAGTTAAAAATGAAAACATTCTGCTTAAAGTTGAACTAAGTCAATACAAGATGCTAAGTTTAAGTCTAGATCCTTCAAGATCTACTGAGATAAGTATGGGAATTTTTAATGTTGATCTAGAAAACTTGAACATTGAATTGACTACTGCTAAAGAACAAAATGAGAAGTTAGAAAAGGAACTAAGTATAGCTAAGGCTAAGAAACAGTCCCTTAATATAACTCCTCAATGGGTTACAGATGCTAAAACAAAAAGAACAGAAGGGCTAGGTTTTTCTTACAAGAAAAGTCATGTGAAAAAGAAAAAATATGTGGATCTACCTAGTGTTAAAGCCTGTTCCTTTTGTGGAAATGGTAACCATGTTCTAAGTGAATGTACTAAGAAGAAAGAAAAGGACGTCAAAAATGAAAATTATGTGAATAAAATATGGGTTAAGAAAACTAATGTGGTGAAAGAAAAGGAACTCGAGGAAACCCGAGTTCCTACAACTGATCACTGATTTTTATGCAGGTCCTAGTGAGGGGGAACAGCTCGTGGTATCTCGACAGCGGGTGTTCCAAACACATGACAGGAGACAAATCTAAATTTCTCTCACTAGAGGCCTATAATGGAGGAACTGTGACCTTTGGAGACAACAAGAAAGGTGAAATAATCGCCATCGGAAAAGTAGGAAGGTCAAGTTCCCACTCAATAGACAACGTGTTCTTAGTCGAGGGTTTAATGCACAGTCTGCTAAGTATTTCCCAATTTTGTGATAAGGGAAACTCGGTAAGTTTTACTTCTGAAAATTGTCAAATTGTAAACAATGACAGTGGGAAGGTTATTTTGGAAGGAACTAGGAAAGGGAACACATATACTGTGGATCTCAACCAAGTTCCAAAAGCCAACTTAACCTGCCTAAGTGTCATTGAAGATGATTCACTTCTTTGGCATAAAAGATTCGGTCATGCCAGTCTTTCATTACTTGAAAAATTAAAATCCAAGGAACTTGTGAGAGGGCTTCCTTCAATCAAGTTCATAAAGGATAAAATATGTGATCCCTGTGCCAAAGAAAAACATGTTAGAAGTTCCTTTAAACCTAAGAAAATGGTAAGCACTTCTAAACCACTAGAACTGATTCATATGGACTTGTGTGGTCCTATGAGAATACAAAGTAGAAGTGGAAAAAGATATGTCTTAGTGATTGTTGATGATTATTCTCGCTATACTTGGGTAATTTTTCTAGCAAGTAAAGATGAAACTTTTGATGAATTTGTTGCTTTTGCTAAGAAAAACACGAGAGAACCAAGTGGTCATCAATTAATTCATTTAAGGTCGGATCATGGAAGTGAATTTGACAATGGCAAGTTTGATGATTTCTGCAAGGAACAAGGTATGGATCATAACTTTTCTGCTCCTAGGACTCCACAACAAAATGGAGTCGTTGAAAGGAAAAATAGAACCTTGGAAGACATGGCTCGAACCATGTTAATAGCCAGTTCCTTACCAAGGAACTTCTGGGCTGAAGCAGTTAATACAGCTTGTTATATAATCAATAGAGTCATGATTAGATCTTTATTAAATAAGACACCTTATGAACTTTTGAAAGGAAACAAACCTAATATTTCTTATTTTAGAATTTTTGGGTGTAAGTGCTTTGTTCACAATAATGGAAAAAGGAACTTAGGAAAATTTGATGAAAGAAGTGATGAGGCAGTCTTCTTAGGATATGCCTTAAACAGTAAAGCTTATAGAGTTTATAACAAACGCACTATGTGTGTAGAAGAGAGTGTGCATATTATTTTTGATGAAACTGACAAAGTTGATGTAGTTCAGGAACAGGAAGATTTCGAAATAGGTCTAACTCATTTTTCAGATAAAGATGAAGAAATCTCTCCAACAAGGCCAAGCAACATTGTTGATGTGCCTAGAAACCAAGAAGCAGGAGTAAATGAAGAAGTTCATGTGGAAGAGGAACCAGAAGAAACTGAAGCAGTTCCAAATGAGCAGGATGAACAGCGAGAACAGGAGGATCAAGGAACTGAGGTGACCGAACCTCAGTCAGAAACAGTTCCTGCAGCAGAGTTCCATCCCAAACCATGGAAACATCAAAGTTCTCATCCAATGGATTTGATTATCAGCAACATTCGAAAAGGAACTCAGACAAGATCTCAACTAAGGAACTTCTGTGCTTTTCAAGCGTTCCTATCCATAATCGAGCCAAGGAACCACACTGAAGCATTACAAGATGCTGACTGGATTACTGCCATGCAAGATGAACTTAATGAGTTCAAGAGAAACAAGGTGTGGCATTTGGAACCCAAGCCAAAGAATCAAAAGGTAATTGGTCTCAAATGGGTTTTCCGAAACAAGCTCGATGAATATGGAACTATTGTAAGGAACAAAGCAAGGTTGGTTGTCAAAGGCTACAATCAACAGGAAGGTATAGATTTCGAAGAAACTTTTGCTCCTGTTGCTAGATTAGAAGCCATAAGAATTTTAATTGCTTTTGCTTCTTTCATGGGTTTCATGTTGTACTAAATGGACGTCAAATGTGCTTTCTTAAATGGTTATTTAGAGGAAGACGTCTATGTGGAACAACCTCCTGGATTTATCGACTCAAATCTTCCTGACCATATCTATAAGCTTGATAAAGCTCTCTATGGACTTAAACAAGCTCCTAGATCATGGTACGAAAGATTATCGAAGTTTCTTTTGCAAAATGATTTCAAACGAGGAAAAATTGATAAAACTTTGTTTTTGAAATCAAAAGGAACTGATCTTTTAGTAGTACAAATTTATGTTGATGATATATTATTTGGTGCTACTAATGAAGTTCTGTGCAAGGAATTTGCAGATTTAATGAGCAGTGAGTTCGAGATGAGTATGATGGGGGAACTTAACTTCTTTCTTGGTCTACAGATAAAACAAACTGAGAAAGGAATTATGATTCACCAACAAAAATATGTCAAGGAACTCCTCAAGAAATATGACTTTGAATCTGCTAAAGTGAATCATACTCCTATGGGAACAGCCACCAGATTAGATGAAAATCCCAAAGGAAAAAGTGTGAATCAAACAAAGTATAGAGGAATGATTGGATCGTTGTTATATCTAACTGCTAGTAGACCTGACATTTCTTTCAGTGTAGGTTTATGTGCCAGGTTCCAATCAAACCCAAAGGAGTCACATATGACTGCTGTGAAAAGGATACTAAGGTATCTTCGAGGAACAGACGATCTATGTTTGTTCTATCCTAGAGATGATGCTTTTGATTTAAAAGGCTTTGCTGATGCTGATTATGCTGGAGATTTGGTAAATAAAAAAAGCACTTCAGGTATGGTTCAATTTTTGGGTTCCTGCATGGTTTCTTGGAGTTCCAAGAAACATAATATTGTTGCTCTATCCACTGCTGAGGCTGAGTACGTAGCTGCTGCTGCATGTTGCTCACAACTACTTTGGATAAAGCAACAGTTAAGAGACTTTGGCATAATATATGATTGTGTTCCCATTTATTGTGATAATACTAGTGCCATTTGTATCTCCAAAGATCCAGTTCATCATTCTCGAGTCAAACACATCCATATACGGCATCATTTTTTAAAGGATAATGTGGAAAAAGGTTTAATCAGATTAGATTTTTGTGAAACTGAAAATCAAATAGCTGATATTTTGACTAAGCCTTTAAACAGGGAGAAACATGAGAAAATGAGACTGGAACTTGGAATGATCAAGTTGAGATGACTGCCTATGAGATTCCCCCAAGGTAAAAAATGATAGATTTTAATACATGGCATTGTTATTCCAACACAATTAATTATGTGAAAACATATTCTAAGTTTTCCATTATAGAAACTCATTTTCACTCATAACTTGTGCTAGGTAAGCAACTTCTTTTTATTTTGGTTATATGTTATACAAGACTAAGCAAGTTTTTTTCCTATTCTGTATATATGTTTCTCCTTTTCATATCTCTATCTTTTCTTTTTCTATTTCTTATTTGTCATATGTTATCTTCCTTTCAATTTTTTTCTTTTTCATTATTTTTTATTATTTTTTTTCTCTCCATTATTTTTCTCTTCCCCACGTTTTCTTTTATTTTCTTCTTGATTTTTTTTCTTTTCTATTTCTACACGGTTTAGGAGATATTTCTTTTCCTAAATTCACTCCATCACTCCTTTTTTATCTCACCCACTTTTATTTTTTCATTATTTTTATTTTACCACATTAATGTTCCAACTTTAATTAATTAAGTGATAAAAATTAAACCCCTCTCTCTCTCTCCTTCATCCCTCCTACACGCCTAACACCAAAAATCCACCACTTCATCTTCCTCAAAGAAACTCAAGATTCATCCTCCCTTCCAATTTTTTTTTCCTTTTTAAATCACCATGGTTATCACAAGCCTTAACACAGATCTTTTATCCCATAAGAGAAAAAGAGATCCTTCATCACCAATTCCCATGGAAACTTCTCCATCACAAAATCCCTCACCACTCCAAATTGAACCTCCACCCCTTGCAATTACCGCCGGACCAGCTGCTGCAATTTCGCCCGAGCAACCTCGCTCATCGGAAAATCTAGGTGAAGATGCACCAAAAGCTTCCCACTCGGCTCTGCCTCGTTCACCCACCGTGTCTCTGAAACCGGTGACCAAACGTCGAAAAACCGAGGGGACTGGGGTAACGTCCGACGTGGGTGAGAAAACCAAAAAGAATTTTCCGGCGGTGAAGCACCAAGGTCCGAAAATTTCAGCATCTGATATAAAATCAAAGCTTCTCACGCAAGGGTTTGCTATCAATTATGGGATGCTCGTCTTCCAATTTATCCTTTAGCTATGCATGAGTTTTGTAAGAATTTCTCTTGTGAAAATATGGTTTGCACTAGTGAAGTGAATGGCACTGCTATATCTTTTGATGTTGAGTATTTGGGAAACTTGTTTGGTGTTCCGGATGAAGGGTTTGATGAGTATGTTAAAGGGAAAATGAAAGTGAGGATCAATAATCTTGAGAGTGCCGAAATTGTGAAGAAAATAGGGGAAAACTATGACAAATCTTCCACCACAAAACATAAATCTCTATCTCCTTTACAAAAACTGTTGTTTAATGTAGTTTGGAGAGGTGTAGTTCCTCGTACACAAAAGAGGGATGATGTCAACTTATTTGATACATGTCTAATTTATAGCCTTGAAAATCATATTCCTATCAATTTTCCTGTTCTGCTGATTAAACATCTAGCCCACTGCATTCCTGGAAAGTTGAGAGTTGGCTATGGTTCCCTCCTTACTGCCATTTTTAGGAACCAAGCAGTTGATCTTAGTTCCTATGAGGAACATGTGGTTTCTAATGCCCAAATTTTGCAAAAAGGCTTTCTCTCTAAGTTGAATCTGGAAGTGGTTGATAAGTGTGTTAGGTTTCTCAAAGAAAAAGTGGAAGAAGTGGGTACATCTGATAAAGAAGAAGAAGAGGGAGAAAAGAGGCAAGTTTCTGTGTCAAAAAGGAAGAGTGTTCGTATAGCTAGGAAATCTCAATCCTCTGTTTTCATGGATATAAGTGATGAGGAAGATACTGATGTTATCTTGGAGGTTCCGGGAGGAGAGGAACAGTTGGGTTCTCCTAGGAACACCACTTCAGTTCCTGTGAGTTCCCCTTCTGTTCCTAAGAAGAAAGGAACTTTGAAACGATCAGTTCCTCATGGCTCAGGAACAGTTCCTGCGAGTGTACCCTCCGGTTTTGCGGGTTTCTCTGGGTTCCCTGGGTTTGGTTCAGAAACTACAAAGGATGAGCAAATCAAGGAACTCCAAGCTACTGTTTCTCAGATGAAGGAACTACAAGAAGGAACTGTTTCTAAGATCGAGTGCCTACAGGAACAGGTGGGCTCTCTGGTTTCTCTGGTCAAGGAACTGCAAGCCTCATTTCACAGTTTCTCTGCTCATACCTCCTCCTCTCATGCTACTCTACTCCAAAATAATAATGACCTCACCATTGAAGTAGTTCAAGAAACCTTGGAGCCAAATGATGCTTAGCTTTTTCTCTTCTAGCCTCCTGTTTCTCTCTTTTGTCACTATGATGGTTTTTGTTGGAACAGTTTAAATTTTTTTTTCTTTCTTTTTCATTTTGGTTTGCATCACTTTTTGTGGGTGTTTCTCTTTTGGCCTTTCTCAAAAAACTTGCTATGTTATGTATTCCTATGACTATCATAATTAGTTGTTGTTTCAGTTGCTTCATAACTTGTGTGAAATGTGGTTTTGTTGTGGATTTACTTGTTTCTACCCACTTTCATAGTTGGGTGCTGTGTTTTGGAATATCTCTGCATGTGTTGTCCTCTTTTTGTTAATGCCAACAGGGGGAAAATCATTGCAAACATCTTAAGGCGATTACACCATTGTTCCATACCTCATAAACTCTTGTCTTCTGTGAAAATTAAAAATTGGTAAATTTTATTTCTTTGTGTTTGTTAGGGATTATATCATGGAGTATTCATTATGTTTATATCTTTTGTTGTGAAAAGTTTGCTTGTGTATGTTGTCATCACCAAAAAGGGGGAATATTGTTGACCCTTAGTTTTGGATGATGACTGACTTGCAAACTTCCTGACATATTGGTTTGTTTGATAAATAGTGTTTTAGTTCCGGAGTAGGAACTTGATTGTCTAAGTGAGTTCCAGAGTTGGAATCTTGGATGGCGTGGCACTTATAATCAAGACAAAGTAATATATACACAACAACAAGATTTAATCTTCAAAATGATGTTTTATGATTCAAGTTCCTGATCACAGTTCCTCAAGGAACTGTCTGCTGTTCCTGAGCTGGGATGAACGATCTTCAGAGTTGAAGATTGAAAGAGATGGCGTAACTTCTAAGTCCAAGAGTCTGTACTTAGGATTTATGTAAGTAAATTATATTGCTTGAGTTTAGGGAACTAAATGGAACTTATTAAATGCGACAAGTGGTTTTGAAAAATATTTAATTGAGAGTTTTTAGGAAATATTGTAAATAAATAAAATAGTTTTTATTTTCTAAATAAAAATCTTGTTTTAATTACTGAGCAAGTAAAAATAAATTTCCTAAGTTAACTCCTTGTTTTTCTCAACTACGACCACTTACTGCTAGTTGGTTTGAACATGTCTTTGCTTGTTCCTCAAGAAGTGTGAACGTGGGAAAATAATTCTACGTGGGTTACTGCTTCACACTTAGTGGAGGAATAAGTGGAACTAACATAAGAAGACTTCACTATAAAAGGAGAAGTCTCTCTCATTACAAACCATCAACTGAAAACATATTGTCTAAGTCTAAATCTTAAGAGTTTTCATAAAAAGTCAGTTGCATTCAATAAGAGTTCCAAAGTTCCTTAAATATCTAAGTTCAATATATTTACTAGTGTGTTTCTCATTTTGAGTTGTAATTTGGGGATCAAGGGTTGAGTGACTCTTGTAAAGACTTAGAGTTAAGTCAGTGAGTGTAGGCTTCGGAGTAGAAGCAATAGAGAGAAGAGTTCCAATAATCAAAGGGGATTATTGTGGGAACTTGAGTTCGAAAGGAACTCAAGTTGTAGAGAGTGATTGTAATAGAGTTATTGCAATAATATAGTTTTTGAGGTTTTCTCTTCTTGATAAGGTTCAAGAAGTTTCCTCAATTTTATATATTTCCATCTCTCGTATCTCTGTTTCTTTAAAGCCTTAAATTCCGCGAGAAACTTTGCTAAAAGTTCCAAAGTACAATTCACCCCCCCTCTTGTACGTGTTCCATTGAAGTATCATTGTGGTGATTGATCTTTCATGTGATGGGTTGTTTTTTATATGGTTGAATCATGATCTTGATAGCTGGTATAGCAATCTTGAAATTGGATTAGATTTGAAGCGTGTAAAACCTAAAAATGTTCATCACAATGTAGGAGTAATTACGAATTATTAAGCGCCAGTAAGATGCTCTAGTCTAAAATTCTGAATACTCTGTGTTTGAAGACCATTTTTACAGAGGTTGTGGTTGCACCCTCAATTCCTCAAAGATATATTGCCACTAGCACTCCAGCATTATAATAGATATAAAGTGAAAGAGAAAGATATAAAGCTTAGAGAGGGCAGCATAATAATCTTGAGCTAGATGCATCTTTGAAATTAATGTTGGATGTTGATTAGGCATGCACAGGTGTGGAGCATATTGCTTTGAATGATAAATTTGGTGCTGAGTTACTTGGATTTTGCTTCTTCGGTCTCATAATGCTTAGCTAAACTATCCAGAGTCCACTAGTCTAGACTCTAGAATGATCAAAAGATTTCATTATCACTACGTACAGTAGTCGATAAGCAGTATGTCACTTATATATCTTTGTTGATGCCTTGTCATCTAGTTTTATCTTGTGCATGTCTTTTTATCCTGGTCTACAGTTCTTGATAAGCTAAAGCAACACGAGGTTACAAGACCTCTAGTGACGAACGAGTTGGTTTGATTTGTTGTTTGCCTAGTTTGCTAGTCCATAGTCCTCGTTTAAGTTGTCATATGTTTGTTATTCTCCTTTTTAGGCCTCTGCTCTTTTGGCCCTTTCTGGCATATTTTTATACAGAATTTGCCCAACAATGTTCTGGTAAGTCGTATTTTCTCTTTTATTTCATGTAAGAACCCAAGAAAGGTAGTACAAAATGAAAACGTACAATTTCTGCTGTAATAGAAGTGTGAGAGAACAAAGTTCTAATAACTAGTGTAAAACTAGTTTACAGTCTTTAGTTTAAGGAAACAGAACAAAGCCACAAAAAATCCATAGTTCCTGTGTGTTTCAATTAATGCATAACGTTTAGTTTCAAAAAAGGAAAATTATGCAAATCAAAAGAAATTTATATGAAGATTTAAACTTTCTACTCCTCTAGTGATTGTGTTTTTATTGACTTGGTCTAAAACAATCTAGCTATTTTAGTTGGATTGTTTGTGTTGTGTGCTGATTGTTAATCTGATATTTTGATTTATGTATCTTTGGAGGGACCCTACATATAAAGCGAAGAGGAGAGAACTGTTACGTATTGACTCGTAATGTATCCGAGTATGAGAAAAGGTTATGTATTATTCTTACTCTTTTTTGTGCTGCTTTTTTTCGAGTTATGTTTTAGAAATTAGAACCCTTTTACCTGAAGTTGATTGTTCGAGGATGAACCTTATTTATCCCCCTTTCCCCCTTAGTTGAAGATGATTGTTCGAGGAATTAGTATGGGCATCGTAGCCCCCTTTGGGATCATGGTGCTGGTTTTGTTCAATTATTTTTGGCCGTTATTGCTTACTTCATGCTAAAAGTTGGTGAATTTAGTTAGTTAATGATTTTTGACAATCTGACCTGGACACTCGAGATCCTTGAACATTTAAGTTACTACATAGGACAATCCCTCAAATAACTCAACACTTAGACATGGGTGTGGACACTTCAATAGATGTACTTAAATTAGTTATGGGTGGTACTTCATGTTCATGTCCGTTAAGGTTTGGTATTGTTGTTCAAATAGATGTAGACTCCCTTTCCTATATAGCAATTGCAGCATAATAACGACGTAATATCGAAAATTGAAGACATTTTATTGCAAGGAGAATTATCTTAAAGATTAACCTGTTTTTATTTTACACTCCCATGATCCTCCGAGTTCGATTTCCACCCCCCCAAAGAAACATCCACCACATGTACCCCCACCTGCTGTGATTGAACACCCCCAACCCGTCGCCTCGCACTCACCCTTCTTTGTATAGTCCCCCCTACAGCCCCTGCACATCCCCCCTCCCACAGCTCCTGCACACCCCTCCTCCCATGCACAAACCCCCTTGCTCCACGGCCCCCCACCTCCTTGCCGTGCCCCCCCCCCCTACACGGCCCGCACATCACCCCCATGCACAGACCCCCCCCTCCTACAGCCCCTTTACATACACCCCCCCTCCCATGCATAGACCCCCCACCTACCGTCGTATCCCCCAACCACCTACACGGCCCAAGCACACCACCCCCATGCATAGACCCCCCCCCTCCCACGCCCCCCGCACACACACACCCCCTCCCATGCACATGGTAAATTTTCTAGTTGAGCTTGTGTTATGGCAGATTTTCTGGTGATTAAGCTTCTTATATTAAATTCGTTGCCTGAAATCATTGTTTTAGAGTTTTGATTATGTTGTTGTGTAGTGTGTAGAAAGTGGACATCGTTTGGGAGCACCTGAAGTACACTCCACCATGGGTCACCAAACTCAAGGGGTTCGAACTTTAACGGGCTGTTAACACTCAAATATCGAGCCTGATGGACAACTACTATTTCGCGCCTGCAAAATTGGAATATGTTGAAGAAGGGAGTGAGGATGAAAATAGGGGTCTATTTTTGTAGTACGTTCTCTACACATGTAATGTAATCTATATCTGTGTAAAAACATAATTTGTAATGAAAAATAATACTTTTATATATATATAACTGTTTGGGAACATTTAGGACTAAAAGATGCAAAAAAAAAAGGGCTGCGGTCAGGGCCAAAACCGCAGCCCTTGGTGGGTTAAGGGCCGTGGTTAAGGGCCAAAACAGCAGCCCTTAACTCACCAAGGGCTGCAGTTTAGCCCCTTAACCGCAACCCTTAACCCACCAAGGGCTGCAGTTTTTGCCCTGACCGCAGCCCTTAACTCGCTAAGGGTTGCGGTCAAGGGCTGCTAGTCCGATGGCTGCGGTAAAAAAACGCAGCCCTTGGGCTCCTTTTGATCGTGGGCCCCTTTTGACCGCAGCCCTTGGGCTTTTTCCCTCTAGTGTTTCATGCTTAAAAACCTAATTTAAACATATATTTTGAATCTAAAATTTATTTACTCCATTAAACTAATTATATAATCTGAAATTAATATTAAAATAGTTAAAGATACAAACTTTAATCATCAAACCACAAAAATAATACTTAAAACATTAACTAATCATTAAAATAACATAGAGGAGGAAGAGAAAAACCAAGAGGAGGAAGAGAGAACAAGGCGAAAGAGGGGAGAGGG
Source organism: Beta corolliflora (assembly GCA_947648045.1). NCBI lineage: Eukaryota > Viridiplantae > Streptophyta > Magnoliopsida > Caryophyllales > Amaranthaceae > Beta > Beta corolliflora. Next base: position 198,701 of record CANSZD010004330.1, read on the forward strand.
ACGCCGTGTTGCTACCGGCGGCGAGCTCCTGCTGGTGGAGGTCGGTCGTCGACGGTGGTGGCTGCTATGGCAGCCTAGGTGATCCGAAGGAGGAGGGAGACACTGGGCGAGGGAGAGGAGAGGAAACCGAGTGGGGAGTAAGAGAATAGAAAATTAGGGCTTTGTTTATGTGGCAAAATTTATGAGATGGGGGAGTATTTATAGGTTCCCATTAGGGTCCAAAAGAAAATTGGGCTTAATGGGTTAGTTTAATAAAATGATCATATGAAAAGCTATAAAGGTTTGCGCTTCTCTAACCCAATATTTAAAATCTTTTGTACTTCAACTCAAATCAATTAAGTTATTTAAATAACTTTCAAGATATGACTCAATAAAATATTTGGTTATTTAAAACATTAAATATCCTTTGACTTTAAAAATAGTCAACACTTTAAGAAATTAATTAATTAAATACTAAAATATATATAAATATACTTTAAAAATATTTATAAAGTTCATAAAATTGTAGGGGATTACACTCAATGTGTAATTCAAGCCAAGTTGACAGTTATACACATGATGTTGATTCTTTAACAGAATAATTTAAGCCTAGTTGACAGTTCAATCATGTCCTGCATAAGAATGAGAAAGGACTGGGTGCGACTAATCTTAAAAACTTCTTCTTTTTCCCTCCATTTTATGGAGACAATAAACCAAAAGCACAAAATAAAAAAAAAATTGGGTTTGGCTCTTCTTCCTTGATGGATCTCTTCTCCAGATGTAGACTGTAATATTGAATGGGAATGGGAATTGAATCTGTCCTACCTCCATAGCTCCACCACCTATTTTTTTGTAAATTTCTGTGTTACTCTCCAATTCTACACATACTTTAATCAACGAATTTAAGACACCAATCCTCTAGACTCTGAGCTTCTCGATATAATGAGCTTCACATGAACTAACTACTCCTGCATAAGAATGAGAAATGAATGGATGCAACCAATCTAAAAAAGTTATTCTTTGTCCCTTCTTTTTATAAGTTTGTCCCTCCTTTTTATCAATAGTTCCAGAGACAATAAACCATTATTTCTAACACCAAGCAAAATCTCTTGGCCTATATATATATATATATATATATGCAACAAAACCTTTAGACTTGAAAAAGTGACACGTTTATATACGATATATAATCAAATTAAGAGGTCGCAGCGACCTAGGTCTTTAAAACTTTTCACTTAATTTCTTAGTTACAAGTCTAGTTTTGCATATATATATATATATATATATATATATATATATATATAACCCCGTAAAAATGAGTATGAATTGCAAAGAAGTCAAAAAACGTGAACTCTAAGGAGTCGAAGCACCCACAAACATAGGAAATTATGCCCAAAATTTTGACCAAAATTCTTCGCTGTTACCAAGGAAATTCAAAGAGCATATTAAGACAGATTTCAAATGTTCAATCAATGAAACATTCCCATATCATTAGAAAAACCTAAGCCCTAACGCAAGCAACTTGCACAATGGATGCATCGGTAAGGGTATATCGCTCTCCCTCCCTATCACTCGTCTTTCATACCTTTTAGAAAATATATTTAAAAACCTCTAAACAATTTTTAGAAAAATATAATATCTTGGAAACCCACATACGAATCCCATGATGGCAATGACAAATTATTAAATTAAGATGCGCAATCAACCAAATCCGTGAAATCGAAGTGTTTATTCGCTAATATGCAGAATCATGCTAGAAGAATGATGAACTTCCCTGAATTAAGTGATAATCAGTTCCAAAAAAAATGAATAAATATATACACCCTAAAATCAACCATTGCCTTCATATTCAAATATCGGAGATCCATGTTTTCGGAAATAAAACACACCCTAAAATCAAATATGGTAAAGATCTTCAAACATGCAAATTCCACTAAACTCAAGCATCAAGATTTCCAGATTAAACACGTCGAAACAACAATCAAATTAAAATCATCAAGGAACAACATAATTAACTAACATGTTGCTCCATAACACTGTCCTTAAAACTCCCATAGTTAACTTAAACGGATGAGCAACACTCTCACCCACAACGTTTAGTCCAGCAAAGTGAATCACAACATCAAATATTTACCATGCAACAATACTCATGGAAAACAAAGAAAATAATAAATTAACGAAAATTTAGTACTATATTAACTTAAAAGAAAAAATTCCAAAAAAAAAAAACATTATTGAAGAGAACATCAATATCATAAAGAAAAATAAAAAAGCACAATCCCAAAAAAATAGTGCTAATGCTAGAAGCATAGAATCATCAAAACCCAGAAACAAGCAATCATAATTACAGAATTATTACACCACTCATAAAGAAAAAGGGAAATAAAAAAAAGGAAGCCATACTTGTTCGTAGAAAAAAACTTCTCAACATCATCTTTATTTCTAAGATCACCCTGCAACAAAAAACCACATAAATTTCAAAACCCACAAAATTATGAACCAGAATTTGCAGAAAATGAACCAAAATCGAAAACCCATAAAGTTAATTGTATGAATTACCAAATGAAATTCGAGGTTTCTTGATATATCAAGACCCACTAACTCTCTGACTCGACTGACAGCTTCTTCAACAGAATTATCAATCCTGATTCCTGCAGATTTGAGGCTCGAACTTGCTGCAAATGGAGTCCAAAATGTTGGATTTTCCTGACCCGTTCAACCTTGTAATTGCTCGACGAACGGATTGAACCCGGGAATCACGATTCTTATAGAGGTGAACCCTTCCAAGCAAATCTATTTAATGTGCATCATGAACTTGAAATTCGAAAGTGAAAACCTTAGAAATTGGGGAAAAATATGCCTCCAAATACTAATCAATATACCAACACCAAAAAATGAAAAACCAATAAACCGATCCCTCAAATCCACACCTGAAATGAAAGAAAGAGATAGACCTAACGAACAGGATATCCTTTCGCGTGCTCTACCATAGATAAACCCTAACTTTTTTAGGAATAGAAAATCGATGAAATGGAGAAAGATCTGGAAAAGGTGAGATATTATATAAGAAATCCTTTTTATTTTTGGGAATTGTTTATCTATTGAAATAGCCCACTAATTAATCATTAAAGCTTCAATCTTTAAAACCAAAGTTCAATCAAATTATAAACAATAAAGCATCAAATTTGTAATTGAACTTACTAAATGCGGCCTATGAGTAAGGTAATCAAATTGCTTTCAATTTCATCTCCAAAAACTTAATCACAACATAATCAAAAGAATTAATTTAACTTCAAAACCGACGAGAAGAAATAAAGAGATAAACCTGACGAACAGGACATCCGAAGAGCTTGCGTCTGCGATTACGCTCATATTAGCAGTAAGGAGCAAGCAATTCCCCAATCCACCTAAAAGTCGACAATCCCTAGCCCAATGACCTTCCTTTCCACACCTAAAACACGCGCTGCCACCTTCGAAGGTAGAAATTTGGCGTTTTCTCGTCGTCTGAACCCTAATTGTTTATCTTTTATGGTTTTCTGGTGGAAGCCATAAAAGTCGACAGAAGAGGAGAGATCAGAAAGGAAGGAGTGAGAGGGAGCAAGATGGGGAAGACCTTGGCAAAAGAGGAAAGAGAGTCAGAGACTCAGGAGAGAGAAGAGAGAAACAACACCCAAAAGACAAAAGACAGGGGAAAAGGAGATAGAAAGAAGGCATCGTGTGGCTCAGATGGAACAACAGATGAAGGGATGAGATTTGCCAACCTTAGAAACATAAAGTACGGGCTTTTGAGACTCATAACACTATTCGGATGAATAGTAGGCCAACTTCCAACTTTTAAAGGGTTATGAATTATGGATGATAGATTAAAATAAATAGATACCTTGACAGCCTGACCCAACATTTTCGCCCCATTGAACTACTTTGCACGGAGTATTATACAACACCCTTACGGCCTTACCCAAACCCTGAACTTTATAAACCTCTTTACTTCCCTCACTCATACCCATACGGAAACTGAGGCTCGAATTGATCTTCAAAGCTCGTTTCAGGTTTTTTTTTCCCTTACTTTTGTTGCTTTTTCATGTGATATTTCATTTCTTGCGATTTTTCTTGTGAAATTTCAATTCTTGCGATTTTTCATGTGAAATTTCAATTCTTGTGATTTTTATGAACTACTTCAATTGATTATTCCTGCGATCTATTGATTTTATGTGGTTGTTATTGTTTGTTTCATGAATTTATTTCATGTTTTTAGGGATAATTTACATGTTATAAAGCCTTCTGATTGGAACTTTTATGTTGGGCAGGGTATTTATGTTACCGATTTGTAGATGGATATATTTTGGTGCGGTTGTTCATTTGTTCTTCATCAAATTAATATTTGAAGTCTTGTGACTGGAAATCTGGAATGAATTACCTGTTATTCCGGCCCAGGGCGACCGCCCCTCCTGCCCTGTCTCAGGGACGGGCCTGTTCTTAGTTGCAATTGGTTTTAGAGAGTTTACTTGAAGTCATGTCCTAATTTATGTTAGGGTTTATGCGATATATTTTTTGTAAAGAAAATAATAATAACTGGGCTGCAATCTCTTAATTATGCAATTTACAAGTGCATGAGTCCTCTTTTATCCCTTAAAGTTTTCATCTTTATCATATTTTTTTTTTTTTGGAATTTCAAGTATTAATTTTGCAATTTACAAGTGCCGGAGTCCTCTTTATCCCTTAAAGTATTCATCTTTATCATTTTCTTAATCTCAAGTACTGTATTTTGGTTGCTCTAGAGTCTAGACCCAATGAACACTGTTAAAAATAATAATAACTGGGCTGCAATCTGTTAATTATGCAATTTACAAGTGCATGAGTCCTCTTTATCCCTTACAGTTTTCATCTTTAACATTTTCTTAATCTCAAGTATTGTATTTTGGTTGCTCTAGACCCATTGAAGACTGTTAAAAATAATAATAACTGGGCTGCAATTTTTAAATTATGCAATTTACAAGTGCATGAGTCCTCTTTATCCCTTAAAGTTTTCATCTTTATCATTTTCTTCGAAATCTCAAGTACTGTTTTTGGTTGCTCTAGACCCTATGGAGACCGATGAAAATAATAATAACTGGGCTGCATATTGCAACGTCTTAATTATGCAATTTACAAGTGCATGAGTCCTCTTTATCCCTTAGTGTTTTCATCTTTATCATTTTATTTGAAATCTCAAATACTGTATAATGAACACTGTTATTTGTCAGAATATCATAGTGCTTGTGCTAGTGTCATTTTATTTATGATGGAACCCTGTGAAATTCATTATGATAAGTGAAGTTTTAATTCATTATTATTATTTTGTTGTTGCAAATTCATTATGTTGTGGCAGACATGAAGAGTTGGTAATGTAGCTCCTCTATCTCCCAGACTCCCACCCGTACCTTGTAGTTTTCAAGCATCCTTCCCCTCCATTGTGAGTCCAAACGTGTACAATGCATTGCATATCTTTGTTAATCGGAGATCATCTTGAGCCACTCAATTGACTGCATTATGTTAACACCCTTCTTCGTTAGTTTTGAAACTCCTCGGTCCTTTCTTTTCCTTCCCTCAGATAAAAGATGATTATCTTTACACCGGCGTGTTACTTGTAAGACATATGAAAAATGAAACCATACTCTATGTTCTTTCAAAATTGATGATACTCTCTCCCTTTTTTTCCCCTTTCCACTTTGGATGTGAATATATTACTGGGGAAATTATCTTTCTGTCGAATGTTCATGTCTTCAAGAATTAGTCTTTCATCCTTTTGATATCATCTTTACATTTGCCTCTACTCATCCGTCTTTCATTGTTTTGTCACACAATTACTCATCTAATGGAACAACTCTTATCAAATATGAACAATTAAATAGCATTTTCCTTTATAAGAACAAACAGGTAGCAAATTGAGGGCATATTATAGGAAGAATACATCATTTAATTCGTGGCAAAGAAGCTTACTATTTTCGACTGTGAAAAAAGAAATCTGAAATTGGCTTGCTAATAATCAGAAAAGGAAATATTTCTTGGAGTGATATATTGCTAATTAAAGGTGGTTCATTTCTTATGACTACAGTCTAGATTGATAGATCAAATTATTATGCCTTGCGAGCAACAGTTTGGACAAAGGTAGAGAGAGAGAGAGAGAGAGAGCACATCCGAGTTGGTACAAGGTCTTTTTAGTTCATGTCTCCTCAGCCTTTATATCTTTTGCTCTATGAAACTCTATGGACTTTATCTGAGCTTTACTATACTTAAGAAAGCTATCATGTAATGTTTGCCAGCGTGACTTTGGGGCTCTAAATGAGTGTGTTAACTAGAGGCTCTTGTTTGGGGATTCCCTTTATCACGGCATGCTGTTTGATTTTGTCATTGGATTAGCATCTTTGTCATGCTGAAGATGTGTGATAAAGCCTATAAAAAGATTGCTGATGTCTTGAATAGTATTAATATTGCACTACCAATTGAATGCCTTTCTTTTTCTAAAATCTAATTATTTGTGATTTTGATCAGGGAATTTCGTTAAGACATTGACGTTCTTAAAATGGGCAATTCAGCCAACAAAGCAGTGCCCATAGTAGTAATTAGTGTGGCTGCATCTGCATCTTGTGCTATTTGGAGGAGATATTTTGCTAGAACTGCTAGAAGCCAAACATTACTTTTCAAGGTATTTTTCATGTTTGTCTTTTGTTCTTGGATGAAACCAATGAGATGTGCAGGATCTTAAGGTTTTAGAAGCACGTGCTAGCATACACGAATACACACACATCTCTCTCTCATGTAATTGTGTGTGTTTGTTGTGTATGTATAAGTGTATTGTTTTTTTTTTCTTATTTGATTGGTCTTAAAATGTCCATGTAGCATGTGTGTTTTTTTTTTCATAATTCTAAAAGCTGCTCCAAAATAGGTGTTTGTTCCTGTCAAGGAAAGCTGCAGCAGAATAGATGACAAAATTTGGTTCTCCTCTCTCGTTGTGAAAGATTGCCTCAGTGAGCTTCCTGTTGAGGTTTCATCTCAAATTCTCTTGCGTTTGACTACTCGTGATGTGGCCAGGGTGGCTACATTATCACGACACTTGAGGAATGTGTGCTTGGCTTTGCCCCATCTTAACTTGGATTGGTTGGTAATGTCTGGTGTCCATGACCTTACTTTCCATGTGGATAAGAAGTGTAAACCATATGAAGAAGCATATGTGAAGAATGTGGATCAGGTTTTAGAAAAGTACAGGGATCAGAACATCCTATCATTTCACCTTTCGTGTTGCCTTGATAGCAAAACTTATGGTGATGATATGGATCGATGGATGAGCTTTGTTGCTGCATATAAGGGTCTGCAGAGTCTTTCCCTTGAATTTATATGTGTAGATCATTGGAGAATGTCGTTCCAACGCGAATATGATGAGTTGCATCTTATCACTGGTTCCTTTATTTCTCAGTTCTCTTATTTGAAGGATTTGCATCTAGACGCATGCATTTTGAGGCTCGAGAACGGTTTTAGATTTAGTAACTTAAGTAGCCTTCATCTAAGTAATGTTATTCTAGAGGGGAGTAAATGGCAGGGTGTTTTTTCTTGTTCTTCAACCATCGAACGCTTATGGTTGAGAAGATGTAAGCTTCCCGGTAAGTTGTGCATTGGAAATAATTTCCCATGCTTGAGCTTCCTCATGATTGGATCATGTTTAGATTTGCGAGAACTAGAAGTTAGTGCCTGGGCACTACAGAGGTTTGATGTCAGTTCTGATGAACCTTTAAAGTGCTCTTTCTTTAACGTTCCCAACCTGGAAAGTGTTTATTTCCATCCGATGTGGAAATGTTGTCCGGAAGATATCTTGAACGACCTTGCAGCGAAGGTCCCTAGCCTCAAATATCTTTTCCTCCGAGGACGTTGTGCGGTGCGTGGAAATTAATGAATTTTGTCTTGATTTGTATCATTTGCTACCTTGTTGGAAAGTTTGTGTTACAAGAAATTTGTGTTCTTTTCAGATGAATTTACTACCTACCCCAGCTCCTATATTTCACTCGGTCTCGTTTTTACGCTTGTCCATGAATGAGGATGATGGCAATTTATTGACAGTTCTTCCTCGTCTTCTCAAAGTATTTCCGCAAATGAAAAAGCTTGAGATGAAGGTAAATACGGCTAACTTCCTCTGTATCATAGTTGAGAATAGTTTTTGAAACACGTTTGCTACAGCATGATACTTTTGAAGTGCTTCTGAATGCAACAAAAAGAAAAAAAGTTGAAAATTTTGAATTATTTGTTTATGCAAGATATTTGGTGGTGGGTTAGCATTCTGTGTCATGATGTTTTTCCAAAGCAAAACCATTAAAATTAAAGACATCCTTAAGTAGGCAATTAGGAGGACCTTTATCCCTAAGCATGCTTAAGTAAGTCATTGAGGACTCGTGATATTGGTAGAATTGCTTTTCTTACTCTTGCAGATTAACATGGCTTACTATCACTTTTTTGGGTAAATAACTACCTCATGTGTTAGATTTTTAATGTTGAGGGAAAGCAAACTTGATTAAGCTTCTCACATAAAAGCTTGGTGATGCAATCTTTGATAACTGAATATTAGGAAAAAGGATGAAAATCTTTGACGCGTAGTCATGTGTTAGATTTTTAAGGTTGAGGGAAAGCAAACTTGATTGAGCTTCTCACATAAAAGCTTGGTGATGCAATCTTTGATAAATGAATATTAGGAAAAAGGATGAAAATCTTTGACGCGTAGTCATGTAATAAAATTCGTTGAGAATTCTCCTTCAAGAATATATTCAACACATAAATAATATTCTCGTCAAATGTCACATGATATCTCAAATGCAAACAACAATCTACTCATGATCTTGGTGGCTTGTTATTTGGAATTTTGGATTGTTGAACAATATTGTTTTGACATCAAGTTGGGTGAATTTCACACTTGTAGTTGATCTTGCCTCCGTAAGAATTGAGGCCCCATATTCAATGTCTCCTTATAAAACTGCTATCTTGATGTCAAAAAGTAATATTTAGATGTTAGACAATCACCAAATAATCTATCATGAAAGTCCCAATAAAGTATTTAGACATCAGAAAATATACCAACCCATTTCCCCCTTCCATCTTGCGTGGACTTGATTCCATATTTGCTTGGCTGTAATAGATTGATCAAAGATTCTAGAATTCTGTTTTCTATGCCATTTACGCTTAGGTTTCTTACTTGGATTAGCTAGATGAGTTTGCATAGTTTTTCAATAATATTTAACAAACTCTTTCTCCCTACTGGCAAGGGCAACACCAACTTCTTTTTCATTATCGATAAGGGCCTTTTGCAAATCACATTCAGCCTTCAAAAGTTCCTGTTTTAATTTCGTTAGGTTGTGTATTTCAATTCCTTAAATCTTGTTCAGAGCTTTAAGCTTACCCCTTTGCCTCTTCACCTTATCTTTGAAGTGATTTTTTAATTGTATGATTTGATACTTCGACATGTCAACCAAAAAGTGTCGATTTTTATAGGTTTTGAAATTCTGGAAAGATCTTATCTAACAATTGAAGTAAAAAAGAAAACAAAATTGGACTGTCAAAATTACTCTTTATCACATAATTGAATCTGCCACCCAAATCATTCGTTTTTTGTTCTCGAGTAGTGTACGGACATCTTATTTCCTCTTATTTTCTTTTCTTGTGCAAATAAGTTGGGTCTTGATTATTACTTTAAATTCTATTGATGAAAATCTTAAGGATAAAAAGTGTATGGGTGGATATAAGCAAGAATGATAGAAGATGAGATTATATTGGTGGACTTGAGCCTATAGAAATGAATTCAGAGAGATCAAGATATAAATAAGATGGTGGAGGGGAATTTTAGCTACTTGATAATAATCTTTCTATTAGTATAATAAATTGTTCAAAGAGATGAAAAATAGCTATTTAATGCTAAATATCTAAGGTGTTGATTGAAAGATCATTGTGGCTACAATCTTTTGGTTTTGCCATTTGTAAAGTTATGCTAGAAAATGGATTCATATACTAATTAGAACCTTTTCTCCTTGTTGCGACTATTATATGCCAATTTTTAAATTAAACTTGTTTTGGCTATCAATTTTGACTTTCTACAAATAATAACTTGTTTTTATTGATTAAATTTGTACTCTCAATTGAAGAGAATGCCTAATCGATAACCTGAAAGATTATACGTTATTTAACAATTTACTCTCTTTTTCACTACCATGATAAATAATCTTTTGCTAGTGTTGATAGTCATTGCTGATTGTTGTAGTTGCCATTCGAGCCTCGTACCAAGACATATAAACTCCCAATTCCGCATCTCCATAACAAATTGGAGTATATCAAAATCTTTGCAATGCGAGTACAGTATATTCCGATTGCCATGTATTTGCTGAAAAGTGCTGTTATGCTGGATCATATGGTGCTTAGTAAAGCTACGAAAGCCCTTGCGGGCTATGACAATCTTCATTGGTGGTTTTTTGACGCAAAGTATACGGATGAAGAACGTTCAATTATCCGGGACGCGTTGTTTGGAAAGGCTTCGTCAACCAATATGGAATTGATTATTAAATAAGCTCATTTGTAAATGTCGATTTGGAATGAGGGAACTTTCTTGCCTTTCTTTGAAGATCCTAATAATGGATGTTAGATAGGAGGTTTACTAATGCATCTCTTTATTAAGGAGGCTTACAATCTTTAGTGGCTTATGGGATTGTAAATCGGTAAATGAATTTGAGTTTACCTGTTACTATGTTACAAGAATTTGGTGACTATGTTACACTTGCACATTTCCGTTAGCAAAACTTTCTTGCCGATCCTAAAATGGTATGTCAGGACTTAGTATCTTTCTTAATATTCAAATAACAAGTTGAGCACTCCAAAATCTAGTATTTTTGAGCAGGGGCGGTGCTGGGCACGTGCGATAACCGCATAGGGCCACCAAAATTTTTGGGTTCCCCTATACTATTTTTATATCAATAGATGTTGACTCATAGTATAAAACTTCGGTGTTGGACTCATATATCATATATGCATCATCGTCTTTTTGTTTTTATTGGCGGGATATATGTACCGTCTTTATTGGGAAAATATGATAGATGTGTAACCGGATTGTGAACTAGTCCAAATATCACTCCCTCCTAATTTAAGTAATCAAGCAATAATGTCGCTTTTCAAATATTTTAAAATAATAAAGAATATTTTTTACATTTTTAACAATGAGGTTAGACACTTTTATTTATATTAATAACAAACTAAGTGAAGGAGTGATTTCGCCCCCCATAAGCTCCGCCAAGAGTAGCTAGGATCAAAACCCCTTCGAGCATCCAGAATTGAATCATTTTTAAAATATCGAGCTTTCAAGACAGCATGAAGCAAAGACTTTGTATCCATCTGCAGGCGCCACATTTGTTTTGCTAAGAGAGCTTGGTTGAACACTCTAAGATTTCGGAAGCCCATTCCACCCATAGCTTTTGGTTTACAGAGAGCATCCCACGATTGCCAGTGAATTTTTTTACTATCTCCATTTGATCCCCACCAAAACCGAGCAATGATAGAATGAATCTCATCAATTAAGCCGTCCGGAATATGAAAGATACTCATCATATATGTCGGAATGGCTTGTGCAACAGCTTTAATTAACACCTCCTTTCCGGGTTTTGACAGTAACTTCTCCTTCCAACCTTGCAGCTTCTTCCATATTCTCTCTTTTATAGTAGCAAAAATGACTTTTTTTGATCTCCCGATAATTGTAGGTAGCCCCAAATATTTCTCATGTTTCTCCACTTCTTGTACACCTAACGTCGCCACAATCTCCTGTCGCTGATTATTTTCCACACATTTGCTGAAATAAACATCTGTTTTATCAAGATTGACACTTTGACCAGAAGCTCTCTCATATGTACTGATAATATCAGTTATCACCGAGCACTCTCTAACAGATGCTTTTGCAAACAGTATGCTCTCATCAGCAAAGAAAAGATGTGACACCCGCGGGGCACCATTACAAATCTTTGCGCCATGTATGCGTTTTTCATTAGCTGCTTTAGAAATTAACGTAGAAAACGCATCAGCAACAATGAGAAATAAATATGGGGAAATTGGATCACCTTGCCGGAGGCCCCTTGACGGGATAACAGAACCAGACAAGTGCCCATTTATTTTGAACGCAAAGGAGACACTAGACAAACAATCCATAATTCTCCGAACCCAATTCTCACTGAAACCCATTCTGTACATCACTTTCTCCAAAAAAATCCACTCCACCTGGTCATAAGCTTTTTTCATATCCAGCTTCAGAGCAACCGAGCCATCCTTCCCTTCACCTCTTCTTTTCATAGCATGGAATATCTCAAAAGCTATCAATGCATTATCTGTAATCAAACGCTTCGGGACAAAAGCACTCTGATTAACAGATATTATATCACCCAACATGGGCTTTAATTTATTAGCCATAGTCTTTGAGATAATTTTATATAGCACATTACAACAACTTATGGGTCGAAATTCCGTGATTCGCTTAGGAGTTGCACATTTTGGAATTAAAACCACACAAGTTTTGTTGACAGCATCCAAATCAATCAATCCCCGCCACCATTGTTTTACAAACAAAATAATATCACCCCCTACAATGTGCCAAAATTTCTGAAAAAATAAAGCATGCATACCATCCGGCCCCGGAGCTTTGTTGGGGTGCATCTGGAATAGAGCCGCTTTAATCTCCTCTTCTGTAGGCTCATTATCAAGGGTAGCATTCATCTCCTCTGTCACCAGTCTGCATACCTGCCATAGCTTGCTCAAGCTCAGTGGGGTGCTCCGAGGAAAATAGAGTAGCAAAATAAGATGACACAAGATGCTCCATATCATCTTTTGTGCTGCGCCATTCACCATCTTCGTCAAATAAACCCACAATTTTATTGTAATGCTTTCTCTGACTCGCCTTTTGATGGAAATAAGCTGTATTTTTATCACCATCCCTAAGCTCATTCGCTCTTGCCCTTGCAAACCAGTATGACTCTTCTTGTCTATGTAATTCATCAAGCTCCTGAGATAAAGTGTTACACAAAGCTATCATAGCCGCATCAGGAAATCTAGTTTGCGCCACTTTTAGCTTCTCTTCAGTTTCTTTTATTCTTTTCTTTATACTCCCAAAACTAACAGCCGCCCAAGAAGCTAAACTATCAGCACATTTGGCAATTTTCAGATTTGCATCATCACCCACATTTTCGTTCCAAGCATTCTCCACAACCTTGCTGCAATCCGGATTCGAAAGCCACAAAGCCTCAAATCGAAATCTTTTTTTACTTCTCCCCTAATCATTCGGATTATAGGTGGCGAGAAGAATTGGAGCATGATCCGAACGATAAGTAACAAAATGGCGTACACTATGATTCGGGAAAGCCTCACACCAGCCCACATCTGCAAGAAAACAATCAAGTCTTTCTCTCACAAAAGTATTTGGATTGTTTCCTCTCTTCCATGTAAACATGCTTCCTCTGTAGCCCAAATCTCTTAACGCACACCCATCAATAGCATTTCTAAAAGCATCCATAGCACGCTCGCACCGGGGAACACCTCCTTCTTTCTCGACGTGACACACAATCTCATTGAAGTCGCCAAACATCACACATGGAACACTGCTACTAGCTTTGATATTTTCCATCATAGCCCAAGTCTTATACTTATTCTCATGCTCAGGCCACCCATACACTCCCACTGCTCTCCAAACAACAGAATTGTTATTATTGCGGATATCCGCAATAAAATGGTGAGCTGAAAAAGTATTTGGGGTCATATTCACATCCCTCCACCAAAAGCCTATATCTCCCGATCTACCATCACTACTCAAACACACACCGTTTACAAAACCACAAATATTACGAATCCTCTCTAATTTTCCTGCATCAAGCATCGTCTCCATCAAAAACACCACATTCGGCCGCTCTCTCCAACACCAATCTCGGAGAGCATTAACTGTCCAAGGGTTGCCAAGCCCTTGGCAGTTCCAACTTAAGATTTTCATTGTTGTTCGCGGGGTTGGATCATACCAACCTCCGCTACTTTGACAAGCCCATCATAGCTGCCTCCATTATTCAATTTTAATTTTTTCTCCCCAACATCAGAAGAACAAGATTCATCATCAATCACCATATTATCTTCTATTTTCCTTTTTTCCCCACTACTTCTGTTAACATCATAAACAACCAAATCACCCTTATTACTGTCAGTCATACTCACCTTTTCCCTCTCTATTTTTCCTTTCCTACTATTATTCATTTTTCCCGAGTTGGAAGCAGAAAAAATAAAAGTATCATTTGGACTTACAGGGCATGTAGAGGGAGACAAGGGTGCTGACATGGTACTTAGCCCCGGTAAGTCTACGTGCATAGTCACACCATGATTCTCCTGTGACGCATCTCGCACCTTAACATTACTAGCAGCATACCCAGTTTGTTTGATGCTAGTAAGCACTTCCCCATGCTGGACATTTTTTCCGACTATATTCTCCCCACTTGGTTCTCGTATCTCCTTCTCCATTCCCCTCCTATCTTCCTTCTCACAACCATCATAAACATCCATCTTCTTTCCCTCCCCATTAAACACAAGCGCTCTTGAACAACTTAGGAATAACTTAGTTTCTTCGAGCATCTTGAGACGACCCTTCCTCGGCGATGCCCGAAGCCATGATCCCCATTGTTTCTCCTCTTCTTTCTCGTCCTCAGCAGCCACCAGACAATCTCGTTCCATATGACCAATGTGACCACATGCATAACAAAACGTAGGTAATCGCTCATACTTTATTTCAATCAACACCACTTTCCCATTCGAGTTTCGTATTTTTTGCACACGTCGAAGAGGCTTTGTGATATCCATCCAAATTTTAGCCCTAGTTGATTTGTCCCACGCCACACCATCCGATTCTACCTCCATGACATCCCCTAAACTACCTCCAATCATCCGAGTGTGTTTCTCCGTACGACAATCAAGAGGGAGATTGTATAATCTCACCCAAAAAGGGCAATGGGTTAACGCAATGGTCGATGGATGTGCCGAACCCACAATTTCATTCATCATAACAAGATGTTGGTCGAACGTCCATGGACGTCCATCTAAAACTTTCGCTCGATCTCGCGCAGTAGCAAATTGTACAATAAACAAATTGTTTTCAATGGATCTAAAAAGGGCGTTTTTAGAGATGGCCCAAATTTGATTCATTGTATTCTTGAAAGCTTCAAAATTGTAAGATCTCACTGTCATCACTTTTCCGACAATGGCTAGGTCAAGGGTTGATTGTACTATTGCGCAAGTGATTTCATCTAAAGCCACAATCTCATCTTCCTCTTCTGTAATCTTTAAGTTCGAACATCGTAATGATAAATCATCCGCCATGAATCCGCACCAATCCCTACGCAAGGGACAAGACTCACAAAACGAGACAAATCACTCGCAAAACAAGACGGAACCACTCAACCCTAGTTCACCTAGAGAGAGACTATTAATTATCGTACTGGGTTTTACCAAAAAAGATACTGATATCAAGGTCTGGGAGCAGGAGTGGGTTCCTGGTATGGGTGGAGCACCAATTCCTCGACATCCGCATGTGAGGGACTCCATCACTACTGTTGCAGATTGTATAAATCAGGATAGCAGGGAGTGGAATGTGCAGATGGTTCGAAGCAGCTTCTCTGATGCAGACAGTAGGTTGATATTACAAATTCCTCTCTCTATAGTGCATAGGCAGGACATAAGATACTGGAGTCCGTCAAAATGTGGTAACTACACTGTTAAATCAGGCTATTGGGTTGGCATACTAGGAAAACAACCAGCTGAAATGCATAATTTTTCGGAGTTGTGGCGTCTGGTGTGGGGTTTGGATGGTCCTCCTAAGCTAGCTCATTTTGTGTGGCAAGTTTGCAAGGAAAGCATGGCTGTAAAAGAGATTTTATTTAGAAGACATATAGCCCATGATGAGTTATGTTCATGTTGTGGGGTGGAAGTGGAATCAATTAACCACGTTCTCTTTGAATGTGAGCTAATTAAGAGTGTGTGGGAGGACAGCAAGCATGCTGCTATGATAGAAGCTGCTCCCGTGGGTGCGGTGGCGACAAAGCTGATGTGGTGGACTAGCAGTATGGGGAAAAGAGAGGTGAGAGAAATTATGACAATTGCATGGGCAATATGGTTTTGCCGAAACAAGTTTGTATATGCTCATGAAACGTTGAACGTTCACGTCATGGCTACCAATTTCCTTCAAATGGTGGCTGATTTTGTAGCATACAAACAGCAGGTATCACCTTCTTTCACTCGTACAGGACCAAGCTTATCTAACACTCAGTGGAAAAAGCCACCCCTAGGTACGATGAAGATAAATATTGATGCCCATGTGGTGGAGGGAGTGTATATCAGTGTGAGGGCTGTGATTCGTGATGCTGATGGGAGAATTATGGTGGCTGCTGTGAAGAGAATGGATGTGGAGTGGGATGCTAGGCTGGCTGAAGCCGCTGCTGCACGCTATGGGCTGCAAGTTGCTAGGAGATGCGGGTATGATGATGTTTGGCTAGAGGGAGATGCACTTGATGTGGTTCAGGAGGTGTTGAAGGAGAGTGATGGTTGTGCTCCAATCTGCTTGCTATTTGATGATATTAGATTCTTGTCAAAAGGTTTTAATAGCTTTATGTTTTCTCATGTTAAGAGGGTTGGGAATACGGTAGCTCACCTAATGGCTAGGTGGGATACCAGAGGTAGTTCGGAATTAGTTTGTATGGACCCATTCCCCCAAAGTTTAATAACTTTGGCGGACCTTGATTTGCAATAATATCCCGGCCTAACTTTTCCCTCAAAAAAAAAAAAAAAAAAATTAACAAACTAAGTCATGCGCCGAATATAACTCATATTGGATTTAAATAACTTCAACTTACACACTACACCATGTAAAACCCTTACCTCAAGGGTAATGGTAAAACCATGAACTTATTAACTATTAAAATATATAATATAAGATAAGATTATAACACATGGCAATTAAGTAAGCCAACTAATACAATAACAAACTCTTGTCTAGATGCAAATAAATTAAAGTCAATGGAGACCAACATTAAAAAGACAAATTATTGAAAGGGTGCCTTTGATGTTACATCAATGATGTTAATGTTTGAATATTATTTATTTTATAATCCAAAATTTAAAATTTGATACATATTTGTACTTTCAATGTATTAAGAAACAGACTAATATTATCTTCATTGTATATAGCCTGCTTGGTAACTGAACATGCCCTAAATATTTGAATATTTTTATATTTTATACTATTAAATTAAAAGTGAAACATGTTTGTACTTTTAATCTATTGATAAAGGGTCTAATATAATCTTAATTGCACGGGACCTCTTTGACAATTAAATCGCCCCTGAATTTGAACTTAATGCTTCGAAATAGTTATTGCTTGTACTTTTGTTTGGGGTATATGGGGCAAAGCAATAGATAAAGGCATGCATACACAATTTATTCATACTCCTATACTTTGGGCAAACAATATGCATTCCATTGCTTGTTTGAGGGGCAAGTTCAAGCTTAAGGTTAACAATTTACAAAAGTATTAAACTGAAACTTGTTGTTAACTTGTGGTTATTTCACATGCCTTTGAAGCGTTTTTGAAACGAAGCTTTGACCTACTCCCGTAAAATAGATATAAGCTTCAACTGGAGGACTCTATTTCTTGAAATTGATCTAGACGCGTGATCTGGATGTAGAATCTTGCTGCCATGAATTCATTGAAGATGGTCGTAAATGCTTAGCAAGTAAATTGAAATGTACAAGGGCTAGCTTAGAATATGTGTTATATTTGAGATTAGCATGAGAATGGATGTAAAGTAAGAATAAATGTAAAAAGGCAAGATATTTATATTGGCAAGCAGAATATATATATATATAAAGGAGGAACTTTTCGGGAGTATAGAAAGCTCATCAAGATTTCGAGGCCATCGAGCGCGCCACGTAGGATTGTCATGTCATTAAATTTTATTTTTATTTTTACAAATCTACATAGATTTAAATACATATAAGGAATTCTAGATAAGCTAAAATTAGAGTTTGATTTTGAATGAACAGCCTAAATTATTATATTATGTAAATTGTGTATAACTTTTGCTACGTAATTCCGAATATTATAATTTTTGTTCCATTGGATAGTGCTCGAAATATGCTCCGAAATAAGATCCATTTACAATATAATTCTACAACTTATTAAATAGTGAGCGCTACGTAGGATTGTCAGGTCATTAATTTTTATTTTAAATATTTTAAAAAATAGAGTTCTACACATATTTAAATACATAAAAGGAGTTATGGATAACGAGAAATTAGAGTTTCATTTTGAATAAACAACCTAAATTATTATATTAGGTAAATAGAAAATAATTTTTGCTACCTAATTCAAAACATTATAATTTTTTACCATTTGAGAGTGCTTGAAATATGCTTCAAAATAAGATCCATTTACGATATAGTTTTACAACTCATTTTTACAAAAATAGAGTTCTACATAGATTTAAATACATATAAGGAATTCTAGATAAGCTAAAATTAGAGTTTGGTTTTGAATGAACAACCTAAATTATTATATTATGTAAATTGTGTATAACTTTTGCTACGTAATTCCGAATATTATAATTTTTGTTCCATTGGATAGTGCTCGAAATATGCTCCGAAATAAGATTCATTTACAATATAGTTCTACAACTTATGAAATAGTGAGCGCCACATAGGATTGTCACGTCATATATATACATTAGAGTTTTGGATGATGAAAAAATTAGATATGATTTTAAAAACAACCTTAGAATATTATAGAGAGCTCCACCTAAGCATGACATGTCATTCTTTTTAATTTTTATATTCTTAAAAATAGTGTTTAACATAGATATAAATACATATAAGGTGTTTTTAATAAGTGAATATTACACTATGATTTTAAATAAACAACCTAAATTATTCAATTATGTAAATTAAATATAACTTTAGCTACATAATTCGCAATATTATAATTTTTTTACCATCGGAGAGTGCTCGAAATATGTTTGTAAATAAGTTCCATATATAATATAATTTTACAACTCATGAAAATATATTTACTTAGATGAACAATAGCATATTATTATTCTTTATTTTAAATACATATAAAAATGACTATAAAAATAGCGTATTATAATAATGTATTATTTATTTTTTATTTTAAATACATATAAAAATAACTATAAAAATAGCGTATTATATGTAACAATAGCAATTATGTCTTTCAAAATCATACTTTTAAAAATTGAGTTATATAATGATAAAAAATACATACATATAGTTTATTTTGAACCTATAGCATACCATGATGACATTACAGGATAATCAAATGAAAATTTGTTAACGAAATTACAGAGGTATTATGCAATTTACTAATTATTTTATTCCTAGAATATTTGTTGCATAGTTAATTATTTATGTTTTTCTTTTTCATATATCTATATGTCAGAAGTTATTCTTTTCTCAATAAACTTAATTCTACTAAAACTAATTGGGAAATCAAGGTTCGAGTTTCTAGACTATTTTATGTGAAGTTTGATAAGTCTTGATATGGTCTTGATTGATGAAGAGATTTTTTCTCTTAAATAGTATTTTCGATTATTAATAGAGGTTAGTTTTATATTTAATGTATTTCATTCTTGATACCATCATTATGATATTCTTTTTAGCTTTCACATCTTCTATTCTATATGCGTTAGTATTTATATGTTATATTAAAAGTTGAAGTTGTGACTGTCACTCATACTTTTTCTCTATTGTTTAAGTCCTGCATTTATTAAATTATTACCCTATACTTTCTTAAAGTTAGTTTGGGTATTTTTCATGTTAAAACTGTGTTAGATATTGTTAGTCATACAAATTATTGAGATACTACTTAACGATAGACTTAGCTACAATATTCAATTGAACATTAAAAATATAAAATTTATATATTACAATAACAAATCTAGAAATTAAAGTATAATGACAAATACTTTCTCTATCTTTTTTTACTACAACAATGAGTTTGGGCATGGTTTTTAAGAAAAAAAAAGGGTAGTTTAGCTTAGAGGGGTTAACTAGAGTAGGAGATAAGTAAATCCTTAATAAAGTAAACACAACTTTATGAGACAATTTTGAGTAATAATAATGGTTTTATTAACATAAAGTAAAGGCAATGTTGTCAACTATAATTGCTTTTTTTTACCAAAAGTGGAATGGTTCCAATGGATGAAACTTCCCAAAGTTGTAATTGTTGCAATAGAAAAAGAATGGCGGAAGTATATAAATACAATGGTGTTGAAAAATCTCATTTCACAACAAAAAAATCAACAATGTTAACAAAAAATTTGCACAAAAATAAAATAAACAACCACCCGTGCAACGCACGGGCTTCAAAATTAGTATAAATATATTCAGCTGACATCCTGAAAAGAGCTTTACATTCTTTGGTGAAGGCAAAAATAAACATCGAGCCAGTGTCATTGGACGCTTTAATTTGGAAATGAATCCTAGGAGTAAAGAAAAAGTGTGATTTTTTACTCTTCTTTTCCAAATAATGATTAGTGTCGAAAAGGTAAAGGTAGATGCTAAGGAACACTTCATCTGTAACTAATAGCATCAGAACATGCAAATCTGATAGTGCTGCATCTTTGCATCATGTTCAAAAGCAATAATATGTGGTGGTACCCAAAGAACAACGTTGTTTTATAATTTACACTGCCGCGCCAATCATCATACTTCCTCCGTTTTTTACATGTGACACTTTCCTAAATCGTTGGTGCAAATTACATGTGACACTTTTTTTTTCTTTCCTAAAGTAGTAAGTTTTGGCCTATTAAATTACCATATTACCTTTACTTATCACAATTAACAAAAACAAAACCCACTTAATTAAACCTAAATTAACCTAAATTAACAATTAACAATTAACCACCACCCCTCCCCCAACCCCAACCCCCACCCCTTCCCTCTCCCCTCCACCCCAGCCCAACCCCCACCCCTCCCTCTCCCCTCTACTCCACCGCCCCTTCCTCGTCGATTTCCCCTCCCCTTCCACCGCCGCAGCCCCACTCCCACCCCCTCCTCGTCGATTTCCCAGCCCCCCACCCCTCCCCCTAGAATTCCGGATCGCGGTGTTCCCGGATCCGACCTCGTTCTTCGGATCGCGGTGTTCAACTCTCAAAATCTGTCGATTTTCGCCGAAGATCTCTCCAAACTATCACTCAAACGATGAGATGCAATGATTTCAAGATTCCAGATCGCGATGTTCAGCCTTCTTGCAAGTGATGCGACGATTTCAAGATTCCAGGGAAATCAACGGGGTGGGGGGGGGGTGGGGGGGGGGGCATGGTGGAAGGGGAGGGGGAAATCGACTAGGAAGGGGCAAAGTGGAGTGGAGGGAGATGTAAACCCGCACTTTCGAAAGCTGCTAGCTAATCACACTTAATAATCATAAACTTCAATTATCATTCATTAACCATGATTACACAATCACCTGCAGTGAAATATAATTCAAAATACGCTTCCAGTTCTTTTATCATCCACAATACATCAACCCACAATAGTATATACAACTTCAAAATCTAAACCAATTAAATCTCCAAATAGATACAATCATACATTATAAGAATATTTCTCAAAAACGTATAATCTCCATCTCGAGTTGAGCTGGACACCTCTCATACCATAACTAACGACCATCAATCCATTCTGGAGCGTGCTTGCCTGCACAATTTCTAACAATGAACTCTGCCCTCACCAGGACAGGTTCCAAGAATAAAATCAGATAAACTGAGTACACAATGTCCAACCAGAAAATATTTTTGGTGGCTTAAAACGTATATACAAATTTAAGTTTGTCTCACGCGACAATTGAAATCAAGCAACAGAAACGTCATAATGGAAGAATAATATAACAACGGTTTTTTCACCAGGTACCCCTGAGGTTTCTTACTATTCACCTGGTACCCTCGCGTTTTCAAATATTCACCAGGTACCCCTAAGATTTGGAAAAATTCCTGAAATGCCCCTACCGTTAAGTTTCCATCACATTCTTAATTCACCATTTACCCCTCTGGTTTGTGAGAATTTAGGATTCGACGATTACCAATATTTCCACTCGTATTTCATTTCTCTTGCCACAACTCACCACTGTTACTACCAATCACCTAAGAATTCCAATTGCACTGACCTCTTTGAATTTCTTGCAAAACTTTAGCCAAATTGGAAGCAACCCTATGAATAAAGTGTAATTACTAGATTATTCAGTCCAAATTCTCTCCTCACACTAACACAATGAGCTGAGGAAGCTTGTCTTCTACAGCCACACCTACGAAAAGAAGGGAAGAGGAATGGTTGTTGTGTTGGTGGCGGCGGCAGAAGGCGACAGAGGGAGGTTGCAGGGAGGGGTGTTGAAGTGGTGTCAGCAAAGAGGAGAGAGTGTGGGGTGAGGGTGAGAGAAATAGTGGACGGAAAGCAGCGAGATTGAAAGGAGGGAGGCGGCTACTGGGCGGCGATTTTGGTGGCGCTGGCAGAGCTCGCCAGTGAGAGGTGGAGCAATGGTGGTTGTTGTGGTGGTTGCTATGATACCGAAACAGAGGATGAAGATAGGAGTTTTTAACTCATTTTTATTGGAATTAATTTCTGAATGTTTGGTTGTTGTTTGTGATGTAAATTTTGTCTATTCTTCCCTATTTATAGAGCCATGGCTTAATAAGAAGATGGATTTTCAGAATTTTAAATTCTCAAAACCATTTGAAACAGGAGGATTTAAGTTAAAACCACGGTTTTGCTTTCTTGGTCTTGCACGCCATTGACAAAGGAGGAAGATGATCTTTTTCTTCACCTTTTTCCTTTATTTTTGATTTATGATATTTCGGATGGAGATGAACTACTTTCAGCACATGGGTTTTCCCCCGTTTCAGCACAGGGGTGGTAAGGCATTGTGCGCTGGGGGTGGTGGAGGAGTGTCGTTCGCAGGGGAAGAAGGGATGGCAGGGAGTTTTGCGCAGGGGGTGGTGGAGGGGTGGCAAGTGAGTTTTGCGCAGGGGGTGGTGGAGGGATGGGGGAGTTTTGCGCAGGGGGGTGGTGGAGGGGGGGGTGGTTTTGGAGGGGGGATGTGGTTGGGTGGTTTTTTTTTGGGGGGGGGTGGGGGGTTTGGGGGCTGGGGGGGGTGACGGGTGGGTGGAGTTTTAAAGTTAATTAGGGATAATTTAAGTTTAATTAGAGTTAATTACGGTTAATTAGAGTTTAATTAGGGTTAATTTGGGTTAATATGAATGATTTGGACGGAAACCTAACGAAGTTAACAGAAACTTCGCCAGGGGCATTTTAGGAATTTTTCCAAACCTCAGGGGTACCTGTTGAATATTGGAAAACGCGAGGGTGCCAAGTGAATATTAAGAAACCTCAGGGGTACCTGGTGAAAAATCCGATATAACAAAGTACTTAAACATAATTTACATTGTTACTTGTTTAAAATAATAGTCTGAATTGATATCTCACAGAATAAGTAGTATGTACTTCCAATTGGAGAAACCATAGAATCTAACACGATCTCCCAAATCAACTTAGATCCTGACATATTCTAAGACATAATAATATCTCTCACTTCCGTGTCTCAAAAGAATAACCTCTAATCTAGATATGAGCATCATAACTCCTTTAATTAACTCTTAGCGACTTTCTTAGAAAGTCAATCCCATATTCCATGCACAGATTCTATAAACTTGAACGAGTAAAGATTATATTACTCGGAAGTAAAGTTTGAAATAACTTCCACGAAACCGCTTGCATATTCTAATATAAGTTCTATTTTCTATCACAAATCATATTTCATATACTGGGGAGGAGAACATGAATAGAGTTGCCTTCCAGGCAAATTCTCTAAGCTATTACAAGGGACGTCTCCCTCTTCCAATATGTACTGCTGCCAAGACTTTTTAGGACATGTCCCTGAATATATACGAGAATCACGTAATGTTGTTCATCACCGCTTCTAGCAGCCTTCTTCCCCTCACAAAAACCTAATTCATAATCCAATATTTTCTAAAACTCAATTCATACTTCTCGAGTCAAATATATCAAAATCTCATAACGGAATCGCATCAGAGTATTTCATATACAAACTCAAATTGTTTGGTGACCACGGTATACTCGGGTTTCAAAAATCATAAATCAATCTTTTATAATATCCATTTGACAAAAATTACTTATAGACAGACTTCAAAAGAAATAAAGTTCAATTCTTATAAGTTTATTATAATTATAGTCCGAAATATAACTTACTAATCAGAGTCCCAAATTGGAATGTAAGTCTTATATACTTTATTCTTTTGTTACAAAAGTTCTGTAGTGAGAAATATCTTTCCCTTTAATCTTATTAAACAATCTATACAGTTCATGACCGGAGCAAATTTCATCGTTCATACTCATGTTAATCATACTAAATATAATATTCTTCTCATATTCCTGTAGAACATTTATCCCTTTTGAATAGTTGTTATAAAGTTAAAATTTTATAATATCAATTTGTAATTCGCTCATATCCATAGATTCAAAATTCATATCATATATACCCAAAGCATATGATGTAAAACCATCTTCTAACCCATTTATGTAATTTAGGTGACAACTTGTAACTTGTAAAGTTCAGAAATTATATTCCATAAGTATAGTTAATACTTTCTATAACGTGACTCGACAATTAATCTCATATCTTAATGGTTGAATCTCTCATACTTTATCTTCCGATTTTCTCGTAACCTTTTTGGAAACAACTTTATTACCTTAAATTCAATATTACACAAATGTTATATGTACTCCCAACTTAATTCCTTTTTCCTGTCTTGGTTATTTGATTGAACGTTGTAATGCCAATTAATTAAACTTATGTCCATATTAATCTTACGTCTATATTTCCTTTATTATCAATTCACATCACTAATTTCACAATACTCCAACACAAAATATTCACATTACCCTGATTTCCATTTTCTTTGATCTTACTCCTCTAATTAGAAAGTGTAACATCTGATCTCTATTATATGTCCTGGTTCAACACTCATATTATAAAGTTCCTATTTTAAATTATATTACGTCCTCCAGTTCCTAAGGCTTAGGCAATACATATCGGATTACTACCGGATACTCCTTCATTACTCAAACATTGAATCCTTATATTATTATTATGACACTGTCACCCTTGGTCTTACTTAACTTGATGTCTGTCATTCATGACATACCTCCAATAGTTATCTCATATTTTAGACTCGTAAGGTTCGCATACAATTGTATTAACCCATTCATAGATATCAACCTCTGAATCTTGTTCCCGATCACAACTTTAGTCGTTAACTCAACTATCTCACATAACAATTTATATTCCTTATCTGAATCCCTCAACAACCAACTCACTCTTCAATTACTTGACATATACAAAGCCAAACATCCCTAAAGTTCCTTGAAGATATCTTCTAAATGATTTATTTTAACTTAGTCTAGGTTCCTTCCCCTCATAAAACCAAAATTTGCAATACTTAATTCATTACTTCTCGAACTCGTATCTTACAAAAGCCAAGTTCATATATATATATATATATATATATATATATATATATATATATATATATATATATATATATATATATATATATATCAAAGTTGATAAGAAATGCATCTAAAATATGATTCGATACTGAGATTCTCAAAATCGATATATGAAACACACATCTTAGATCTCTTGCCAACCACAATTTACTCGTATCCCCAATGACTTAGAGTAGTAACCTATATATGCTTAAATTACAAATATTAGTAGAGATATAGTCATATCCTACACACTTTCAATTATACTCAATTAGAGCTCATCAATTATGTCAAACTCACTGAATTACTCCAAGGAGTTATTCATAATTATCCTAATAATAACAAACACACTGAGAAACTCTAAATGGTATGATTTCCCTTTGATAATACATAATTAAGATACGACTTACTGTACTATGCTACTTCTTCTAATCTTTTTCCATGAGTTCATAATGGCACTTCCAAAATTTCTTGTACAACACTCTATTTCAGAGATCGCTTAGCGAAATAGTATTATTGAAATCTCATTAACTGAAAGTAAACTATATCATTGAAACTCCATAAACTTGAGACCATATTTAACCGTATCTCATTAGAGACTTATATCAGATCCCACAAAATTTAGCTGATCATCTACAACATAGTTGTACGAGATCGCTTAATTCAAAACCCACACTTATAATAACATTGAGGAATATATATCGAGAACACTTCCTTAAATGTTCACAATCGGACACCCACAACTTTTATATAGTAACTTAAAACTCAAGTCACTGAATAACTTATACTAGTGAGCCTCATAGACTAAAATATACTTAAATTCGAAGACAAGATTGACTTAATTTAACAAAAGTTGATTACTTTAAAATATTCGATTAAACTAAATTTCATAGTAGGAACTTATAAGACATATCTCAAACCAAAATTGGAAAGTCAATGCTGATCCTTATATAACCGAAACACCTGACTTTGGCGTGAAATCATATACTCACGAAGTCAAACAACTCAGATATGAGAATCACATTTTCAACAACCCTGAATTTAGGTTTATAAAACCACAACAATTTCAAGTCAGAAAACTATTTTTTTTTATTTGACAACTTATGAGATTCATACAGTCTGCAATCGTAGAAACATAATTGAGTTCACAAGGTGGAAGGACAATGTGTACCTTTACTTAACCTTCAAACATGCCAAAGCCTTGAAATTTATTCCGATAATCCATTATTCTGGCCCAATTGATCTTCAACTCCACAATGATTCACCTCATAACAATAATAATAGTAATTAATGTTCATCCCTACTCTAATTCAGATAAATGACTTGACTTGCTTATATCTTCTAACTCTTTTATGAACTAATTATAAACCTTTGTATACAAGCTATTTTACTACCCAAATCACATTTTCTATCTCACATGATAACTGTAATTCTCTATTCTAATTTTTAGAGAATATATTCAACAACATAACTCATTGAAATCTGATTTTATAAACTAACTTAAAAAATATCAACACAGATTATAACCCTCAATCCAATCCATTGAATAAAGATAAAAGATTCAATCTTTGAGTTCAACACACTATTATCTCAACTGATTTTGGAAATCAATAACAAGTTCAATTAGACTTGTGAAAATCATTAGCTATTAATAGCATATAAATTAGATTGCAATTGATGAAATATGAGTCACAACTTAAACCCAAAATTTATACCTGCCCAAAGAAATTCAGCCAACAACAATGACACAGCACCACCGGTGGTGGTCGAACCACCACAACAGCGGCGGTGAACAGGGGAGAGAAAACTTGGCAGTAGCTATACTCGCAGCTTGCCGGAGAATCAACCACAGCAGACCGGAAGAAGATAGAGTAGAATGATAGCAACAACAACGACTGTAGCATCAACAAGCAACACAACGGCAGCATCGGCGGAGGCAGCGCGAAGCAGTACCGACAGAAATCCGTGGAAGATGTTTGTGAGGCAGAGAGAGAGACAAAGAGAGACAAGGGTTTGATGAGGGTTAACCATGGAAAAGAGAGAATGAATTGGGGTTTCAATTGCTCTGCCTCCTTTTTGGATGATATAACTTCAAAGATTTATACAAGAACACATTAGAGAACAAGGATTTCTCTAGAAGTTTAGAGAAGCCACGAGAGAAAGCAAGAAACAAGAAATGGGTTTGCTTATTTGGATTTTTTTTTTTTGAAATATAATTTGTACTTCACAAATACTTTATTAAACTACTGGATTTGAAATCACGATTTGGTAATTAATAATCAATTTTCCAAATATAATCATAACTAAAGCAAAATTAATAACTAATCAAAAGCTACTTGAAAACTGGGCTATTACAGGAGAGGGAGTGGATGGGGGCTGGGCTGGGGTGGAGGGGAGAGGGAAGGGGTGGGGGAAGCTGGGGTGGGTGGGGGAGCGGTGGTCCCCACTCCCTTTATTCCCTACCATTACTTTTTCTTAATCCCCTTTCCAATTTTTTTCTAGGTAACCGTGTTTTTCAAAAGTGTCACATGTAAAAAAAAACGGAGGAAGTAATTACTTTCTCGTGATGACCACCACCTTTAACCTTCGTGAACACCTTAATAGGCTGCGCACCTAAATAATATGCGACTTTCGTTTTGCCATACTACAACAAATGATATACGACTTTCTTTTTACCAGACTACAACACCTTTTGGTGAGGCGGACGCACAATAGTAGAATAACTTATTATGGAACGTCAAGTATTACCTTTCGGAAAAAGAAGTCATTATGGGATATACAACATTATTGTTCATGTTTCACAATAAGTTGTGAATCTATCTTGTACAAGATTTGAGGATTTTGTATAAAATTTCAATATAATTCAAACAACAAAACTTCTATAATGATGAGGATTTAAACAAAGTCTCAAAATATTATACTCTTGAAAATCCGGGATATCAAATAGGTACGAAAATCTTGTTGAGCGGTTGTGTATGATTTAAGAAGCTTCAAATAAAATTTTATTAGCAAACATCTTAAACATGAAAGCATTATAACATAAAGTCAGCAGTAGCAAGCTAGTACATACCATCAAATTAACAAACAGTTTCATTTTATATTACAAATACAAAGCTGTTTATGCTGATTTTAGCCTTAGCGACACAAATCAATGTCGCGATGACATCAAGCAGATTAAAAAATTAAATTGGATGCAAATGCAAAGGGGGATTAATGGGAAATGACACAAGGATATGTTGATGCGGAAAAACCCCAATGAAGATGGGTAAAAAAACGCAGGTGGAGATGAACCATAACAGTTTACCCCAAATTGTTGAAATGGGGAAAACACCAAGAGTCATGAAATAATTGTAATACCTTCCAAGAGATACCCTGCGCAGCTAAAACATGTACTTGTCACAATTGATTATCACCCATTAGGACATTTGTCATAAGATAAGAAAAAACTAAAAATCGAATGATCCCACTAGGGATAACTCAAGAGTCATTGGAGAAAGATATTTTTTTTTTGCAAAAGATACCTCATAAATCAACCATTAATATGTATCCGTTGCATGCTAATGATCACATCAGCTGCTATAAAAAGCCGTGTCAGCTGATTTAAAGCCACACGCAATATTCTATATCTTCAAAAATCACACAAATGCTTGATTCTCTCTAGAAATCTCCGGGAAATTTCGGCTGAACCGCTCTCATTTACCATGTAATCTCCGCTGCTCTTAGCTCCAACCTTTGTCTGAATTAATGGGTCCAAGAGGCATAGCATTAGGAATTATGTTAAGAACCAAGAAAAATCTAAGGCAAAAGAGAAAGTAGTAGAGGAAAATACTGAATTAGATGACGACCAATCCACCATGTCTGAGGAAGATTTAATGAGGTTCCTAGACTTAGGGAACTTACCCACTGACACTGTGCTAAGAAACGCTTACCCTGAGGAACTACCTGAAGATTTTCCTGACGGCTGGGTCATTCTATACGAATACCCATTTAAGAGTGGACTTAGGCTACCTTTCCCTACCATAGTCAGAGATCTTCTGCAAGTCTTCGGAATAAGCCCTGGGCAACTGATGCCCCAAGTATGGAGAGTCTTGAGCGTAGTGGATAGAGTGACGGCTAGATGGGAAGACCCTTTCACCCTTCAAGATCTACTTTACTGCTATGAGATTAGGGTCAAGGCTAGAAATTGTCTAGCGCTTCACATCAGGACGAAGATGAACGCTTTAGTTGAGGGTATGCAAGCGAACGACAGAGGTTGGAAGAATCGCTATATTTTCGTGAAGAAATCGTCTTTAGGGGAATTAGGAAAGTTTCTAAGAGAAGGCTGGAACATGGAAGGTTCGTAAGATTTCTTTTGAATTTTTTGTTTGTCGTATGGTTAACACCATCCTTACATCGCTTCTTTTGCAGATTTGAACCCAAAGCTGATGAGTCATCGTGACATATTCTGAACAGAAGTGCGAAGAGTTTGTTGAGATTGACGTTAAGGAACGAACATACAAAAAGGTCGCTAACGCTGAGCAAGGGAGTTGTTCGACAATGGCACCAGGTAATCGCCTCGCCTAATGTTCTTCATGTTTAATGCTTCCAACGTCTTTGTAATAGTATTTCTATCATCGTTGTAGGTTCTACTCATTCAAGGCAAAGAGTAAGGGTCATGGATAACGCAGCCATAAACGAGGCTCTGAAGAAGAGAAAAAAGAGCTCAGGAACGTGCTGATCGCTCCACAGTTGTGAAAGCGGCGTTGTCGTCTCCGACAGCGTCTGAAAAAGAACAGTTCGTCTTCAACATTGACGATGATGACGCTGACGCTCCTCACCCCATGATACAAAAAAATTTCTCCCTCCTCCTCCCAAAGAGGGTCCATCCTACAGCGTCACAGTCATAAAGATTTCTCTTTCCTCGCGCTGAAGAACGTCTGCGAGACCGCTTCCTGCCAGGACTGATGTCGGATGGCCTTGAGTTGATTTTCCAGGTATGATAGTCGCTTATGTACACTATTTGTGACGTGCCTTTATGATCAACCGCTTAACTGTGCTCGTCTTTTGTCTCGGCTTCTCAAAATTCTTGATGGCGAAAAAAGAGATGTCAATGATGATCAGGGGTCATCAGTCGCTGAAGACTAAGGTTGAGAAAAGCGAAGCACTGTTAAGGAAGAAGGACTCAGAGATTAAAAAGGCCAACTTAAGGGTTCTTGCTGCTTAGGAAGGAATTGAGAAGAAGGATGAAGAACTGAGGGCACTGGAAGAGAAGGTTAAGGAGGCAGAGGACGCTCCACCATCACGCTCTGGAGAGTTAAAGACGTTACAAGCAGAAGTCGCGGGTCTGAGGGATGAGCTGGATGGTTTGGACACTAAGATAACTACTCGCGTGAAGGCCAAGCTGATGCATCAATTCATGATGGGTCATACTGCGGCATGGGATCCAAGAAAGGAGATTGACCTTTACCTGAAGTGGATCGCTCCCATAAAGGACCTCATTGACGCAGACGAAGGGTCCAAAGCGACTACTGAATCTTCCTTAGCTACTACCCCTAAGGATGGAGACACTGCTGTCTTAAGCGCTGCTTTCATCGCGTCTGACCCTCAGGAGAACAATCTTGTAGAGACGGAGATTGTGCCTGAGACATCAACCTCCAACAAACCTGCTGATGACCATGTCGCTTGATTTAATATTGCTCTTTGTCTTGTGAACATTTAAGTTTTTATGGCTTTTGAAACAATTTGTCTTTTTGGACCACTCATGGGAGTGGTCAAAGTTGATGTACTTTTTGGGTCACTCATGGGGGTGGCCATAACTTTAGCTTTCTTTTGGTCATTCATGGTAATGACATAACATTTGACTATTGCGTATGTTATTTTGTTATTTTGTTCTAGCCTTTTTTATGGCGTTTATATACGATTGTCAGGTGCTTTGAAAACCTTTCTCTGTCATATGACTTAGGTATCATTAGAATGAAAATCAAATATTCGTAAAACACATTTACTTACTTGACTTGAGCAGGTTGGATGTTTATGACGCTGTTTTTTTTCTTGGGAACGACGTTGAGATCTTGTCACGTCTGCAACGGTGTGTAATGTCGAAGTAACTTGACGTTATTGGTGTTGTATGCAATACTTTGTCAATATTATTATGCAAAAATAATTGTTGGTCGCTATGCCTGGACGTTGCATGCTTATTGAAAAATATGAAAAACCCTGTAAAAGAAACACACAGTAATGTTCCATCGTTGACATCTCAACGACCTTGAGACCACATGTTCATCACTGATTGAAAACATAAAAAAGGAAAAACGTCACTTACTACTTAGCTAGAAATGAAACAGTATTATGTTCACGTACAGCGGATCATGGGTGGCTGTAATCCCACCTGCTTCAGATGGGAGCTGCTGGGCTGGTCCCCTTGCCCGGCTAGCGGTCTTCCTTGCTGCCCTGCATGCCAAAGTTTATTAAGTTAAATGATGGGTATTGGTGTACATTACAATATGGACGACTAACTAATTACCTCCCGGCAGCCTTGGTACTCTTGACCGGTGGGACATACTCAGTGTCCTCCTCGTCGGGAGCCCGTCTACAATGCCATCAAACAGTAAGTATCGCTGCACATGATACGTAATGTGAGTATGCAGTGTATTTGTCAATGTACATGTAATATCTCTTCTCTGCAGGAGCCATCGGAAGAGGCTCGGTAATCGGCGCTCTGGGGTACCAAGGATATTTTGAATAGGGGTTCGTCCCCTGCTGCAATGATTTGGTATGTTCATGGCTGATATTTAATCTTGAAGATACAATAGCTAAGAGTGTTTTATTCTTAGTTCATGCAGCAGATATATAGAGAGAATTAGAATAAAGGTTTGGATATGCTTCAATGGCTCAGGTTTATACATTGGAATAAACATTAAGTGATTTATCTCAGGGTTCAATGTGTATTGCTGAATTCTTTACTAACATTAAAACTCTATGGGATGCTTTGAATGATGCACATCCTCTTCCAACATGTACATGTAATATATGTACTTGTAATCTCACTAAGACGATCGTTAATAGAGAGCAGGAAAGGAGACTGATACAGTTTATGATGAAGTTGAATGATCAGTATTCTACTATCAGAGGTAATGTGTTGACGCTACAGCCTTTACCTAAGATTACACAAGCCTACAGATTATTCTCTCAAGAACAAAGAAACAAGGAGATAGCTACAAGTTCTACTCAGACTGAATCCCTGGCTTTTCTATGCTGATAACCAAAGGTTTAGTAACAGAGGTTACAAACCTTCTGGTAACTTTCAGAAGTATAACAATTCTTCTTCCTCTCAGAAATTTTCCAGCCCTAGAAACACTAGCACCAATTCTTATTCTGGAAATAAAAGACCTGGAGCAAACTATTATTGCATTATAAGGTGCCTGGACACAGCAATGAAAGATGCTTTAAGATCCATGGTTACCCACATGGTTTTAAAGGTTTTAAAGATAAAAGAACTACTGCTACTGCTGTTGTTACTCAATCTAATGTTAATGATTAATCTGAAACCAACCACAACATCTCTGTTGCTCAATACAATCAGCTTATGGAAATGTTGAATGCTCCCAAATCTTCATTCAATCATTCTAGTGCACAATTCTCTGAAACACCTTCTCCTGCTATGCTGGCATGTACATTTTGTTTTTTATCTTTTTCTAAAATCAAATGGCTCCTGGATAGTGGTGCTACTGACTTCATTTGTTCTCAGCTTTTCTGGTTTTCTGAATATGAAGTATTGAATGGTACTCATAACTACATTACAAAACCAGATGGTAGTCAAGTTGTTGTTGCTCATATAGGCACAGTCATCCTGAATAAACACATCACACTTCATAAAGTGTTACATGTTCCAGATTTCAAGTTTAACTTGATATCTATGAACAAGTTGTTCAAGGATCTTCAGTGTGCAGTTTCTTTTTCTCACAAGCAATGCTTTATTCAGAATCCCTATCAGATCAAGCAACCAATTCTTCTTGGTGAATTGAAGGATGGGTTATATTGTGTTGAAGATAAGTCTTCAGCTGGACTATATTGTGTCTCCACTGATGTTACTTCTTCTGCTGCTGTCAATAAAGCCAAACTATGGCACTTAAGATTTTGACATCTACCTTTCTCACAAATAAAGTTGATTCAACCTGATTGTGATGTAAAAGAATGTATAGAAGATACTATTTACCAGGTTTAACCTGTTTCCAAGCAACCTAGGCTTTCTTTTCCCATTAGTACTTCTCACACATTTGCTCCATTTCAGTTGGTCCATATTGATGTATGGGGCCCTTACAAAGTTAAGTCATACACTGGATGTAATCAATTCTTAACCATTGTTAATGACTTCTCTAGATTCACATGGATACATTTACTTAAGCATAAAACCGATGCTGTGTCTGTAATGGTTAACTTTGCTAAGTATGTTGAGACACAATTTACATCCAAAATCCTTTGCATAAGATCTGATAATGCTAAGGAACTTTGTGAAGGACCTATGAAAGCTTTCTTTCAATAATATGGGATTCTTCATCAAATTGCCAGTTGTAGTGATACTCCAAAGCAAAATGGAGTAGCTGAAAGAAAGCATATGCACTTATTAGAAACGCGCGAGCTCTATATTTTTCGATCTAAAATTCCTGATAGATTATAGGGTGATTGTGTTCTATGTGCTGCATATTTGATAAATCGAATGCCTCTCAAGCCACTTAAAAATCACACTCCTTATGTTGTTTTACATACTAATGAAGCTTCTTTGGCTCACCTGAAAATATTTAGGTTTTTGTGTTATGCTTCAACCTCAAGATTTCATATATCAAAGCTTGATCCCAAGGCTTCTCCATGTGTGTTCATTGGGTATTCAAACTCTCAAAAAGGATACAAAGTCCTTGACTTAGCCACAATTAGAGTTTTTGTTTCTCGAGATGTGTTATTTCATGAACACATGTTTCCTTTTCACTTCAACACTCCCAAATCCATACCTACTGCTATCTATCTTACTACTTCTACCTCATCTTCCACCTTTGAAGATGCTATTTTTTCTTATCCCACACAACATAATCCTTTTCAACCTCCTTCTCCCACAAATTCACCCTTACATACACTCTTTTCCTAGCTCCTATTTATCTCCATCTTCTTCTTCTACTCATTCTATTTCTCCTAAACTCTCTCCTGTTACTACTGACTCCTCTTCTAACCTTTTTTATCTTTCTTCACAAACTGCCTAATATACCTTCCGCTACACAACTTAGACCCACCAGGACAACATCACCCTCTTGCTTATCTCACTTGATTACATTTGTAATACCTCAACTCACACTTCTTCTCCCATCACTTCTCACTCGGTGTAACTTAGTGTCATACACTAACTTTCCTAAAACTCACAAAGTTTGTCTCGATCAATCTTGTGCTATTGTTGAACCTTCATCATATGTTGAAGCCTCTCTCAATCCTCTTTGGGTTGAAGCAATGCACAAAGAAATTGCGGCTCTTCATTCTAACAACACATGGGAGCTTGTTGATCTTCCTTATGGTAAGAAACCTATTGGTAGTAAATGGGGTTTTAAAGTCAAACTCAAATCTGATGGCAAATTGGAAAGGTGCAAAGCTAGGTTAGTTGCCAAAGGTTTTAATCAAAAGTATGGGGTGGACTATGAGGAGACTTTCTCTCATGTGGTTAAAATGAGTACTGTGAGATGTCTCATTGCATTAGCAACTTCTAAACAGTGGCCCTTGTTCCAACTAGATGTGAACAACGCCTTCCTACATGGTGATCTATCGAAGATGTCTACATGAAAGTTTCAAATGGGATTCCTAATCCTCATAAGCAAGTTTGCAAACTTAAAAATTTACTTTATGGCCTCAAAGAGGCTTCTAGACAGTGGCATGCTAAGTTGGTTCCAGCCTTGACTTCACAAGGATTTGTTCAGTCCAAAAGTGACTGCAGCTTGTTCATCAAGAAGGATAAAGGCTTAATTTGCATTGCTGCAGTATATGAAGATGATATAATTCTAACTGGCACTGATATTGAAAGTATATATGCTCTTAAGCTCCATCTTCATCATGCTTTCAGCATTAAAGATTTGGGCAGACTCAACTAATTCCTTGGTATTAAAGTCTGTTATGTTCCTGAGGGTATTATTCTAAGTCAAAAGAAATTCACTAAAGAGTTGTTAGATGTTGCTGGTTTGGATCTTTCCAAGAAAGTTGTGACTCCACTCCCTCTCTACCTCAAGCTTTAAGCTTCTGAAGGAGCTCTTTTATCTGATCCTGAGCATTACAGGTCATTAGTTGGGAAGCTTAATTTTCTCATTAATACAAGACCTGACATATCCTATGAGTTCAAAGCTTAAGTCAATTTATGCAAGCTCCTAGTTAGATCCTCTCATTTCTCTTCCTTACACCACACTCTCAGATATGTTCATCACACAGCTGGTCAGGGCATCTTTCTTGCTTCCTATGCTTCTCTTACCCTCTAAGCATATTTTGATTCAGACTGGGCCTTTTGCATTGATACCAGGTGTTCCATTACTGGTTATGTTCTTCTCTTAGGAAATTCACCTATTACATGGAAGTCCAAGAAGCAAAATACAGTTTCAAAGTCATCTTCTGAAGCAGAATACAGGGCCATGGCCTTTGCGGCTTTTGAAGTAACTTGGTTGGTTAGATTTGCTCCATGAACTTGATGTTTATAACCTAACTCCTATCACATTGCATTGTGACAATATTTCAGCTAATCATATTACTAAGAACCCTGTCTTCCATAAGAGGACAAAACGTATTGACATATATTGTCATTTTATAAGAGACAATGTTCTTGAAGGATTGATTCAATTAACTTATTTACCTACTAAATCTCGCTGATTTATTTACAAAAGTCCTTCCTTCTCCTCAATTTAAGATGTTGCTTTCCAGGCTGGGCATGTCTGCTTCTCATCCATCACCATCTTGAGGGGGGATATTGGTTATACTAGTTAACTCCTACAGTTACAAGTCCTATTGTAATAGACTATTAGTTCTGTTATTTTCTGTTAGTCACTATTGCCACGCTGGCACAGTTAGTTAGCTGGGTTAGTTAGAGCTCTACCATCCATCAGTGTATATAAAACTCTCTTAGCTTGTAATCAAAGGTTAATGAAAATAGATTTTCATTTTCTCCATATTCTAATTCTTCTCTAAACAACGAAAGAATATTTTCTCTGGCTTGAATTCTTACATATAGGGTACGACCCTTGTATTTTTAAAATTTTACTGTGTACCCCTTATGGTTTTTTATTCTTCATAGTAACTGTAATACCACGGATTTTCGCTAATATTTTATTCGGTTTTAGCGCGTTTTGGATCGTTGCACGACTTTTAACGTGAAGTTTTATGTTCCTAAAAAGTTGTCCGAAATAATGTCTTATATAGGAGATATTTTCGATTTATTTCAACCTTTGAAATCCCTTTAGAACACCCATTTTATTACCCCATAATTACCCCATCAATTTCAACTTGTACCCCCCTTTTTTTTCCCTTTGCTGCTGAACCGATCAGAAAAAAGAAACAGTTTGGAGCCTCCTATCTTCTCTCTTTCGCATTTTCGGCTATTTCAACACACCCATTTTGTTTGCATCGTATCTCCTTCGTTTCTTATCGGAATTGGGCGTGTGAGTAGTCGAAATTCATCTACTCGGAAAGATATTGTTCGTGGTGTAATTTGTTTTTGAAGAAAGTGAAAGACGTGACTGCAGTTTTCGTTTCAAACAGACGAGCCCATCGGTTTTTCATGGAGTTCTCGGGAGCGATGTTATTCTCTTCTTTCTCTGCCATTCTAGTATTGTTTTCCACCTAAAATCAAGGTAACTAATGATTTCCCTAGATCGATTAGTATTCGTATAGGGATTATGCTAGTTTTAATAGTTAGGTTGGGTTCATTGATCAAGGTTGTTTTATTTATAGTCTCCATGCTCTTGTTTGAGTTACGTTCGTGATTATTTTAGTTAGGTTAGGAATTGTTTGTGTATTATATGAACTAGTATCATATTAGGGTTTTGGTGGTTATTTAATTTCTTGTTATATGATGGTTCTAGTTGTTATCTTTTGTTTAGTTACTGATTAGGGACTGTTGGTTGCTGGTTTTATTGATGTTTTATTGCTTTATTTGACCCTTAATACTGCTATACTCGTTGTTTTGCGGGTTGAGTTTTAGTATTGTTATGGTGCTGAATTGTGTGTAGTTTTAGTACTGTTTGGACTGCCTTTTGCTGCCATATTTAGACTATATTGAGGGCTGTTTGGGTTGTTCAATTATTGCTCGTGGATGGCTAGGGAACAGTAGTTTGATATTATTTTGTTGTTGTGCATAGATGAGGTTGTAGTATTAATTTTAAGTAAATTTATGAGCTTTGCTTTACAGTTTCTAGTGTATTACTAGCATGATAAGGTTAAGTGTTTTATTAGTTTGGGTTTCTCATGTTGATTATGGCTTCTTGTAGTTTTGTGGGGAAAAAGGTGGTTTGGATTTATTTTAGCTATGATCATTGATAGTATTTTCAAGTGTTTGAAACAATGCACCTATTTTCAGTTTGTGATGAGATAAAATTATATTTTTAGAGTTATTGTTATTTATTACTATTATTAGTATTATTTATTATTATTATTTTGAGAATATTAATTTTCATTAAAATTTTTGGGTTGCGATCCTAGATTTCTGCTGATTTGGTGTAAGGCCTTAAGGGCATCCGTGTGATTTGATGATTGAGCATTATTTTATTATTATTGTTTTTGTTTCAGAGCAAGATTATCAAGAGGGACGGAATCCCAAGGTGAAGAACATGCAAACCATATAGCACGTAATCCTAGGTATACCTTGGTTTTGTTGTCGTCCGAGAGGTCGGTGGGGACGTAATTCTACACCATCGGGAGTATGGCCATTCTTAGACACAAGCAGTAGGGAACGTAACCTATAGGCTGTCTGGAGGTTGTCTGACATTACCATAGGAATTGGGTTGTCCACTAGCGTTCATCCTTCTCTCTCAAACTAATTATATTATTTTATTATTTTAAACTTGGTGGTTCATATTGTTGATACTTGAGTTTAGATATATAAGTTATTTATCCATGTTGTTTATTTTGTTATCTTTACTCTATTTATATTAAGCATGTTGTTTTATCTTTGTTTGAATGTTATATTTGATTATTTGGAGTTTGCTATGGAGATGTTTTTATATAACTTGATTATTAAGGCTTTTATAACTCTTATATGGATCCTAATTGATTTGGGAAAGTCGTTAGGTACTCGCCCACTCGATTGTGGATATTTGTTGATTATTTTGCGAGTACTTTGGAGGCCTAATTATTTTCGTTTTGGGCAATGGGAGAAATTTTATTTAGGATTTTGAAGCAATCTTATCATTTATTGTTCTAGGTTTTCTATTTTATGATTCTGAGGTTGTTCGGCCTCTTTATGGTTATTTTGAGATAATTCATTTGGGTTATATTTTCTTTAGTTTATATTTAACCCTTATTTAGAGTGACATTTCCGGTCAGACGATATTTTCGCTATCCTCATTTCCTTAATAGAATGCTCTATTTTGTTTATATTATGTTTATAAAATGACGGAGTGTTACAGTTGGTATCATAGCAAATGATCCAAAAACTCTCATTGAGTTGCTACATATTTGATGGGAAATGTGTAGTTGTTGTATCTAGAATTTTTAGTATATTAGGCTTCAAGAAAAGTACTTAGTGAGAGTTACTTGGGTAGGAAGAAATCCCCAGGAATATATTTTTGTTAAACGATGTGCGATATGTTTTTCTTATGTGTTAGTTAGTGAGGTTTAGCTAGGACTAACATTCTCTTTTTTGCAGAGTACCTCCAAGGCGTTAATTGGATGCCCGAAACAAAGTTGTATATATGTAGTCGTTGTATAGCGTATCTTCGTATCGTTTCAAGTTTCGAGGACGAAACCTTCTTAAGGGGGAGTGATTGTAACACCATGGATTTTCGCTAATATTTTATTTGGTTTTAGCTCGTTTTGGACCGTTGCACGATTTTTTAACGTGAATTTTATGTTCCCAAAAGCTGTCTGAAATAATGTCTTATATGGAATTATTTTCAGATTTATTTCAACCTTTGAAATCCCTTCGTAACACCCATTTTATTACCCCATAATTACCCCATCAATTTCAACTTGTAACCCCCCTTTTTATTTCCCTTTGCTGCTGAACCGATTCAGGAAAAAGAAACAGTTTGGAGCCTACTATCTTCTCTCTTTCGCCTTTTCAGCTATTTCAGTACACCCATTTTGTTTGCATCATATCTCCTTCGTTTCTTATCGGAATTGGGCGTGTGATTAGTTGAAATTCATCTACTCGGAAAGATCTTGCTCGTGGTGTAATTTCCTCTTGAAGAAAGTGAAAGAAGTGACTGCAGTTTTCGTTTCAAACAGACGAGCCCACCGGTTTTTCACGGAGTTTTCGGGAGCGATGTTATTCTCTTCTTTCTCTGCCATTCTAGTATTGTTTTCCGCCTAAAATCAAGATAACTAATGGTTTCCCTATATCGATTAGTATTCGTATAGGGATTATGTTAGTTTTAATAGTTAGGTTGGGTTCATTGATCAAGGTTGTTTTATTTGTAGTCTCCATGCTCTTATTTGAGTTACGTTCATGATTAGTTTAGTTAGGTTAGGAATTGTTTGTGTATTATGTGAACTAGTATCATGTTAGGGTTTTGGTGGTTATTTAATTTCTTGTTATATGATGGTTCTAGTTGTTGTCTTTTGTTTAGTTACTGATCAGGGACTGTTGGTTACTGGTTTTATGGCTGTTTTACTGTTTTATTTGACCCTTAATACTGCTATATTCCTTGCTGTTTTGTGGGTTGAGTTTTAGGATTGTTATGGTGCTGAATTGTGTGTAGTTTTAGTACTGTTTGGACTGCCTTTTGCTGCCATATTTAGACTATATTGAGGGTTATTCGGGCTGTTCAATTGTTGCTCGTGGATGGCTAGGGGAACAGTAGTTTGATATTATTTTGTTGTTGTTGTGCGTAGATGAGGTTGTAGTATTAATTTTAAGTAAACTTATGAGCTTTGCTTTACAGTTTCTAGTGTATTACTAGCATGATAAGGTTAAGTGTTATATTAGTTTGGGTTTCTCATGTTGATTATGGCTTGTTGTAGTTTTGTGGGGAAAAGGTGGTTTGGATTTATTTTATCTATGATCATTGATAATATTTTCAAGTGTTTGAAACATTGCGCCTATTTTCAGTTTGTGATGAGATAATATTATATTTTTGGAGTTATTATTATGATTACTATTATCAGTATTATTTATTCTTATTATTTTGAGATAATATTAATTTTAATTGAAATTCTTGGGTTGCGATCCTATATTTCTGCTGATTTGGTGTAAGGCCTTAAGCGCATCCGTGTGATTTGATGACTGAGCATTATTTTATTATTATTATTTTTGTTTGAGAGCAAGATTATCCGGAGGGACGGAATCCCGAGGTGAAGAACATGCAAACCATATAGGATGTAATCCTAAGCATACCTTGGTTTTGTTGTCGTCCGAGAGGTCGGTGGGGGACGTAATCCTACACCGCATCGGGAGTATGGCCATTCTTAGATACAGGCAGTAGGGAACGTAACCCATAGGCTGTCTGGAGGTTGTCTGACATTACCATAGGAATTGGGTTGTCCATTAGCGTTCATCCTTCTCTCTCAAACTAATTATATTATTTTATTATTTTAAACTTGGTGGTTCATGTTGTTGATACTTGAGTTTAGATATATAAGTTATTTATCCATGTTGTTTATTTTGTTATCTTTACTCTATTTATATTAAGCATGTTGTTTTATCTTTGTTTGAGTGTTATATTTGATTATTTGGAGTTTGCTATTGAGATTTTTTTTATAACTTGATTATTAAGGCTTTTATAACTCTTATATGGATCCTAATTGGGCTGGGAGAGCTGTTAGGTACTCCCCACTAATTGTGGATATTTGTTGATTATTTTGCAGGTACTTTTTGAGGCCTAATTATTTTCGTTTTGGGCAATGGGAGATATTTTATTTAGGATTTTGAAGCAATCTTATCTTTTATTGTTCTAGGTTTTCTATTTTGGGTTTTTGAGGTTGTTCGGCCTCTTTATGGTTATTTTGAGATAATTCATTTGGGTTCTATTTTCTTTAGTTTATATTTAACCCTTTAATTAGAGTGACATTTCTGTCAGACGATATTTCCGCTGTCGTCATTTCTTTAATAGAATGCTCTATTTTGTTTATATTATGTTTATAAAATGACGGAGTGTTACGATACCCTTAAACTTTTTAAATTTTCTCTATCATTCAATAAAATTTGAATATACATTTTAATGTAGGAAATTAACTCACAATCTGCTTTTTTTTTTACATATGGTACTTTATTTATTTGTCGTGCATTAAAATATACATTTACATTTATGATTAAAATGTACATTCACATTTATGATTAAAATGTACATTAACATTAATTACTTTCACTAACTTGATGTCAAAAATTAAAGTTTTCAAATTATTCACAACAATCCCAAAAATATTAGAAACATAAGGGCAAGTTATACTTGATTAGAAAAGTGTCCGGTGATAATAGCCTGATAGTGAGGTAGATGTATAATTGTCGACTTGTTGAGAGGCCCTAAAATGTTGTAGCCTATTAATATTTTTTCATTTTTATAGATATAATAATTGTTGTTTTTGTAAGGTTATGCAAAAACTTTAGAAAACATTTCCTCCATATTTTAATACTTGCAACGTTAAAGTTAGACAGGTGCTTTAAGTAAGAGAATAAAGACGGTAAACAACTTAATGTAAATGTAACTTAAACAACGATTAGAATGAGTCTTTTGTTCACTTAGCTTAAAAGTTTCAAAAAAGTATTTAAAATTTGAGAGTAGAAAGCCGATGGGCAAATCCGATGCATGGTTAGCAAAACCCTTATATTATTAAAATAGAATAGAACAAGAGACCAAAAGAAATTATTTCAGATGGTTCATATGCTCATGTGATGACAATCTAAACTAATCTCATCCAAAATATGACAAATTCTTTGCGGAATTTTATGCTGGCAAGAAGTAGCTAATGGGAAGAGGCTGAGGCAATGGTAACAAGAGCAGTTGAAGCATTATAACTATTTTAACTGTAGGACTTTAGATGCTTAATGCGGAAAACGAGTATCAGATACTCAAACATCTAACACCAAGATCTTTGCATAAATTAACATGAATCTATAAAGAGTATAAAATATATCTCTTGATGCGTGAATTCCACTTCCACCCCGAGCCTTCTAGTGGAGATCCTTTAGAACGTCAAACGTCGTTCCTCTAGTGTTGGTCCACGAACAACCCTTAGATCACCGCGTATGCTAGTACGGAAGAGAGAAGAATTCTCTTGCTTTTGAGGTGTATGATGGCCAAATGAATGGGAGAGATAAGAGCAAAAGAAAATCAGATTTTCTCTTACTAAAAATGATGTACTACATTCACCTTTGTAACCCCCATATGATTATATAGGGTGGTTACAAAGAGATGATTCATGAGGCTTTATTTTACCTCATAATGTCATACATTATGAGCCTAATAAACTCATGAGTTACAACTCTTCCATCCATCATAAAAACCGCCCAATCCATTTCACAAATGGATTTGGGTAATATCCAAGGGTTGTCACATTGTGTGACCTCATAGGACCCAATACATATTAGTAGTTGGCCTAAATATACTAGCCCAACAAACCGCAATTAGCTTCTAGCAAAACGTCG
Source organism: Beta corolliflora (assembly GCA_947648045.1). Lineage (NCBI taxonomy): Eukaryota > Viridiplantae > Streptophyta > Magnoliopsida > Caryophyllales > Amaranthaceae > Beta > Beta corolliflora. The sequence goes on from CANSZD010004330.1 coordinate 242,109, forward strand.
CGGTCACCTAATATTATTGAATATATTATCTTTATAATTTGTCCATATACATTTAGTTTGTTACACTTGATCGAGGACAAAATCCTTGAATCTCCCACTTGTCTAAGAACAAGTGTGTAACCTTCAAACTCCTTAAGTCGCTTAATGTCTAACTTGATGACATGGTAACATCGTATGTAGACCATACCAATATTCAAGTTGTTTCTTGAAATCTGAGTTCGAACTGTCGAAACAAATGATTAACTCCTTAACCCATTTGAGCACGGCCATGCATTTTCAGTTCTCGCTCTTCAAGAGGCCAAGACACCAATCCTAACTCTTAGGAGGACTTTATCCAGTCTTGTATAACCAAAACTCCCACTCAATTCGTAGCAGTTCCGATCACTGCTTTTATAGCCTCCTTTTACGGCACGACGTTTTGCAGTGTCAAAAACATACTAATCCTTAAGTAAAAATAGTGTCATACTCATGTCTAAGGAATCCACTAAATATATTAATGAGATTCTCATAAACCTTTTAGAGAACTCCCACTAGGGCTGCCCAACGTGTATGAACTATACACGCCTATGCAAATGACTAGACATCTCTATGTCCCTATAGCCCATGAAACTGCGCTATCAATCAACTTGCAATCTAGTCCATGAAACGGAATCATTTACGTTCAACTTTAATGATTCGAACTAGGGACAAAGGTAAATTATAACTCCTGTTCACTGGATAGGGTTTCATTCGTCAAATCACATATTTGACAATCCTATCAAACGTTATAAAATACTTTGAACGTTTTATTTAATACTTGATAAGTGCGTTTTAAACGCACTTTATGGACTCCTTTTTAGCTCATTTTGATCCTCTTTCTCCCCGTTCTTCTCTCTTTCTTCTCCCTTTCCCCTTCTATTTCATTCACTTGATCATTCTTGATCATAGTGACATGTTGCTAGATTTTCAGTCATTTTTGACCGAATTTCTAGTACATTTGCTTTCACCCTGTTTTGCCATGTTCTTAATATAGGTGGAACTACTAAGATGGCTACGAGTTGTAGAGTTGGCAAAGGAAGCAATGAAAATAGAGCACACGTTGAGAAATGGTGCGCTTACACAATGCCCCATGTCCGCTCGCACAAAGGAGCACATTGCACAACAGAATCTTGTACAGGGAACTTCAAATGGATATAACTTTCGAACCACAAATCGGATGAAAATGATTCCAGTTGGAGGTGAAAGCTTGTTTCGATAGCTTTCCAACGACTGGTCATAAGCTTGATTTGGATCTAAAACGAAAGAGTTATGCTTATTTTACGTTGAACTGTCCGACCAGATCAGAAAGAATGGTGCGCCCGCACCAAACTATGGTGCGCCCGCACCAATCTGTGGTGCGCCCGCACCATTCAACGCTTGATGTCAGTTTTGGAGCAGAAGGAATGGTGCGCCCGCACCTGATTTTGGTGCGCCCGCACCATTCAAATCCGCGAAGAAAAAAAACGAGGCTTGCCTTAATAACATTGGAGTTGATTAGTTTTTGACTTATGCTTTATTCTAGAGTTTAGAGAATATTATTAGGGTTCATATTAGAGAGATAAACACTTAGTTTTTGATCAAGATTTGAGTTTCGTAGATTATAGTTTGTGATTTCTGCAACATTGAAGGTACTTTTATTCGATTTAATTTCAAAGTTTCAGTTTTTATTATCTCTTTTCATTGCTATTATTTGTTCTTCCCTTTTATTAGATCTACTTTATTATAGTTTCATAGTTGTTACTTTCATTAGATTAATTATCTCTTAATCATGTTTAGCCCTAGATTAGTCATAGATTTCATGTTTTATTGCTTAGAATCCATGATTAGTGAGTAGTTTCCCATCTAGGGTTAGGGTGAAAGTATGGATTAGGGTTTAAATGTATTGTTAATGTGATTGTGATGATTTAAAGACGTTTATGCATTGATCTTGGTGTTTTGAGGCCTTAGGATAGATATTGATCACATTTGTGCTTTGGTATTTTGATTTCAAATGTTCTTAATTGAATTATGAATTCTTTTATCATCCCCATGAATCAACTTAATTTCTAGACCAAGATATTGGGTAGAAATTAAGGGGATCCTATATTAGGGGTTTTCCAAATTCATTGGATCTCTTAATCAATTGACTAAAGACCATTCGAGAGAGGATTTAGTTGATTGATTAAGTGATCATTCTCGAGGACCATTCGAGAGAGGACTCGAGTATTTTAGAGGAAAACTAAACCTTGCGTAATCGTTGCCTTTGAATCACAATTGCATTAATAATCGTTGTCCACTTTGATCCATACTAGTAACCTTAACTCTAGTGTCTTCCTTATTCATATTTTCATCACATATTATTTGCTAGTTCTTTGATATTAGTTAGTCGTAGTTCTTATAAAAATCACTTAAAAACCCCAAAAACCCTTCAATTAGGTAATCTAAACTTGCTAGACTTTAATTAATCCCATTTTCCCTGTGGATCGACCCTTGACTTGCCTTTACTACGTTCTTAGTAATTGCTCGTTAGGTTTTATAAATATTGTTTGAAAAGCGATTTTTGGTGCCTTAACGACACACTAAAAACCTCTTATCAACGGCGCCATTTTGATAAGAGGTTTTTAGTGTGTCGTTAAGGCACTAAAAACCGCTTCCCAAACAATATTTGTAGTCCCTAACAAGCAATTACTAAAGAGAATAGTAAGGGCAGTCGATCGATCACGTCCAAATTGGGATTGATTAGAGTCTATCTAGTCTAGACTACCTAATTGAAGGTATTGGGGGTTTAAAAGATGTTTGGTAACAATTAAGACTATCTATCGGCTAGAACAAGCAAAAATCACGAGTTTAAATATCAAATAAAGACACTAGAGTTAAGGCTACTAGTATGAATAAGAACGGATGATGATTGTTAATGCGATTGTGAAGCAACAAAGACGATTATGCAAGGTTTAGTTCTCCTCTAAAATACTTGAGTCCTCTCTCGAATGGTCCTCAAGAGTAATCGCTTAATCTATCAACTAAATCCTCTCTCGAATGGTCTTTAGTTAATTGATTAAGAGATTCGATAAGTTTGGAAAAACCCTAATGAAGGATCCCCTTAATTTCCACCCAATATCTTGGTATAGAAATTAAGTTGATTCTTGGGGATGATAAAAGAGTTCAAAATCCGATTTAAGAACATTTGAAATCATCCCCAAGAATCAACTTAATTTCTATACCAAGATATTGGGTGGAAATTAAGGGGATCCTTCATTAGGGGTTTTCCAAACTTATCGAATCTCTTAATCAATTAACTAAAGACCATTCGAGAGAGGATTTAGTTGATAGATTAAGCGATTACTCTTGAGGACCATTCGAGAGAGGACTCAAGTATTTTAGAGGAGAACTAAACCTTGCATAATCGTCTTTGTTGCTTCACAATCGCATTAACAATCATCATCCGTTCTTATTCATACTAGTAGCCTTAACTCTAGTGTCTTTATTTGATATTTAAACTCGTGATTTTTGCTTGTTCTAGCCGATAGATAGTCTTAATTGTTACCAAACATCTTTTAAACCCCCAAATACCTTTCAATTAGGTAGTCTAGACTAGATAGACTCTAATCAATCCCAATTTCCCTGTGGATCGACCCTTGACTTGCCCTTACTATTCTCTTAGTAATTGCTTGTTAGGACTACAAATATTGTTTGGGAAGCGGTTTTTAGTGCCTTAACGACACACTAAAAACCTCTTATCAAAATGGCGCCGTTGCCGGGGAAATTGTGCTATTGATTGAAGTTCTTTTAAGTTTGAAATCGCTTAATTGATTTATTTTTTTTTACGTTTTTTATTGGCTTATTTTGTTTTATTTTATGTGGTAAGTGTTGTTTATATGAGTCTAGGAATTTGTATATAATTTTTTTTTCTTCTTTTATGAGAATTCCAAAAAAATGGCAAACTTCTTTTTTCCTCAATATGAGGATGAACCATTTTGGAATTATTATCAGAGATTTGAGAACACTCTTCTAACTAAGTATAGACTTGAGATTTGGGAGATGTGTGAGGTGATGTATGAGGGTTTAAATATGCATACAAGAGAAATGGTGGAGTCTATGTTTAATGGTGAATTTCGATCCCAACACTTTGATGAAGCATGGAGTTTCTTTGGGTGGCTGTCTAGAGACACTTATGAGTGGGACCATGGAAATACTACTATCTCAAATTTAGAAGAAGAAGTCTCTAGCTGTGAACTACATATATATTCTAAAATTCTTGATTCACTCAAAGAAAATATGTCCTTGTTAAAGAGGTGTGATTCTATGATGGAAAACTTTGTCGAATCTAGCAAAAGATCAATCGAAACATTGGGTCGAATTATCAATAATCAAAATCACTCTTGCATGACTATAACCAATGAAGATGATGATGATTGGAATATGGATGAGAACCCCGTAGTAGAGGAATCATTTGTTGAGAAAGCTTACACTATAGAGTCTAATGATGTTGAAGAAGTAGTTGATGAGACTTTTGTTTCTACTCGTCCTCTTCATATTCCCTTTTCAAGGAAACTCGACTTAGTTCCTTTCTTCCCCATCTTATTCCCTCTCCTCAAAGTTTCACCATTGGAAGAGCCTTTGTCCTCTTTAAACCTTCACAAGACTCAAATGGAAGTCATTGAGGACGGAATCGAGCTTAAAAGTTGCAAGGACCATCAAAAGGTGAACTCATTGTTTTGTTCTTTTTATTTGAATTTGATGTTTGTTCTTCATACTTTCCAGGATTCTCTCGGAAATTTCATTATTTTCGACACTCATCACTTGATAAGCATATAGACCCATTGAAATTTGTGCATGCTCTTTGTTTATGTCATACCTATTTGATCCATTGTGAAATGTGTGCTAATGCTTATGACAAACTATTGAGATCTTTGTCAAATTATTTAGTGGTAAGGTCTAGCTAATGATCCTAAAAGAGCTCTTTTTGGCAGGTATTCTGAGACCCTTCTCCTTATCTTACTTGGTTAGGATTTTTGCTTGACTTTGTGCCCTTACCTCATCCCTTACTTTCTCTTTGCTTGTACACTCCGAGGACGGAGTTTGTATTAAGCTTGGGGGAGTTAGCATGTGTTATCTCCATCTCAATATTTTCTTCATCCCCTTTGTATTTAGGTTCTTTTTAGTGCTTTTGCATGTTAGGTTTGCATAAAAAAAACACAAAAATATTTTCTTTTCTTTCTTTCTTTTCTGCATTTAGAGTTGTTTGGTTGCATGCATGATATGTTGCTAAGAGTGTTCATAACTTGATTGGAAGACCTTCTTTGCATTTGACTTGATGATTTTGGAAGCCTTGCTATGACTTTAGGTGATCTTTGAGATCGGTAACTTTTGGTAGAGTCCTTTTGAAACTAGGCGAGTTGGTTGATTGGATTGCCTTGTCCCTTGTGCGGTGAACCCCGAAGGAGGGCCAAGAACCTCGTAAGACTCATCTACAACCCTCACCATTGATCACCTAACTTGTGACTTGCATTTTAGCTCCCCAAGATTGCATAAGACCGAGCATATAGAAGAATGATTTAGGGCGTTTCTTTTTGCTAGAAATAGGAGCTCAAAAGCCAAAAGTTTTTATACCAGGCATAATTATCCGCTTCTCAACCCATTTAAGCCTTTCTATCCTATTTTTGCTTAACCCTCATAATAAGTCATGGCCAAACTTTCCCCAAAGTGGAGTACATGTCTAGTTTGTGTTGAGTTAAGTTGTTTTGATACTAAGTCTTTGGTTGAAAGTAAGTTAATGTGCGTGTATAATTGCAAAAGTTGAAGAAAATTGCGAGAAAGGAAAGGCAAAAGAAATAAAAGAAAGAAATAAAGCTCTTATTGTTTCATTTGGATTTCTATTGAAAGAAAATAAAGATAGCGAATTATTGAGAAAAATGAAAAATATGTTCAAAAAGTGAAAATCAATATGAGAATCAAAGTTGTGTGTGAGATTTAGATTTAAGTTGGTGTTAGGACTAGCTTGGGGGAGTTTCTACCCCCTAGTTTGTACTCAGCTTTACCCTTTTTGCACCACATTCCTAAATTGTTATCCACACCTTTAACCTAGCCCCGTTACAACCTTAATAAAGTCCCTTTTGACTTCTAGAATGGACTCGGTCAATTTAGTAGTGGCAGGTGATATTTTGTGCAAGTCATGATGAGGGTCATCAAAATGTGGTAGAGGCGAGCTATTATGGTTGAGCATCCTTAGGGGGGATTCAAACTCGGGACTTGGAAGTGGAGAGGGGTGAGAAATCACTCCTAGAAAGTCTATTTTTTAAGAAGACTCGGTTGATTGGTGGATTGGATCTCTTAAGTCACTCCTGTGCTTCCTGATCATCTTTCCTCTTGTGTTTGATTGGTCTACTAAATCTTGGTATGAACTCATTTAGCTTGCATGTCATGTTTGTAGCTTTGCATATAGAACATTTAGGCTAGTGTGTTGCATGGTTTTTCTTTTTCATTTTTTCTCCTCTTTTCTTTCTTCTTTCTCATTCTTGGTTTACTTGAGGACAAGTAAAATGCTAAGCTTGTGGGAGTTTGATAAGTGCGTTTTAAACGCACTTTATGGACTCCTTTTTAGCTCATTTTGATCCTCTTTCTCCCCGTTCTTCTCTCTTTCTTCTCCCTTTCCCCTTCTATTTCATTCACTTGATCATTCTTGATCATAGTGACATGTTGCTAGATTTTCAGTCATTTTTGACCGAATTTCTAGTACATTTGTTTTCACCCTGTTTTGCCATGTTCTTAATATAGGTGGAACTACTAAGATGGCTACGAGTTGTAGAGTTGGCAAAGGAAGCAATGAAAATAGAGCACACGTTGAGAAATGGTGCGCTTACACAATGCCCCATGTCCGCTCGCACAAAGGAGCACATTGCACAACAGAATCTTGTACAGGGAACTTCAAATGGATATAACTTTCGAACCACAAATCGGATGAAAATGATTCCAGTTGGAGGTGAAAGCTTGTTTCGATAGCTTTCCAACGACTGGTCATAAGCTTGATTTGGATCTAAAACGAAAGAGTTATGCTTATTTTACGTTGAACCGTCCGACCCGGATCGAAAAAGAATGGTGCGCCCGCACCAAACTATGGTGCGCCCGCACCAATCGTGGTGCGCCCGCACCATTCAACGCTTGATGTCGATTTTGGAGCGAGAAGGAATGGTGCGCCCGCACCTGATTTTGGTGCGCCCGCACCATTCAAATCCGCGAAGAAAAAAAACGAGGCTTGCCTTAATAACATTGGAGTTGATTAGTTTTTGACTTATGCTTTATTCTAGAGTTTAGAGAATATTATTAGGGTTCATATTAGAGAGATAAACACTTAGTTTTTGATCAAGATTTGAGTTTCGTAGATTATAGTTTGTGATTTCTGCAACATTGAAGGTACTTTTATTCGATTTAATTTCAAAGTTTCAGTTTTTATTATCTCTTTTCATTGCTATTATTTGTTCTTCCCTTTTATTAGATCTACTTTATTATAGTTTCATAGTTGTTACTTTCATTAGATTAATTATCTCTTAATCATGTTTAGCCCTAGATTAGTCATAGATTTCATGTTTTATTGCTTAGAATCCATGATTAGTGAGTAGTTTCCCATCTAGGGTTAGGGTGAAAGTATGGATTAGGGTTTAAATGTATTGTTAATGTGATTGTGATGATTTAAAGACGTTTATGCATTGATCTTGGTGTTTTGAGGCCTTAGGATAGATATTGATCACATTTGTGCTTTGGTATTTTGATTTCAAATGTTCTTAATTGAATTATGAATTCTTTTATCATCCCCATGAATCAACTTAATTTCTAGACCAAGATATTGGGTAGAAATTAAGGGGATCCTATATTAGGGGTTTTCCAAATTCATTGGATCTCTTAATCAATTGACTAAAGACCATTCGAGAGAGGATTTAGTTGATTGATTAAGTGATCATTCTCGAGGACCATTCGAGAGAGGACTCGAGTATTTTAGAGGAAAACTAAACCTTGCGTAATCGTTGCCTTTGAATCACAATTGCATTAATAATCGTTGTCCACTTTGATCCATACTAGTAACCTTAACTCTAGTGTCTTCCTTATTCATATTTTCATCACATATTATTTGCTAGTTCTTTGATATTAGTTAGTCGTAGTTCTTATAAAAATCACTTAAAAACCCCAAAAACCCTTCAATTAGGTAATCTAAACTTGCTAGACTTTAATTAATCCCATTTTCCCTGTGGATCGACCCTTGACTTGCCTTTACTACGTTCTTAGTAATTGCTCGTTAGGTTTTATAAATATTGTTTGAAAAGCGATTTTTGGTGCCTTAACGACACACTAAAAACCTCTTATCAATACTAAACCAAGATTAAATAAGAACATAACCTTTTATTGATAAGCATAACCAAACATATCACAAGAGTTAGTATAACTGTGAACTAATTAAATGTAAATAGTACACAATCAAAGCCACTCTCCTACATGCTTAAGTCCTATAGCCCTAGTATGACTCTCATGCTTAGGTTGAGGCAATGGTTTAGTCAAAGGATCAGCGACATTGCTGTCCGTATGAACTTTGCTAACTATTACATCTTTTCTCTCAACGATTTCTCGAACGAGATGAAACTTCCTAAGTACATGTTTACACCTTTGATGTGATCTTGGTTCCTTAGACTGAGCTATGGCACCATTGTTATCACAATGTAAAACAATACCATCTCCAACACTAGGTACTACTCCTAGCTCAGGAATGAACTTCTTCATCCAAACGGCTTCCTTTCTTTGCATCCGCGCAAACAATGTACTCGGCTACTGTTGTAGAATCGGCGACAGGTACTTTGCTTTGAACTTTTCCGACTCTTTGCCCCTCCATTTAGACAAAAGATGAAACCGGATTGGGATCGGAAATCATCTTTATCGGTTTGGAAGCTCGCATCTCGTGTAACCCTCAACAATTAACTCACTTTCACCTCCATTACACTAAGAATTATCCTTAGTCCTTCGTAAGTACTTTAGGATATTCTTAGTGCACTCCTAGTGTGCGTCACCTGGATTTGATTGGAATCGCTACACATGCTCAAGGCATATGAAACATGCGGGCGAGTACAAATCATGGAGTACATAATGGACCCTATAGGCGACGCATAAGGAACATTACTCATTCGCTTAATCTCATCGAGTCCGGAAGGACACTAAGTCTTGCTAAGCGAAACACCATGTTGCATGGGTAGAAAACCTCTTTTAGAGTTTTCCATATTGAACTTAGTAACGATCTTATCTATATAAGTTCGTTGGCTAACTCCAATCATCCTCTTAGACCTATCCCTATAGATCTTGATCCCCAAGAAATGTACTCGAGCGTTTCCAAGGTCTTTCATAGAAAAACAACTCTTCAACCATTCCTTGGTGACTCGAAGCATGGGAATGTCGTTTCCTATGAGAAGTATGTCATCTACATATAAGACCAAGAAAACTATGTTACTCCCCACTTTCCTTCTTGTAAACCACAAGACTCTTCTCCGTTTTTGAGAAAACCAAACGACTTGATTGCCTCATCAAAACGAAGATTCCAACTCGGGATGCTTGCTTCAATCCATAAATGGACTTTTAAAGCTTACATACCCTCCTAGGATATTCTCGGATCCACAAAACCTTAGGTTGTGTCATATACACATCCTCTTTCAAGAACCCATTCAAGAAAGCGGTTTTGACATCCATTTGCCAAATCTCATAATCATAAAAGGCAAAGAATCGCTAGGAGTATCCGAATGTATTTAAGCATTGATACTGGTGAAAAGTTTCGTCATAGTCTATACCATGAACTTGCTTGAACCCTTTTGCAACCAACCTTGCTTTGTAAACCTGAATGTTACCATCCTTGTCTGTTTTCACTTTGAAAACCCATTTGCAACCAATAGGTGTAACCCCATCGGGCAAATCCATCAAGTCCCATACTTGATTTTCAGACATAGATGCCATTTCGGACCTCATGGCTTCAAGCCATTTTTCGGAGTCTTCACTCATCAAAGCTTGCTTGTAGGTAGTAGGTTCCTCAAATTCTAAGATCATTATCTCAGAACTTTCGGTTAACAAGAAATCAACAAACTTTTTGTTTGGTATTCTTGATCTACTAGTCCTACGAGGGCCGCAACAGGAGAAATTTTCTTCTCAACAATTTGAGAATTTTCGCACGAATTAGATTCGAGTGGGACGAGTAGGAGGTTCGTGTATAGGATGCACGTCCTCCAACACTTGGTCAGTTATGGGAGAAGATTCCTCCAAAGGAGGAACTACTTCAAGCACCACAGTGGCACTTGTGCTTCGACTCTAACATAATTTGAACTATGTCCATTTGTTGCTTTTCTCGAACCACTTCGAGAAATATATTACTCCACTTGCCTTTTTGGAAATAAAATCTTTTCCAAAAAGACACCATGACGAGCAACAAACACTTTGCCCTCGATCCGATGGTAGAAGTAATAGCCCTTGGTCTCTTTGGGATAACCCACAAAGAAACACTTATCGATTTAGGAGCGAGTTTATGCGAAAATAAACGTTTTACATAAACCTCACAACCCCAAATCAGTAGAAAAGACAAAATTGGAGTTTTTCCACTCCACATCTCATATGGTGTTTTATCTACCGCCTTTGATGGAGTTCTATTAAGTGTGAAAATAGCAGTTTGAGAGCATATCCCCCGAAGGAGATGGGAAGATCGGCAAAACTCATCATAGAGCCGAACCATATCAAGTAGAGTTCGGTTCCTCCTTTCGGATTTCCAGGTGGAGTGAGTTGGGAAAGAATTCCACAACTCTTCAAGTGATCACTAAACTCTTGGCTCAAATATTCACCACCACGATCGGATTGTAGTGCTTTAATTGTTTTGCCAAGCTGGTTTTGGATTTCATTATGGAATTCTTTGAATTTTTCAAACGATTCCGACTTATGCTTCATCAAATAGACATATCCATATCTACTTAAATCATCGGTAAAAGTAATGAAGTACCCAAACCCTCCCCTAGCTTTTGTGCTCATTGGTCCACACACATCGGTATGTATTAGACCCAATAGATCCTTGGCCCTTTCACCCTTTCCAAGTAAAAGGTGACTTTGTCATTTTACCCATTAAACATGATTCACATACATCAAATGGCTCAAAGTCAAAAGATGTTAGAAGTCCATCTTTATGTAACTTCTGAATGCGTTTCGCGTTTATATGTCCTAAACAACAATGCCATAAGTAAGTAGGATTAGTATCGCTTGACCAATGTTTTTTGTTGTCTATGTTAAGGACATCTTTGTCTAACTCTAGGAAATATAGACCATTAGACCTTTTAGCAATGGCATAAAACATTGAATTCAAATAAACAGAGAAACAACCTTTCTCAATTGTAAATGAAAACCCTTCATTATCCAAAACAGGAATAGAAATAATGTTTTTGGTAATAGCGGGAACATAATAACGATTATTAAGCTCTAATATTAAACCGGAAGGCAAAGGTAGACTATATGTCCCAATCGCAACGGCCGCAACCCTTGCACCATTTCCAACGCGCAGCTTCTACCTCCCCTTTAGCCAAGGTTCTACTACTTCTTAGTCCCTGCACATTTGAAGTAATGTGAGAAACACAACCCGGTATCAAATACCCAAGAAGTAGATGTTGCTAAATTAATGTCAATGACATAGATACCGAAGAAGAAGCCCCGGACTTCTTATCATTCGGATACTTCGAGGCGATTACGCCCACCAATGGCCAATTTGACCACAATGGAAGCACTTGGCATTTGCGGCCACCTTTGGCTTTGCCTTTGCCTGTGGCTTATCAGCACTCTTAGCGGCAACTTGCTTGCCCTTGTCTTGCTTTTTCTTGCCCGGCCCATTCCTTCTTAAAACCCTTCCCCTTTTGAACCATAAGAACTTCCTTCTTAGGTGCAACAGAGATGTTTTGCTCGGCGATCATGAGCATCCCATGTAACTCAAAGAAGGGTTTTCGACACCCCATTCATATTGAAGTTCAACCTAAAATGGTTGAAGCCTTCATGTAGGGAGTGTAGTATGATGTCAGTAGCCAACTCTTGGCTATAAGGAAAGCCCAACCTCTCCATTGCCTCGAAATAACCAATCATTTCAAAGACATGAGTGGCGACTGGCTTGCCTTCGACTAACGCACACTCAAGAATAGCCTTGTGAGTTTCATACCTCTCTATCCGAGCTTGTTGCTGAAACATGGTTTTTAGCTGTCGGATAATACTGTAAGCATCCAAGCTTGCAAACCTCTTTTGAAGGCTTGGTTCCATAGCCGCAAGCATAAGGCAAGTAACAATTACCGATCTTTCTGCAATGGCCTTATGGGCCGCCTTTTCGGCTTCAGTAGAGGTGGTCGTTAAAATCGGGATCGGGGTTTCAAGAACATCCTCTCGGCCTTCGGATCTAAGAACAATTCTTAGATTCCTTTCCCAATCAAGGAAGTTGTTCCCGTTCAACTTATCCTTTACAAGGATTGAACGTAAGTTAAAAGGTGAATTATTGTTGTTACCAGACATGATATCTACATAGAAGATGCAAAAGTAATGAGTATGTTTATCATAATAGATTTTAACAAATTTTAAACACTTTAAAATAAAAGCTATGCACTTGACCAATTATAAATGTGTCCCTTTTGAATCAAGTGATTCTAAGATCCTATCAAACATGATTTATAAGTGGACTTTGGCCTCAACTTAAAACCAAATTTAAAAGGTAAGTAAACTCTTCTACTAATTACAACAATTGTAATTCTTAGTTGATGGGTGATTGATAAGGTGATGAAAGTTCCCAGGTAAGGAAGTTACGCACAACGTTGGGAAAAGCCTTCCTAATCCTAGACAGAACTTGTCACCCAAACACAAAAACCCAACCCTTTGCTTCAAAATCCAAAACCTTTTTGATGATTTTGTTGGGCCAAACCAAACTAAACATGCAAATTTCGGAAATTTACTCTACTTAGCCCAAGATTGGAAGTAACACTCTGCTTTGGCAGAACCTATTACTAACGATCAAGATTTTTAGTAGATGTTTATTTGGAAAAGCAATTACCCAATATTAGCTTTAGGGACCTAAGTAAATTATTATGTGATTTAATTACTAGTGAACTCATTGCAAAAATAAATCACATGCATAATAAAACTTAGAAAGCATTCAAAAGCAATATTTAAATGCATAAAATGAAATATGATCCTAGTATGGCCCCTAACCCTAAAGACTACTCTTTAAGGTCTCCATTCTTGAATCACCATGGATCTCCATCCTTGTGCTTCATGGAATAAGATTGAATCACCATTCTTCTTATTACAACTTGAATAATTATTTTTGGAATTCTAAACTAAAATTACAAAAAATACCAACGATACACAGATCGTATTTAGATTACAAAAATACACTAACGATACGCAGATCGCAATTTCTATCCAAGTTTGGGCCATACTAGTCACCGCATGCAATCATAATATCATATATATAAAACATGCATTTTAATCAACTATTAAAAATAAACTATTATGCTTCAACAACTTTAAAACATAATAACATCAACCAAATTTAATCTCATATTAAATTAAATGGTTAGTACCTCTAGAAAAATTTTAATCATATTGGAATTTATCTCCCAAGGGCTTTAAAATATTAATCTAACAAATTTAATCAACTATTAAATTTAAAGAAAAATATATAAGCACTTTAAGGTACCACATATATTTTAATCATATTAAAACATAAAAGCATTGCATGATATTTAATCGCAAATACTAGTATGAAACAATTAATGAACTTATTAAAACCAACATCCTAACATAAAATTAAATGTCACAAAATGAAACTCCCATCATAATTTTAATTCATTTAAGTATTAACATAGGATACCATGCAAAATAACTTATTGATATGCATTAAGGGATAAACGGATTTTAAGGTTTTTATCCGTTGAAAGAGAGACGAGCCTAGGAAGATAGACCACCGCTCGCGACTCGCGATGTTAGTCGCGACTCGCGAGAAGCTCACAGCTTCCACTTTTCCGATTTCAATTCACGTAATTTTAATCGAAATACGTCTAATTTTCTTCATACATTAAAACACTTTCATGCATAACTAAATCAGATTTGGCCTCAAATTCAAGAATTCATGCTATGAAATTATACATAATCAAATTAAGCATAAAAAAAACTCAAAGCATGCAATTCATGAATCATACATATATACATCATATTCTAATTAACAACTTAACTAAAACATGAAACAATATAACCATTATATATGTATATATATATATGTACCGAAAATGTATAAACAACTTTTATACTCCCACTAGATTAAAATCCAATTTAAATCATGCAAACAATATCCTCATGCTAATACCCTCCCCTAAATGAATTAAAATAAAGGAAAACATGCATCAACATGATCATATTAATCTATGCAATAGGCTAACTGATACCACAGAGGACTTTAGATGCTTAATGCGGAAAACGAGTATCACATACTCAAACATCTAACACCAAGATCTTTGCATAAATTAACATGAATCTATAAAGAGTATAAAATATACCTCTTGATGCGTGAATTCCACTTCCACCCCGAGCCTTCTAGTGGAGATCCTTTAGAACGTCAAACGGCGTTCCTCTAGTGTTGGTCCACGAACAACCCTTAGATCACCACGTATGCTAGTACGGAAGAGAGAAGAATTCTCTTGCTTTTGAGGTGTATGATGGCCAAATGAATGGGAGAGATAAGAGCAAAAGAAAATCAGATTTTCTCTTACTAAAAATGATGTACTACATTCACCTTTGTAACCCCCATATGATTATATAGGGTGGTTACAAAGAGATGATTCATGAGGCTTTATTTTGCCTCATAATGTCATACATTATGAGCCTAATAAACTCATGAGTTACAACTCTTCCATCCATCATAAAAACCACCCAACCCATTTAACAAATGGATTTGGGTAATATCCAAGGGTTGTCACATTGTGTGACCTCATAGGACCCAATACATATTAGTAGTCGGCCTAAATATACTAGCCCAACAAACCGCAATTAGCTTCTAGCAAAACGTCGCGATCACCTAATATTATTGAATATATTATCTTTATAATTTGTCCATATACATTTAGTTTGTTGCACTTGATCGAGGACAAAATCCTTCAAAATCTTCTCCAACATAATAGACACAAACATGTCCAAACTGTTGCTTAATTCATTTTTGGCAGCTATAAATGGTAATCTTCTTTTTCTTTCCTCATATAGTCATTTGTACGCAGGACAGTCAACATATTAAATAAAAAGAGAACAGGATAAAAATTTATTTCAAGGAGGGTTATTATATATATCAATTTTTTTAAGATTTAATTGTAAGGAAAACTATATTCATTTACTTTCAAACATCAACTTTTTGGCAAGCATGAAACCCCGAATGATATTATGGAATAGGAAAAAAGAAGAAGAAAATTATAACAAAATGCTATACTAGAAACAGCAAATGAGCTACTATAACAATTTCTATCCCTAGGCCTTCATTCTGCTTTGATACTCCCTTAGTTTTAAAAGGCACAAGGTGCACCGAGGCGCAAGGCACAAGGCGAAGGTGCACACATCTCGTAGGCGAGGCACACTTTTAGTACCAAAATCCTTAATAATCAATAATAGGACATATTACATAATCAAAGTAATATAATAATTTAAGATATATAAGCTATTATAATAATAAAAAAAAAAAAGTTGTTGTCCATATTTTTGATTCGCTATTGTAGATTTTATAATTGAATGTTTATAATATATCAATGAAATTAAGTTGCTTGTTAGAAAAAACAACCTTAGGCTAAGAAGAACAAAAAGCCGTGATTTCAAGGGAAAAAAAAAGAAGGTAGAACAGAAGGACTAGGAAAGGAGAGGATAAGGAAAAATTAAAAAGATTAAAGGAAAAAAAGAGAAAGAAGTCACGTGACTTCAGTCATAAAGGGCAAAAAAATAAAGATGAAATCTAGTAAAGTGGAGAGAGAAAAACAAAGGCCTAAAGCCTCGACACTTCCACTGTGCCACCACCATCAAGAATAAGAAAAGCTTTTAGAAACAAAGAAAGAGAAAGATCGAAGACCAGAAGAAAGAGAAGGCAGCTCGCCGGAAAAATCGAAGGAACGATAAGGTAGCTCACCAAAAAAAAAATCGAAGGAAATAGAAGAGAGAAAGAGAGGACTCACCTGAATATCCATCGGAGATGAGGGACCGGGACATCTGGAGGTGGCTCGCCGGCGTTTTCTATCACTTCCGGCGAGTTTGTGACCATCTTGATTTGCGACCATCTTGATTTCAATATATGAATTAGGGTTTTTCCCCACAAATTTGGGATTTTATCTAGGGTTCAATTTGATAAAAATCATGTAATTAACAAAGGGCTTTTGCTCGAATTGAATAATTAAAGCAAAGGTAAGTTAAATTTTGAAGAAATTTTGATTTTTTCATATTTTGAACTCAGATCTGATCTTTCACCCTTCTCCTACGCCTCTCCACCAAAAGCGGCCGCCTTGCGCCTCGCCGGAGGCAAATCAAGGCGCGCGCTTGCTAGCGCTAACTGTAGGTCGCTTGTCCTCACTCTTGGGATGCGATTTGACCGTCGCCTGGATCCGCCTGTCGCCTAGGCGTGCCTTGGGTGCGCTTTTTAAAACTAAGGATACTCCAGCATATTAAGTGTAATACTCCGTATTTTTTGGAGTTAATTTTGCTATAAATAAGAAAATATAAAGTAAAAGTGAAAGTATTTTATAATATAGTTTAGGTAAGCCTGTAGTTCTAATTTAATTATACAACCTACTTTCGTACCTAATTATATGTTAATTCGGTTTTTGTTAAAATAATAAATCAGAGTTCGATTTGGATATAAATCCTAACAAAACTAAGGTTGCTTATACTATAAATAAGAAAAGGAAGAAAAAAAAATTTAGAAAACCCTATTGATAGGTCAGCCGTTTTTTTTTTTCTTTTCCTCTCTTCACTCTCAAGATCTTTTCTCTCTCCTCTCTTCTCCTCTCTCCTCACGCTGCCCTCCTCCTTCGTTCGTTTTCTATCATTCTCCTGGGTTCGTCGAATTCGAGTCGTGTGCGAGGCTGTGTGTGTGAGCGTTGTGAGGTGCGAGTGTGGTGCGTGCTGCTGCTGCCGGAGGTTCGCGTGGCAGGTTCGAGCGTCGTGGTTGTGCGAGTGTCGTGCGAGTGGCTGGGTCGTTCGAGGGTGGCAGACTCGCATCACTGCTCGCGTGAGGTCGTCACCCAGCCGGAGGGAAGTTCGTGGCTCGCCGGTGCTCAGTCGACGTCGGTCATCGACGGTTTCCGGTGGTTTTTCCTCCCTCTTTTCTTCTTCAAATCAATTTATATAATCTGATTTTGTTATGTATTTTGATTAAGTTTTGTAATTATTAATAAAGCATAGAATTAGTAAAACAAATCAGAATTATAATTATGCTTTAATTCTTGAGATAACTTTGTTCCTCAAATCTGATTTTATAATACTTGGGTATAACGGTTTGACTTAGTTTTGTAAACTAAGTATAATAAAGGTTAAAGGAAAATCAAATTCTTGATTATATTAGTAGTTGTTAGGAGGATGTTTAATTCTCAAGTCTGTTTTTATTATACTTATGAATAGTGGGTTAAGTTATAATTGTAAATAAAGGTACATATTATGAACTAAAAAAAATCAGATTTATGTTACACTACTAGTTCCTACTTTGATCTTATTTCTTCAATTCTGATTTTATAGTTCTTATGTAAGTATCTAGTTAAGTTTGTTATTATAAACAAAGTAATGTAAAAGTTAAGTTTAAGTTTTGTTGTCATGAACAAGTATAAAATAAGTTAGAGGAAATCAATTTCGCAAACTTATTATTAAGTTTTAAATATATTAGTTTAATAGAGTTCATGAAAAGAAATTTAAAACAATAAGATTGGCTAATGTTAATATTCAAAACACCATATCTTACATAGTTGGATAAGCTGGTTTTTACTTTAATAATATCAAGGACTTAGCACTAAAGTATTTCTATTATTCGATTAGGTCCCAATTTCATAAGCGGAACGTTTAAGTAAGCAGCAAAGATTCTTCGTTACAAGGTACGTACGCATACCAGTTCAATTGCAATTACTAGCATCATGTCAGGTTGTGATTTACTCTATTGGAACCTAGAACCATGATAGGGAACAATTGTGATTGCTGAGATTGTTTGGTAACATGATTGTGATTGAAAATCTATATGTAGCATAGTAATGCGAAGTTCTATGGTATCATAAGCATGATTATTGGATTTGTATTCTTTAATCTATGGTGTAACAATTGGATTTGTATTCTTTGATCATGGTGTAACAAGGATGTTACAAGAAGTAGAGATTTGAGTATTATATCTAAAAAGGAATGTTAAATGTTGACATGTTTAATGTGGTATGAATGGACAATACTAAGAAAGGATTTTGGCAATAAACTTGTAGTTGGATTCCCTACAAGTGATGAACAATGGGGGGAGTGTGAGACTTGTTCTACACTCCTACGCAGGCCTATTGTGACGACAGTAGTGTCCTTTTAAAGTTTGATAACTCAAGTAGGCGGAAGGTTCCGTACGATCTTGGGGGTATGCATACTAAGGTGATGGATGTGGAACGGAACGAAACCGTATTTACATTCCATCTAATAGACCAAGTTGTCTATTAAGAATTAAGTAGCCCGTATGATTCTAGTAAGATGACGGTGCCCGTTCGCTGCCAACTAAATAAAAAGTAAAGAATATAAGGCTATGGTAGTATCATGTTAAAGAATTATCCTTATTGCTCTGTTTATGCTTTGTATGCACTCAATGCTTTACTATGTACTCAGCATAGCTGATTGTGTGTTATTGTGTTGTTTGTTGACCTGTGATGAACCATTGATGTTACAATGGGGAGCAAACTAGGTGTGCTGGAGTTGCTGCATGATGTTGAGCATTTGGGGGATAGATCTTGGTCTTGAAACTTTAAAGTGTTTTAATTAAGCATTATAAGACTATTATGATTTACTTAGTTAGTTTGTGGTTTGAATAAAAAGGGGTCCTTGGTGATTCCCGAGTTGTAGTAAACATTTTATTTCCGCTGCAATGTAGTTTTCTTAATGAGGAGTTGTAACGTTTTGATTTTATTATGCCTTGCGTTTCACCGCGGCGGTAACACTCCCAAAGTCGATGCGACGTAGTCGTAGACGTGTATAGATTTTGGGGGTGCTACAAAACTGGTCATCAGAGCCAAAGTTCCTATTTTCAAAGATGTTTTAAAAGATTTTAAAATGGATAGTATGGGATAAGAGCATATAGATTACTTTTGCGTGCATTAAATCATAGGAATGATTTTATTTGTATTGCCTTTCTTGCCTTTAATTGTCTGATTATATGAAACGTGGTGTGGTTGCTTGATTGAATTGGTGAAAGGTTCTTTGAAATCTTTGAAATGTGAATAGAGTAGGAGGATGTACAAGGATAGTGGTTAAAGGCACTAAAATTCGGTAGTAAAATATTTTAATTGCCTAAAATTTCGAATTAATATAATATTCCAAAGATGTTTCAGAAAGGTATTGAACTAAAACCTTATTTTGAATATTTTAGGAAAGAATCATATAAATTGTTATAAATATTTTGACTTGGAGTTCTAAAATTGAACATAATCGTTTTACCTATTATATATGTTTATATATAATGTATACTAAAAAATCTTAAATTCACAAAACTTAGACTATTTTCCTTCTTTAAATTCGCAGATGGTTTACGACATAGGTCCTAAGGAATACCTGATGAAACACTGAATAGCGGAAGATTGGGACATCTGGGCCCATAAAATGAAAGCTACTATGGAGTATAGGACCTTACAGGGAGATACTAGACTAAAGACTGAAATGGAGAAAATATATTTTATGCTGCAGTACGTCCCTAAGGAGGAACCTTACCTTTTCGTACACCGTAGATATGGGGATATGTGGTCAGAAAATGGAGGTTTTAATAGGGCCAAACACAATTACTGGAACCAATACCTTCCTACTGTAGGACATTTCACTAGTAGAGAAATGATAATTTGCGTCGGACCTGGGACCCTCATTAGCGTAGGACCCTGGTCCGACGGCACAGGCCTCGTCGCAGATGAAAGACAGCCATCTGCGTCGGATGCGAAACGACGCAATTAATCGAAGATTTGTGTCGCACACAACTAGCATGCGACGCAGATGTCCATCCCCCCATGCACCCACAGCAGCCCTCAGCAGCCTCATCTGCTTCGCATATGGCCTGCATGCGACGCAGATGGTGCTGCTGTGGGCTGCTGCGCACACACCCATCTGCGTCGCATGCAGGCCATATGCGACGCACATGATGCTTCATCTGCGTCGCATATGGCACAGCATGCGACGCAGATGAGGTATTTTTTTGTTTTTTTTTTCAGCTTTTTTTTCAGCTTTTTTTGTTTTTGTTTTCAGCTATTTTTTTTTTTTTCAAAACTAAGCAAACATTATGTTAATAATTATGAGCAGAAAATTCGGCAGAGTCTCCTTTGTAATTTGGACAACCCAAGAAATCGTTGGGAAATGTTTGCATATATATAACCAAAACCTGTTTCAGTACATCTCAATCAAGCAACCAATGTTGCAATCAATGAACCAACAAGGTTCAAGCAACCAACAATCAACCAACAAGGTTCAAGTAACAAAATATTATGCTAACCTACAAATACATACACTAACCATCAAACTTAGTCTGCTTCGTTAACGACCCATACAAAGTATTCCGCAAAAAGTTGTTTGAGGTCGTTGATCTCATATATGGAGTATGGCTCAAGACTTGACGAAAAAGCCTAGAATTATATTAAACTAGTTAATATACTTTAAAATTCTATAAGTCTAAATAATGAATTTACAACATACATATACCTCATTCAAATTCTCCGCTTCATAGTATAAGCGGATGATTAGAAACATGTATCTCATCACGAAATAGCCGCATTCCACTCCTCCCGATTGTTGAGCACACTACACCAAATTTAAGATATATATTAGAATCGAAAAAAAAATCCTAAATAGAATTATAAAGTATCAAATACAAAACCATAAGAATTTTACCCGCATATATGTCCAAGACAATTTAGTGCCTTTATTTGATCCTTCAAGCCGCGTGTATTTTGTATATGCACTAAATATAGAGATTTTGTAACAATTAATTACTATAAACATTTATAAATTATTTAAAATATCATAAAATGCATGTAAACTTATTAACATGTATAACAACTATGAACTTACGTATTCAACGGTATCTTGATAGCTAACGATCTATCTTTCTTCATCGAATCAAATATATATACCGTTCTCTTAGATAGACAAATGACAAGAAGAATCCAATGATCCCTAAGGCATGAAGCACAATGTGATGTTTTATATATATAACCACAAGTTCATAAATATAAAACAAAGTAAAGATTAGTTGAAATAAAACATATTTTTCAAAATACGGACATAGGATGTAATACATATATTGATTCGCTTTCATTGAACTTGCCATGTAGTTGATCATGGCATCTAAGTGATTGCGTATCATGGTCGCTGAAATCATACTTGGACACATGAAACCATATTATTATCTCCATGCTCCTCAGACTGCTCTGCCAAGTACCTAAGATCCAAACATTTATAGTTAGGAGAAACAATACCTATAAATAGCAATGTTAATTAGTTTAGAGTTTGAGAAATCTCACATCATAAATACTTGCAAAATGGATACATTAATCCATGCTCCCGTGAGAAGTTGAAAAACATCTTGTCGTGAGAAAATGATCATATAATCTCTATCAAAGTTGAAGACGGTACCCCTCTGAACTTGCAACTGAAAAGGCTCATCTGAGGGTTTGTCGCAAAATATTCGGTGCATCTCCTTGATATTATCATCCATATCATCCAGTGTCAAGTCAATAAAAGGATCTACGTGCCTATGTGCAGACTCATCGGTGCAAGGATCACTACCAACTATTTTCTTCTTCTTCTTCTTCTTCTTCTTCTTCTTCTTCTTCTTCTTCATCGCACCGTCTTTAGGTATATATTCCTAATTCAATTTGACTTCTTTTTAATTCATATTATATATGTATATAGATTATTTCATATATAAATCAAGATTACTTAGTATACAAAATGAAGATTATTTAGCATATATAAATCAAAATTTTTTAGTATATATATTTACATTTCTTAGTATATAAATCAAAATATTAAACATAAGTTACCTGATTATCTGAGACTAAAAATACCAACTCTTTCGGCCATTCTATGAATGAACCCTCGGCTTGACTGAGATTGATGATGTATGGAGTAGGTAGTGGAACTAGAGCTTCTGCGTAGTCTGAAAAAAAATCATCAACACTCACTGTCATGGCCGTAGAATGTGATGATGACTCCATTTGCGGATGTACAATACCCTCAGCTACAATGATCGATCCCGAGTTATCCGCTATTGCCAAACGACATGGAACCGGACTCTTAACATCCAATGAGAACACAATGTCATTAATTAAGTGTTTTACAAACATAATATCATAATCGTAGAAGATATAAAATAACTATATACCTGCAAGTTCACAAATGGATCATTGCCCCCCGAGTGACAGCTACTAGGATCAACTGGAGTGTGAGGATTTGTTTGATTTGGTGCTTGAAGACCTAATTGCGCCGCAAAAGCCATCAACCTTTCTTGAACTATAGCATCAATCTTCGAGTTCATCTCTTGCATCGTCTGTTCTCTAACTCTTTGGCTCACTCTCGCCTCCAACTCCTGCATCTCCTCATCATCCATGCCCCTACCCTTTCGAGCGGTACTACTCCGATCGGATCTCCCCCAAACCGATGTAATCCCAATGCTACGCCCATTGTTAACACACGCCCGGGACGGTCTTTCCTCGTAGAGCACGGGATAGAACATCATCCATCCGACACGGAACAAACTCTCCTTCCTTTTCTTTCCTTTTCCAATCATCCTGCATCAAATTCAAAAAAATCATATGATTAGTAGAATTCTAGAATACGAGTAATTAGACAAGAATTTATCATAAAATTTGAAGAATTCTTACAATAGACTCTTTTATCTTTTGTGTTTCTTCATTAGGGAAGAAAAGATTTCCTTCCTTATCTTTTTTCGATCTAGCAAGAAGCCATGGCAAAGTTCGATCCGGCAAGGAGGAAATAATTGATGATGTAGATGAGTCAACGGATGATCTTTGTAGAGGATTTAGGGATATACCCTTGGTCTTTCCAAACGGGAATCATCTCCGTATATGACTTTTGACCCAAAAAATGAGGATGAATGTTGGCAGCCTGAGACTTTCTTGCTCTTTCACTTTTAGCCTAATATGAAAACAAGTAACTAGTTAATATTCACAAAAAAAAAATTTGATTATAACATATTATGTAGTTGTAACGTACATATTACATACCTTAAACTCCTTAGAGCTACACTTTTCACGAATTCGTCCCAAATCCCTTTCGTGATGAAAGGATAGAGCACGTACGGTTGCATATCATTGTTAGGCCCCGGACCTCGTTTTTGTGATCCATCGACTCACTAATCTTGACTTGAAATCTCTCCACCGCTTATCACAAGTAGTCAACACATCTCGTTTCTTCCTCTCATCCTCTTGTATTCCAAACTCTTTCTTCAATATATAAAATGAACCAATTATACACGATTAGTATAATAAACATGATTCAAATAAAATTAAAAGAATGGATTTTAAAAATACATAGGTTTACTTACTTTCGCATCTTCCCATAAACTATTTTTTTAGGCCTTGTGGAACATCATCCCAACTATCGTACAAGATAGACACTTTGCTTCTACCGATTTCGCCGCAATGTGTCTTGTACGCACCAACATGATCCCCAATTGGACGCATCCAATCATCCCCATCGAAGTACTCTTTGGACCCCGGGTTTGGAACGTATCCCTTTTGTAGAACCTCTAGGCTTGCTCACTCTTTTCTTCCTACTACCTCCATCGGTTATCTCGGTCTCGTAACGTGGCCGCGATCATCATCGGATGCATCATGCATTATGTGATCTTCCATCACTACACCGAAACCATAAAGCATAAAGACATGTTAGAATCATCAATGAAATAATAGAAAATTATTTTAACCAAGCATAAAATATATAATTGTAGAATATTACATTAGTTACCTATTAATCACTTTTTTTCTTTCACAACGTAAAATCCCTCATTATGGTCTCGACGAATGTAATTCGTGTCCGGATCTTCCCCTAATATACTTGGAATTACTAACGACGAAGCAATGACTTCATTGAATTGCTTATCGTATTCCTCTTCATCATGTACATCATTAATTCCAAGTATTCTCCTTTTTCCTTCAATGACAACGAGACCATTTTGAATCAACGGGTCAACCATGTAGAATACTTGTTTTGCTTGTGATGCCAATATCAAAGAATCTTCATGATGCCCTAACTAATTTGAAATTGACTAATGTAAAAAAGTCATGTTCATCCTTCTTTACACCACGACGAATATCAAACCACTTGCATTGAAAGAGTGGAATCTTGAAGTCAACATAGTCAAGTTCTAATATATCTTCAATGAAGCCGTAGTAAGACTTCATTCTCTCAATAATGGTTCTATCGCTTCTACTTTTGTACTACGATGACAAAGCTCCTAACGTAACACCACCTTTTTGCATTGTAGATTTGTCATCTTGTCGTTTAGTGTAAAATGATTAACCATTGATGTCATATCCTTCATAGGAAAGAACTTGCATCTTTAACCCATATGCCAACCATCTCAACGTATCTGATACATCATTTTTTGGGTCAGATAATTGGTTCATAACTCGTTCTTTAAACCAATCAACGAACGACCGATTATGCTCAATCATCAACTCACGTTCATTCTTCAATGGATACTGAACACTAAGCATCTTCTTGTGCTCATCTAAGTAAGGATGAACTTGTTTTAGATTTTCTAACACCAAAAATTCTGCTTTTCTTTTCAACTCTCCATCAAGGCACAATCTTTTTCTCCCAATGGTACCACAACCAGCAAGCCTTCCTTCATGTCTAGATTTTGGCAATCCAATTGCTTGTACACATGCTAAATACTGACTTACATATTCAGATACTTCCTCCGCAACTGTTCTTTGGACAATACTTGCTTACGGTCCATTTGGATTCATCACTTTTCCCTTGAGAGTACCCATATGCCTTTCGAAAGGCCACATATACCTCATACAAACAGGCCCACAAAGTTTAATTTCTCGGACAAGATGAATTATCAAATGAGGCATGATGTCAAAGAACGATGGTGGGAAGTACATTTCAAATCGACACATCGTCTCTATTACATCAGCTTGCAACTTATCTAGAGTGTTAGGATCAATCACTTTACTAGATATAGTTTCAAAAAGAAACACAACTTTGTAATCGTGTATCTCACTTGGGAAGGCAAAATTCCTCGTATTGCAACAGGTAATAAATGCTGCATCAAGATATGACAATCATGAGATTTCAAACCAACGAGTTTCAAGTCCTTCAGTGAGACAAGATTTCGAAAATTTGACGAGTATCCAGCAGGGACCTTTAACCTATGCAGAGACTCACAAAAACTCGTTTTCTCCTTCTTAGACAAAGTGTAGCAAGCTGGTGGCAGATAATAGCGTTGTCCCCGCCCCTGAGGTGCTAGTTCTGGTCTTCCCATTTCAGCCATGTCTTTCCGAGCTTTAACTCTATCCTTTGTCTTCTCGGGCATATTCAACAATGTTCTGACAATGGCATCACAAACATTTTTCTCAATGTGCATTAGATCAAGACAATGTCTGACTGCTAAGAATTTCCAATATGGGAGGTCCCAGAACTTAGATCTTTTCTTATATAAGTTCTTTGAGACACTTTTGAAGGGCTTGCCAAACACTGTTTCAATATCTTTTACCCGATTAGAAACCTGATTACCACGCAAGGGTACAGGGGCTTCTCTCATCTCCACTTTTCCGTTGAACAATTTTTTCTTCTTACGAAATGGATGATCTAAAGGAAGTCATGTACGATAATGGAGGTATACATTCTTCCCGCAATGATGTAACCGCTCATCAATCATATACTCATCACAAATAGGGCATGAACCCAGACAAATTCCCGTAAGCCGGGAAATCATTAATCGTGCAAAATATCATGGCACGTAATGTGAAGTTAGTTTTCGTATACGCATCGAACATCGAAACACCTTCATCCCACAACAATTTTAGATCTTGAAGGAGTGAGTCAAGATACACATCTATGTCGTTTCCGGGTTGCTTAGGACCCGAAATAAGAAGCGATAGCAGAATAAATTTACGCTTCATACATAACTAGGGGGGCAGATTATAAATGGTCAGTAGAACCGGCCAAGTGCTATGTTGGGTACCTAGTGTGCCAAAAGGGTTCATCCCATCTGTACAAAGTCCAAGTCTAAGATTTCGAGGTTCTTTACCAAAACCTGCGAACTTTCGGTCGATATTTCTCCATTGCGGAGAATCGGCCAGATGTCTAAGCATCCCATCATTCTTCCTCTTGTCCGCATGCCACCTTAATAATTTAGCATTATTTTCATCCGAAAATAAACGCCTAAATCTCGGAATGATTGGAAGATACCAAAGAACCTTCACCGGAGTTTCTTTCTTTCTCACTCCCTCATCATCCTCTTTTATCTTGTACCGAGACTCTCCACACCTTGGACACTCACCCAAATCCTTGTACTCATTTCGATACAGCACACAATCATTTGGACATGCATGTATCTTCTCATACTCCATACCTAATGGACACAACAATTTCTTTGCCTCATAGGTAGAGTTGGGAATTTCATTCCCTTCAGGTAGCAATTCTTGTAAAAAACTGAACAACTCACTTAGACTTTTATCTGTCCAACTATACTTCGATTTCATATTGAACAATGTGAGGATGCCAGAAAGTTTACTGAAATTCTTACACCCCGGATACATAGGTTTGTCCGCTGCACTTAAAATACTATCATACATATGGGGACGATCGGTTCCTTCATCCTCCAAATTGTGCAACATCTCATCTACCCTATCATTCTCATCAACTACCTTATCATTCTCATTATCATTCTCTCCTTTTTCGATATCAACCTCAACCTCATCCTCAACCTCAACCTCAACCTCATCATCAATGTGATCAACATGCAAATCATCACACAAGCTAGTGGAGCTCATACCTGGATCATAAAACTCCCCATGCCATGTCCACCTCGTATAGTTGCTCTTAAACCCACGCCGAATCAAATGATCCTTAATTTGATCCACATCACGATACCCCCTAGAGTTATTGCAATCACAACAAGGACACAAGACTAAATTTGACCCATTCTGCAATTGATGTTCTAACGCAACTCTGATAAATTCATCAACCCCTTGTAAAAATGTCGCCGAAATCCGATTACCATACATCCAGTTTCGATCCATATTTATACACTATAGAGACACTAAACAAGAACACAATCGATCACATCATTCAAAGTGTCTCATCAAATGAAATCATGAACATTTGGGTCCTTATCACTCCAACCTAACCCATCCTTGAGTTTCTCATCTCACTAGTGAATGAACATTTGGTTTTCAATTCTAAGAAAAATCCGGCAGCACTTCCCTACAGTTCTCCAAGTACACGATGAAGATAGTAGGTAAACTATCAACATATGTACCCAGAGAACACTTAGGGAAATGAGCTAGATCTTTCTTTGAATCGAAAACCCAAACATTCATTCACATCCTAAGTGAGATAAGAAACCCAAAGACAGTCCCAAACCGGGGACTATTCAAGACTTACTCCTAATGAGTAAGCCTCGAACGGGTATCTAGGCCAATGATGCACACATTGCAATTAAACAACAAAAACCAATCCATTCCTTAGATTTCCCTCCCCACCGCATTAAGGTATGTCCATATAAGTTTGGTCATAATTCAACATATGATTTCCCAATCACATAACCAAACAATTCACATATATTTTTCCAATCACATAATTCAACATTATAGGGACAAATAAAACAAATAAACATAAAGCAAAAGCTATAATATATATACTTCTGCTCAGGAGCAGCGAAGACAAGCACAACGAGGTGAGCTTGGAGCACCCGGCAAACAAGTAGAAGATGGAATGTGGCAACTGCATTAGGGCATTAACCAACCCACAAATTAAATAGTGATTAAGTCATAACTCATAAACATCAACTATCTAATATTAAGACATTAACAAATTAGAAATTAAGAAACAACATTAAGATTAAAGTAGAATTATTAAAATCAATGGTAAAAAACAAGAATGACTTGTGAATATAATTATATAGTAGAAAGGAAGTATTTTAGAGCACTACAAACTATATAAATTCATGAGCACTACAAACTACAAACATCCTAAATATAATATTAAAATCTTAAACTACAATCATCCTAAATTCAATCTTAAACATCCTACATACAAATTAAACTACAAACATCCTAAATTCAATTATAAACTAATAACTACAATCACTCTACTAATACAATTGCTTAAGATCTAACAAAATAAGAAAAAATTCCAAAAAAAAAAAAAAAGACAGAAATTGGTAAAAAAATAAAAAGACATAAATTGAAACAAAAAATTGAAAAAAATAAAAAAAGACTTACATTGCCGGAGACGGAGAAATGGTGGCGCGACGGCGAGCAGCGGAGGAGACGGGTGAGCGCGGCGCGACGGGGGGACGGGTGAGTGAGAGTGCGTGAGAAAGAGGAGTGCAAGAGAGAGAGAGTGAGTGAGAGAAAGAGGAGGAGGAGCGCCGCCGAGCAGCGGAGGAGCACGGCGCGACGGGGGCACGCGGCGCGACGGGGGAGCGTGGCGACCGGTGAGTGAGAGTGAGTGAGTGAGAAAGAGGAGGAGTGCAAGACAGAGAGTGAGTGAGAGAAACAGGAGGAACGCCGGCAAGAGGAGGAGCGCCGGCGAGAGGAGTTGACGGAGCAGCGACGGCGCGACTGATGGGCGGGAATGTAGTTCAGCAGCGCCGGCGAATTCGCATGAGAGAGAGAGAGAAGTTCCTAATTTGTGAATTGCCCCAACTGATGGGCGGGATACAAATTAAAATCGCTGAAAACGAGTCATCTGCGTCGCATGAGGCAAGGGTCCGACGCAGATGACTATCTAATTAGGCATCTGCGTCGGACACCGGCACCATGCGACGCAGATGACCACGCACATTTGAGCACATTTGGGCTGGCAAGCATGATCTATCTGCGTCGAACCCATGACCATGCGACGCAGATGACCACACGCACATTTTGGGCTGGCAAGCATGCTTGGTGCACCATCTGCGTCGCACCCAGGCCTATGCGACGCAGATGATCTCTGCTAGGTTGGCTAAGACTATTTGCGTCACTGGTACCCTTAATGCGACGCACATAGTGACCCCTTTTGCGTCGTTTTCCGGCGTTCGTGCGACGCAAAACAAGCTTGTATAATTTTGCTTGCCTATTTGCGTCGGATATTCTGTAGGATCCGACGCACATATTTCATTTGTGTCAGTTACTCTCTTGTCCGACGCAAATAGTCAGACGCAAATCGTGAATTCTGTAGTAGTGTTTTATTACTGATCTAAAATACTGTGAAAATGAATGGAGAATTCGTGAGAAAAGAAGTTGGGAGCCCTCTACCTCATCACCTTTAGTTCAAGGGACCTATCATGTGGGGGAAAGCTCGGGAATTAATGTGAATTATGAGAACCCTAGAGTTAAATCTGAGCCGCAAGCGTCCTTTAGAGCTGCAAAAAGAGCTAGGTATCAAACTTTTGAGGATGAGTTCATACTCGAGGACTACCACATAGCGGCAAACCTCAGAACTGTTACCTATATTTCCGATGATGAGGGGAATAATAGGACTTTCATCGCAGTGATTGGGGAAGATAATGTTAAACCTACACTTGACTTAGAAAATGAGGAAGAGGGAGATCCTAATGAAAATGAGCCTGTTGAAGAGGGAGATCCTAATGAAAATGAGCCTGTTGAAGAGGGAGATCCTAATGAGAATGAGCCTGATGAGGAGGATCCGATTGAGGAAAATGACCAAGAAGCAGAAGAAGAACCTCTGGAGGAAGAACCTCTAGAGGAAGATGAACCTATAGAGGATGACGAGTCTTCTGAAGACGAAGCTGACATGGAAGAAGGAATAGAAAATCCTAATTCAGATGACGAAGCTCACCATTATAGTCCTTAGTTTATTTTGATTATATAATTAGGATTAGAATATTATTTTATTCGTTTATTTCAGTTTTAATAAGGCTTGCATGCCAAGTAGCAAATTAGCATTCTTTTATTCTTTTATTTATTCATATTACGTTTTCCTTGGAAACATTAAGTTTTACCTTTTCAATAATAATACAACAGTTTTATTCTTTTATTTGATGTAACGTCTTATTTCAGATGTTTATATTGCAAGTCAATAGAGACTTAATGATTGTTCGCAATAAAGATGTGTTATATAAATGTGCCAATGTGTAGTAGTTAAATAAATAAACGACTATGTGCATCTCGCTGAAACAGCCGTTGTGTCATTTTTCAGCGCAGAATGGTTCGTCAAGGCGGCACGCCTAATACCTCTCTGAATGTCGAGCAATCGATTCGCGATCTAGTGCAGATCACAACTAACCTAGCCCAGGGTCATAACCGGGATGGGGACTTGTCTGAAAAGGTTGCCCGTAGGAACCCACCAATATTGAATGGGAAAGGGGGGCCAGAGGAACTGGAAAACTGGGTTGGGGAATTTGATAAGCTGTTCTTTACCCTCTCCTGTCCAGATGATAAGACTGTGCCCTTAGCAAGCTATTACCTTCACGGTCCGTTTGGTAAGAGGTCATAAATGGTAGGAATGGTAATGCATTATAGTGTAAATTTGTACTAGAAATCCAATGTCATTACCTATGGTAATGCTACTTCATCCCAAGATATCCATTTTCTTCCTAAAATCTCATTACCATCCATTACCACTTGGGAAGGTGGTATTAGGTGGTAATGGAGATTTATAAAGGAAAAATCATGTTTTGTGATAAAATTTCATTCCCATGGTCAATAACATGAGAACTTCTTTACAAATTTACACTAAATTTCATTACCATTACCACTATTTATAACCACTAACCAAACGGGCCGTCAGGGTGATGCTCATTTTTGGTGGACCCAAGCTAAGGACAACCTCCTTAAACAACCTGACTTTGGGTGGGAAACTTTCAAGAAAGCCGTGAGGGATAAGTATTACCCTCCATACCTCAAGAAGCAGAAAGCCCAGGAGTTTATGATGCTAGAACAAGGGAACCTGTCTGTTGTGGAGTATTATCGCAAATTCATTGAGTTGATGAGATTTGCTCCTGAGATTGCGCCTACTAAGGAAGCTAAGGCCTCACGTTTTGAGTTAGGGCTCACCCTTGACCTGCAAGGGAGACTGGGGGGAGATACTTTCACCTCATTGGACCATGTCTTTGGCAAAGCTGGCCACCTATATGCGATAAGGAAACGAGAGGAAGGGGGTAAACAAGGTGAGAAGCGAAAGGAGAATTCAAACCCCGAGGTTCAAAGGTTTAAAAAGAAACACCAGGAAAACCAAAACAACCAAACCTTCCAACGAAACTTTGGTAAGGGACCCAACAACAACAATACTCAACACAATAACAATAACCGCAACAATAACACCAGCAACCGCAGGCCGGAGCGTGTGTACAGGTGTCAGAAGTCCCCAAACAACCATCCTGTGAGAGATTGCGAGGGTAACAAAGTGGAGTGTCGTGAATGTGGGAAACTGGGACATAGGGCGTATGAGTGCTACTCAAAGAATAAGGTTAACCCCAATGGTCAAAAGAAAGGAAACTATGGAGACAAGCCTAGGAATGGGAATGGGAATGGTGGAAATGCATACAATGGGTCTGGGAACTCTAATTACTCCAAACCACCAAATAATGCAAATAACCAGGCACCATCTGGGAATCATGTGACCAACAATAATGATAATAAGGGTAAAGGGAAGCTGTATATGATGACGGCTAGTGAAGAAGAAGCTCGTAGAGATGTGGTCACTGGTATTTTCTCTATTAACTCAATTCCTGTTAAAGTATTGTTCGATTCAGGCGCATCATTTTGTCTTTTATTGGCCATACAACTGTTAGAACTCTAGCACTAGTTGAGTCTGAGTCAATTTCTATGCCTATAATTATTCCGTCTGGGGATACTGTTAATTGCTCTAAGAAATTCCTGAATGTCTCGCTGAAGATAGGGGAGGGTTTATTTCCTTCCGATCTAATAGAGTTTAACTTATCGAACCTAGACATCATTTTGGGGATGGACTAGCTTGGGAAGTACAAGGCTAAGATAGATTGTGATGCACAGAAAGTGGAACTGAGAGATCCTTCGGGAAAAAGGGTGTTATATAGGAGAATACCTCGAGAACCTGGGATTAAGGTAATCATTGCCTTGCAACTTAAGGGTTATACAGACAAAGGATGGCCTCTATTTATGTGTTCTGTGAGAAGGGTTGAGGATGACCTGAGGATGTGTCTATAGTTAGCGAATTTCATGATGTTCTTCCTGAAGAAATACCTGGTATGCCGCCAAGGAGAGATGTAGAGTTCACTATTGACTTAGTACCTGGAACTGGACCTATCTCAAAAGCCCCATACCGAATGGCTCCAGCAGAAATGAACGAGTTGAAAAACCAGTTAGAAGAACTACTAGAGAAGGGGTACATTAGACCTAGTATGTCACCATGGGGAGCCCCTGTCTTATTTGTGAAGAAGAAGGATGGTAGTTTGAGGTTGTGTATAGACTACCGTGAGTTGAACAATGTCACTGTGAAAAACAAATATCCATTACCTAGGATAGATGACTTGTTTGACCAACTTCAGGGTGCAGGGATGTTCTCCAAAATATATTTAAGGTCTGGTTACCATCAGTTGAGGATTGCTGATCAAGATATACCTAAAACTGCCTTCAGGACTAGGTATGGACACTATGAGTTTACCGTCATGCCTTTTGGGTTAACCAATGCACCTGCTGTTTTTATGGACCTCATGAATAGGATTTTTCGACCCTACCTCGATAAATTCGTAGTCGTGTTCATAGACGATATATTGATCTATTCAAGGAGCAAGGAGAAACATGAGGGACATTTGAGGCTTATTTTATAGACACTTAGGGAGAACCAACTGTATGCAAAGTTTTCAAAGTGTGAGTTTTGGTTATAAAAGGTGTCATTTTTGGGTCATTTCGTCTCTAAGGAGGGTGTGTCAGTAGATCCTACAAAAATAAAAGCTGTGAGTGAATGGCCTACACCAAAGAATGTCACTGATATAAGGAGTTTCTTGGGTTTAGCCGGTTATTATCGAAGGTTTGTGAAAGACTTTTCGAAGATAGCAAAACCTATGACTAACTTAATGAAGAAAGATTGCAAGTTTAACTGGACTGACGATAGTGAGAAAGCCTTTCAAACACTCAAAGAGAGATTAACCTCAGCACCTGTTCTAGCCTTGCCTATCGGGGATGAGGGGTATGATGTCTACAGTGATGCGTCAAAGAATGGGTTAGGTTGTGTTCTTATGCAGAATAGGAAGGTCATAGCTTATGCGTCCCGTCAACTGAAACCATATGAGGTTAATTACCCAACACATAACCTAGAGTTGGCCGCAATTGTCTTTGCCTTAAAAATCTGGAGACACTACCTTTATGGGGTGACTTGTCGAATTTTCACCGATCACAAAAGCCTCAAATACATTTTCACCCAGAAAGACCTTAATATGCGACAACGCATGTGGTTAGAGCTCATTAAGGACTATGACTTAGATATTCAATACCATGAGGGTAAAGCAAACCTTGTTGCTGATGCATTGAGTCGTAAGTCTAGCCATAGCCTGAACACCTTGGTAGTTGCTGACAAACTTTGTGAAGAATTTTCTAAACTCCAGATCG
Source organism: Beta corolliflora (assembly GCA_947648045.1). Taxonomy (NCBI): domain Eukaryota; kingdom Viridiplantae; phylum Streptophyta; class Magnoliopsida; order Caryophyllales; family Amaranthaceae; genus Beta; species Beta corolliflora. Next base: position 276,152 of record CANSZD010004330.1, read on the forward strand.
AAATGGTTCATGAAGGGGAAGTGGAAAAGTTATTGAGTGCCCTAACCATTCAGCCCAACTTCCTAGATGAAATAAGAGAGGGTCAGCCTGGGGATGTGAAGCTTGAGCGGGTCAAAGCAAAACTTAAGGAGGGAAAAGCAAAAGGGTTTGAAATCCATAAGGATGGGAGTATACGCTACAAGGGTCGGTGGTGTGTACCGCAAAAATGTGCAGAGTTGAAGCAAAAGATAATGAGTGAAGGTCATAATACGAGTTATTCCGTCCACCCAGGGAGGGATAAGTTATATAAGGACCTCAAAAAGATGTTTTGGTGGCCTGGGATGAAGAGGGCAGTAGCCGAGTTTGTTTCCAAATGTCTGACGTGTCAAAAGGTTAAGAGTGAACACAAGAGACCTCAAGGAAAAATTCAGCCTCTTGACATTCCAACATGGAAGTGGGATTCAATATCCATGGACTTCGTAGAAGCCTTACCTAGGAGTCGGGGAGGCAATAACACAATATGGGTCATAGTGGACCGATTGACCAAAACTGCAAGGTTTATACCCATGAAAGACACGTGGAGTATGGAAACCCTAGCCAAAGCATATGTTAAACATGTCATTCGACTGCACGGAGTACCCACGAGTATAGTGTCTGATAGGGATTCGCGATTCCTTTCGAACTTCTGGAAAAAGGTACAGGAAGCATTTGGTAGTGAGCTGTTGATGAGTACCGCCTTTCACCCAGCTACAGACGGTCAAACAAAAAGAACAATTCATACCTTGGAAGACATGTTAAGAGCTTGTGCCTTAGAATACCAAAGATCATGGGAAGACCATTTAGACCTCATAGAGTTCTCATACAACAACAGTTATCATGCTAGTATCAAAATGGCTCCATTTGAAGCGTTGTATGGGAGAAAGTGTCGTAGTCCTTTGTGCTGGAACGATATTAGTGAGACTGTGGTGTTAGGTCCTGAAATGATTCAAGAGACTTGTTGATCAAGTGCGAGTCATTCAAGCGAAGATTAGGGCTACATAGGACAGGCAGAAGTCCTATGCGGATCAGAAGCGAAGGGAAGAGAACTATGAAGTTGGTGAAAAAGTGCTGCTTAAGGTGTCTCCAATGAAAGGAGTGTACGATTTAGAAAGAAAGGGAAGCTAAGCCCTAAGTTCATAGGACCATATGAGATTTTGGCGAGAGTAGGCAAAGTGGCTTATCGCTTAGATTTGCCAAACAAGTTAGAAAGGGTTCACAACGTGTTTCACGTATCCCAACTTCGGAAATACGTACCTGACGAGTCGCATGTCCTAGAACCTGAAAACGTCGAGTTAGACGAAACCTTGTCCTATGAGGAGAAACCCATCAAGATCCTAGACCACAAGGTGCGTAGTACGAGAAATAAGGACGTCAAAATCGTGAAGGTGTTGTGGAGAAATCAGAATACTGAAGAAGCCACATGGGAAGCAGAAGATGCGATGCGTCTAAAGTACCCTCAGCTTTTTCAAGAGGTAGGCGAGTTACGAGGACGTAACTTTTCTTTTAAGGGGGAAGAATGCGATAGAATTTCACGCTTCCCCTAAAGCTTGCTTAAGTTTGTTATTTATGTGTATTATTGTTTATGTGACTTTGCGAAAACTAGAAAAAGCTTGTGAAATTTTGGGACTTAGAAGTGCGAAATATCGTCGTTAAGACTGGCTACCTCAAAGTTTCGGGACGAAACATTCTTTAAGGGGGGAACCCTGTAATACTCCGTATTTTTGGGAGTTAATTGTGCTATAAATAAGAAAATATAAAGTAAAAGTGAAAGTATTTTATAATATAGTTTAGGTAAGCCTGTAGTTATAATTTAATTACACAACCTACTTTCGTACCTAATTATATGTTAATTCGGTTTTTGTTAAAATAATAAATCACAGTTCGATTTGGAAACAAATCCTAATAAACTAAGTTTCCTTATACTATAAATAAGAAAAGGAAGAAAAAAAAAATATTTAGAAAACCCTATTGATAGGTCGCCGGTTTTTTTTTCTTTTCCTCTCTTCACTCTCAAGATCTTTTCTCTCTCCTCTCTTCTCCTCCTTCCTCCTCACGCCGCCCTCCTCCTTATTTCGTTTTCTACCATTCTCCTGAGTTCGTCGGTTTCGAGTCGTGTGCGAGGCTGTGTGTGCGAGCGTGGTGAGGTGCGGAGTGTGGTGCGTGCTGCTGCTGCCGGAGGTTCGCGTGGCAGGTTCGAGCGTCGTGGTTGTGCGAGTGTCGTGCAAGTGGCTGGGTCGTTCGAGGGTGGCAGACTCGCGTCACTGCTCGCGTGAGGTCGTCACCCAGCCGGAGGGAAATTCGTGGCTCGCCGGTGCTCAGTCGGCGTCGGTCATCGATGGTTTCCGGTGGTTTTTCCTCCCTCTTTTCTTCTTCAAATCAATTTATAAAATCTGATTTTGTTATGTATTTTGATTAAGTTTTGTAATTATTAATAAAGCATAGAATTAGTAAAACAAATCAGAATTATAATTATGCTGTAATTCTTGAGATAACTCTGTTCCTCAAATCTAATTTTATAATACTTGGGTATAATGGTTTGACTTAGTTTTGTAAACTAAGTATAATAAAGGTTAAAGGAAAATCAAATTCTTGATTATATTAGTAGTTCTTAGGAGGATGTTTAATTCTCAAGTCTGTTTTTATTATACTTATGAATAGTGGGTTAAGTTATAATTGTAAATAAAGGTACATATTATGAACTAAAAGAAATCAGATTTATGTTACACTACTAGTTCCTACTTTGATCTTATTTCTTCAATTCTGATTTTATAGTTCTTATATAAGTATCTAGTTAAGTTTGTTATTATAAACAAAATAGTGTAAAAGTTAATTTTAAGTTTTGCTGTCATGAACAAGTATAAATTAAGTTAGCGGAAATCAATTTCGCAAACTTATTATTAAGTTTTAAATATATTAGTTTAATAGAGTTCATGAAAAGAAATTTAAAACAATAAGATTGGCTAATGTTAATATTCAAAACACCATATCTTACATAGTTGGATAGGCTGGTTTTTACTTTAACAATATCAAGGACTTAGCACTAAAGTATTTCTATTATTCGATTAGGTCCCAATTTCATAAGCGGAACGTTTAAGTAAGCAGCAAAGATTCTTCGTTACAAGGTACGTACGCGTACCAGTTCAGCTGCAATTACTAGCATCATGTCAGGTTGTGATTTACTCTATTGGAACCTAGAACCATGATAGGGAACAACTGTGATTGCTGAGATTGTTTGGTAACATGATTGTGATTGAAAATCTATATGTAGCATAGTAATGCGAAGTTCTATGGTATCATAAGCATGATTATTGGATTTGTATTCTTTAATCTATGGTGTAACAATTGGATTTGTATTCTTTGATCATGGTGTAACAAGGATGTTACAAGAAGTAAAGATTTGAGTATTATATCTAAAAAGGAATGTTAAATGTTGACATGTTTAATGTGGTATGAATGGACAATACTAAGAAAGGATTTTGGCAATAAACTTGTAGTTGGATTCCCTACAAGTGATGAACAATGGGGGGAGTGTGAGACTTGTTCTACACTCCTACGCAGACCTACTGTGACGACAGTAGTGTCCTTATAAATTTTGATAACTCAAGTAGGCGGAAGGTTCCATACGATCTTGGGGGTATGCATACTAAGGTGATGGATATGGAACGGAACGAAACCGTATTTACATTCCATCTAATAGACCAAGTTGTCTATTAAGAATTAAGTAGCCCGTATGATTCTAGTAAGATGACGGTGCCCGTTCGCTGCCAACTAAATAAAAAGTAAAGAATATAAGGCTATGGTAGTATCATGTTTAAGAATTATCCTTATTGCTCTGTTTATGCTTTGTATGCACTCAATGCTTTACTATGTACTCAGCATAGCTGATTGTGTGTTATTGTGTTGTTTGTTGACCTGTGATGAACCATTGATGCTACAATGGGGAGCAGACTAGGTGTGCTGGAGTTGCTGCATGATGTTGAGCATTTGGGGGATAGATCTTGGTCTTGAAACTTTAAAGTGTTTTAATTAAGCATTATAAGACTATTATGATTTACTTAGTTAGTTTGTGGTTTGAATAAAAAGGGGTCCTTGGTGATTCCTGAGTTGTAGTAAAGTAAACATTTTATTTCCGCTGCAATGTAGTTTTCTTAATGAGGAGTTGTAACGTTTTGATTTTATTATGCCTTACGTTTCACCGCGGCGGTAACACTCCCAAAGTCGATACGACGTAGTCTTAGACGTGTATGGATTTTCGGGGTGTTACATTAAGAACCAACCATAGCCATATGACATGGAAATTAAAGCCGAAAATTTACTATCTAGTAACAGCCTTTCAACTGTAGCTCTAAAATTTTCCCATTTGGTTAATTCATCAACTAATCTGCAAGTTCACTTATCTTGCTTGACCAGCTGTTTATAAAGATCTTGGCCAGAATCCTTTTGCTGACTTTTGCCACTTTATGTGCAGATTAGATAACTTTTGAACCAAAATGCCAAAAGCCAATGACAAAAAGTTACTCGAAACTTCTTTCATTCTAGAATTAAATTCAGCTTTTCGGCTAGTTAAAAATTACCAAACACAAAATGTAAAAGCCAAACAACCAAAGAGCTGAAAAATCCATTTACCAAACAAAGCCACATGGAAAAAAACTGCCAAAAGTGAAACACATACCAAAAGAAGTAGCAACAAGCTAAATGATACTCCCTCCGTCCCAGAAAGATCTGAACACTTTTGGAACACGTAGTTTAAGGTGATAAGTTGTGGTGTGGTTATCAAATGTTATTTTATTTAAAAAGTAGATGTGATAGAGTTGGTGGGGTATTTTATATTAGAGGAGAGAGAAAGTTGGGTAACTTTTTATTGATAAAAGGTAGAGTGTGGGCCAAAGATATGTAAAAGAGATAATATATTAATGGTGGGACCATGTCAAGAATGGAAGTGTTCAAACTAATTTGGGACAAACATAAAATGAAAGTGTTCAGACTATTCTGGGACGGAGGTAGTATCACCTATAGTAAGTTGTAGTATGATGGAAACATACTACTTTTAAACATGAACTAGTTGTTGCACCGTGCCCCTACGCGCGCGGCACCCCAAAATGGTATATTTGCAATATTCAAATTAGGATAGATCTAGTTAGCTTGCACTACGCGCACAATAGTCAAAACATCGTAATAAAAAGAGTGAATAATCTCTTTGTATTAGTTGAGTGCCAATTCTCTAATGGGCAAATTTGATGTGATAAAATTGTAGGTTAAGTTTTTTTTTTATAGAAATAGAGTTTCATTGATAATAGAAAGGCAGACGACACTAACAAATACTACCTCTGTTTTTTTAGTTGCAACATTTGCTTTTTGGCATTATTCATCAACCAACTTTGTTAAGTAATCTCGCACCATTATACAAGAAAAAACATAGTCAAGTGGGGTCTTGTTAGATTCCTCTCAATGCGATGATTCCAAATATTAAATTTTTATAATTTTTACTTACATACAATATGAGATATTAACGTTCAAATAAGTGTCTCGGTAAATGCGAAAAAGCAAATGTTGCAACTAAAAAAACAAAGGAAGTATTTCCTAAGAAATCTAAAATTCCAACATATTACGTAACACCTTAGAACTAACTACATCGCAGATTCGATCAACAATAGTCTTAATAAAAAAATCATATGAAACAATACAATATGTAAGTAAGCACTAATTCGGCTTAAGATCCACTGATGTATACTCGATTGGGTGAAAATACTTATGTAATCCTCTACATACACTAATAATACCTCTAAATTTAAATGACCAAACATAAGACTAACGATATTTTAGATTATAACAAAACATGCTATCTCAAGCATATCATTTATTGTGACTCCCACTTTTTGAAAGATTTTAAATCTCGGCCCACACCAAAATTCACAACCATCACTTTCCGCCTCCTAATATAGCAAAAGCAAAATCAATGAGATACTTGCTTAGGCTTTTGTATACCACGTACTTACTCCACTATGTAGATTTTATATAGTGTATGTAGCTTAATAAGTACCTATTAACTTAGTTATTATTAAACAATGACCAGGGCAAAAAAAGGTGCATAGTAGAGAAGCGTATTTTCATCGTAATTTTTTTTCTTAAAAATGTATTCTCTTTGAAAGATTAGCTCCACAAGGAAAAAATGGTTACACTATATCCAAAATAGAGTATTGATTGGTTAAAAAGGAATACAAGAAACTATTCTCATGTTCTTATGTAAGGATTATTCTCATGGAACTCGTATAAATCTATACAAGCCTTTGAAAGCCAGTATCAATCCTTTTAGGACCCATGACAAATATTCTAGCTCCATAGTTAGAGCTATCTATTTACCTTATAAGTTTTAACTAATAAATCTAACATAAGTTGCACGTCCATTTTCTTTCGCAACACAAATATTTAGCTCTAACTTCTCATAATCGTAATATATATACAACCACTGTTTGTAAATAGATGCATCATATTACTAAGCACATTTGTCGATGCACAACTTTAACCGTCAACATCTTTGATTATATATTATTAAAAATAATATATACTCTTATTTTGAAAGTATACATTGAATTAACCCCCCAACAATTCAGATAATGACATTTATCTATACTCCATAGTAATTAAATATGGTCAAACTTAAATTTAAGTTGAATTCCAAATAATTTAAAAGTCAATATGATACATCTATTAACAAAGTAGTAAGTTCATTTAATTGAACTGAAGTGACCTTTTACATCATTTTGTTCATATCTCACTTTACCACATTACCCATATACGTACAATGTCAGTGGCAGGTACAAGCTCCAAAATCATGAACATAAAAGTGTTGTTCTGAAGTCACAGCAGAACTATGAAGGTGATAGTTTTGTACCAGTTCAGTGCGGGGAAGGAAAACACCACCGAAAAACAAGAGCAAAAATTCTTGTCTGGAATGGAGTGTGAAACCAAATCTGGTTACACTTACAAGTTACAACACATCAATTGGTCAGAGTTAAGTGATCTATCCTCTTCTCAAATAGAAAGCTTGTGCTGACCCCATTGTTGTCGTAGTGCAGATAATTTGATTAAAACCTAAGTTCCTCGGCTTCACTCAAGTCTCTCTCCTCTATTTTTCCACCAGCTCCTCTACATCTTCACCGGCGTTCATTATCGTGGTTCTTTTTGTCTCATATCTCTTTCAGTCTTTCAGTCGAGGCTGAATATATTTTTCAAGCCATACTGTAATTTTTGGGCTGAAATCTGAAATCATGCAAGGATCCAAATCAAGCAACAATAAGTTTGAGAATTCAAGACAACCCAAAACCAGATCGTTAACATCTGAACATTGCATGACACATAAAAAAATGACGCTCAAGAGAAGAGCTGCTGCACAGACCCCTCCCCACCCCCTGAAAAGGAAAGAAAGATAGGGTAAAAAAGATCTCTGAACTGTCAACTACAAATTTAGCTTACCTTATGATGAATTAGTTCTCTAAGATCGTAATCCAGACACCTTCTACAATCACATATGATGCTGGTAGATCCAACCATACAAACTTCATATCATAACCACCCAAATTTCTAATTCTGGTGGAGTGATTCATTTCCTGTCACTAAAAGTTATGGCTATTGAAAAATGTATTCATGAATTGATGCTAAATGTTCAAGAATAGGAGCTAATGGATGATCACATACACTAGCATGAATAATAGTAGGTATCAGTTTTACCAGTTTGTGTTTGGAGTTTTAAAAAAGCACACGACAAACTCCTTTTGGAATATCTGTGATTTCATCATGTTTGTTGTGGGTAAAAGATTTACAGTATTATCAGTCTATGATACATTTCAGCAGCAGCTATTGCGATATACATGAATGATCTTCATGTCCTTACCCTTACCTCCCTCCTTTCCTTATCCCCCTTAAACCCTTCCCAACATCCTTTCCTCTTTCACTTTTTATGTACGTTCTATGAAAAAATAAAACTGAATTACCATCCGAAAAGTGTACATCTTGCTCTCTCTCCCCTCTTTCATCTCTTAGGAATCCTTATCTCTAAGTCTTTAATGCATTAGGTAAAGTGAGGATATATATACAAAGAAAAACTACAATCTAACTAAAATAACAATGCATTAGTTATGAGACCAAGCTCGTGTGGAGTTACAGAAGCATAAGCATACCTCCGCAGAAATGGTATAACACATCTCCTAACCTCTGGATAGCCTGGAAGCAACAACAAACAACATAAATACCATATTCTAGAACTCAAGAGATAAAAAAAAGAGAGATCAACAATGCAAAGCTGTAACCTGAAACTGCTTCAGCAACAATGAATAGATGTTACTTTTGTTGAGGTTACGGTTTGTTGTTATTGCTCCTAAATCTTCGAACGGGGTTCTGGAACCTTCAATTTTAACCTGCCACTACTTTCTTACTCATCTCCAAAAGTATATGAAGATCTGCGATTAGAAAGATATGGAGTTACATCGATTTAACACAGCCACACAGGTTATTATTATTGAAACAACAACAATATTAAAGCCTTAATCCCAAAAGGTTCATAGTATTAAAGAAGAAAACCTTAGCACATTCAATACCCAGTGTAATCATGCTTACATTGTCATTTGCCATCATCCCACATGCATTTTTTTTGGTGCTAAGCCTCCCATAAACACCAAAGCAAGAAGTGCAGAGTTAACACCCCCAAACTATGGTATACAATCACTAATATAGAGATGTGACTCTCCTAACTAAAATCAAACTAAGAAAAATATATTCTCAATATTAGAGTAATCTTGACAACAATGACGTATGAACAAGTGGATATGCTCAATTTAAGTCTCGTGAAACTCACAAATGCTTTAAATATCGGTCCATGAGCTAGAATATAGCCTATTACAGCACATTGATATAAAATAAGATAAATAAAATGTATACAACTAAAAGTGAGCTAAAATGGATGTTTTTTGAATTTTAACAATTGAAGCTCTAACCTCAACCACAAGTGGTAAGCAAGAGCTTGAGCATATACTGATTTCAGGAAAAATAATATTGCTTTCATTTGTAGCTCATAAAACAAGTATCCCTAGCATGATGCCATTGATCCAAACACAGTTTCTACAGATTCAGAGCGAACCTATTAACAAACCTAGGTAAAATGATAACATTTTGTTCCTCTCATTGAATAGGATTTAGCAAATTGTACCGCACTACTGTTGAGATCCAATAACTTCTATTTTGCAAAAAATTAAAAAGTGATCACATTAGCTAATCTCCTGAATTTGCAAAGTAGTTAGATGAAACAAATGTGCAATAAGCAATAAACCCTTTACAACAATATAATTCCTCAGCGTGATTTTTAGAATGGAATATCAATAAATTTCAGGAAAATCACAATATAACTAAAAATATCACAAATTCGAGAGGATAAGAGAGAAAAACCAAAATAAAGGGAAAGAAAAAACAAACCTTTTTGGATATTCTAAGACAACAAATAATATAATCACAAATCACATGACTATTTGAGTATTCTGCTTTGAGTAATAGGAAAAATCACAATAATTATTTCCTATCTTTGGTTTATAGCTCTAATTTCTACTTCAACTTATTCTTTGGGTATAGCTAAAATTCTAAAAATTTATAGAGAAGAGAGTGGAAAGAAGAAGAAAGAGATATATCATCACTCAATGACAAAACAAAGCCATAATAGACTCCCTCATTACCAAAAAATGCAAGTTACTTATTTACCTCGTTGCTCCTCATTTCTCACTATGCTCTGCAAATATGGAGTGGTTGGAGAGTTTTGAATCTCACAAAATATGAAAGATTTTATCCCTCCCCACCAATTCCCTTCCCTTCTCATTTGATATCCAAATGGACAAAAATCCATCTCTCCATTTCCCTTCCCTTCCCTCCATTTTCCTCCATTTAATATCCAAGGAGAAGAAGGCAACAATCAACATCCATGAGTAGGCAGCACAAAAAAAAACCACCATATATCATACAATCTGATGATTTTAAAAAATATAGTGACACAAGAGATAACCGAGAAAATGTGAATTTTCAATAATCATTAACTGATATTACTTTGGGAGACCATCACTTCCAGTTAAGTAGCCAAAATTCTGCTGGAAAAAACAGAGAGCACAAACTCGCGTAGTTGATTATTTTCATAACTATGTAATTGAGAAATTAGATCGTAGGGAGCTTACCACAATCTTCTCAGCAGCTTCACATATCTTATCAACTTTGGCCTGGCTCAATCCTTTAGTTCTAGTCAAACTCTTCAAAGAAAAATCAATGTCAAATTAAGAAAAAATGAAACCTTTGAAAATTCAAATTGAAGCTGACATTGTTGGATACCTTCTTTCAGTGGCGGAGCCAGCAGGGGGGACATGGGGACAGATGTCCCCCCACTTTAAAAAAAGTATTTCACGGTTTTTCAAAAAAAAAAAAAAAATTAAATAAAGAGAAGGAAGGACGCTGGACAGTGAGCAGGACTTTGGAGAATGGAGAGACGCGTGAAATAAGAGAGAGAATTTGAGGAACCAAAAGAACTAAGGAGAGAGAAGTTTGAAAATTGAAACCCTAACTCTAAAACAAACCAAGAGTACCCAGCCAAACGAAGGAGAGAAAGTGAGGAACCTAGTCACGAGTCGCCGGAAGCCAGACGTACGCCGCTAGCCGCAGTCCGCCAGCGCCCGCCGGAGTAGTCCAGTCGCCAAGACGCCGGTGCCCGGTGGCCAGTGAGTTGTTTTTTCTAAACCCTAAGATTGTAGAAATTTTACATGCTATAAGACATAAGTGCTTAAATTAAACCAATTATTCACGCTAAAATAGTAGTCTACTGATGTAGAAATATGATTTCTTTTTTTTAATGATTGCCTAAAACTAATCTAATAGAGAGGGATTTTTTTCGCCCTTAATGTTCGTCCTTTTCTATTCTCCTTATCAATATATACAAAGGAGAAAACTGCTAACAGATCTTTCGTAGTTTCGTTTATTAATCTCTAAATTTATTGGGCACATTAACCGCTTCATGATCTAGCTTGTTTGCTGTATGACCCTTTAGGTTCATTTAAAGTCTAAAAATTATATGTCAATACTAGCAAAATCATATTATATGAATGTCAAATGTCTAACCCCACTTTTAGCCTTTTAGTAAGACATAAATGCCAATAGTGGCAACAAAGATGGACAACAAATTATAGTTAAAGTATATGGTGAAGTTTCACACTCAAAGATAGTTATGAAATGTCTCAAGTGTATGAAGACTCGAGGATGAATTTGTAATTTTTATTTCTAGTTTATGTACTTTTTTTCATTTTTCTTTGAATTGTAAGACTATAAGTATTTTGGAATTTTGGATGTAAAACATTAGATATTAAATAATTTGTGTTGTGTTTTTTTCCTAAATTTTTTATCCGAATGCCTACGTCCGTATTTTGTCCCCCCACTTTGAGAATCCTTCTTTATTTGCATTATCAAGCCATTACAAGTATAAAAACCAGCATCTTGAAGCTTTTCTTAATATCTCCACCACTAATTCCATGCGAAATCACAAATGATAAATAACTACTGAAACAAAAAACAACATATTTCAAGTTAATCAAAATAGCAAGAAAATTACGGTATCATTTCAGCTTAATCGATTGAGAGTAATATTTCGGAGCTCCACAAATTTTGAATTTACATAATTAAGAGGAAATTCTACAAGAATAAGTTTCAGTTTCAGCAATCAAGGTAACTAAGCTATTATGCCACACTTCTCCAGTTTCAGCAATGAAAAACGAATTCAAGGACACAAAGACATGAACAAAATAATCATGCCTAGTAAACTCCGTAATCCTTGGACTTAAGTTCTAGGTATTGCTAGAAATCTCTCATCCTTGAAACTTGGCATCCATCCGAAACGCAACCAATTAATCAAATACTCCTTTATGCTATTCCTTAGGAAACAATGGTAATCATAAAATTCATATTGAAGAATTCAAAAATCCAACAAAAGTGCGACTAATGCAGGAAGCATATGATCATAACCTAACCAAAAAAAATCACCATCACCTCAAACATAGCAGAGTTTTCGATAATCCATGAAATCACTAAGTACAAAATAAGCAATTCGTAATACCCAGAACAAAGAAAATGGAGTCCAAAATGTTGTTCCTAACCCGTTTAGCCAAACAAACATATATTGCATGCCACACCTAGGATTCCTCTAGAATAACCTAATCTCCGTTATTGATCACCTAGCGTTTCACTATAGAAAGGTCAAGACTTCATAGCATGTCAATATAGAAAGTCCAGATCAAATATCCCAGACATATCTCGTGGTTTCTATGATACTTCAAACAAAATTCAAACTTTCAAGACCTTTAAAACAAACCCCCGGAAGCGAGAAAAATATTGCGTGACAAAAGCACATCGTTCATATTTCACTATATATCAGTTTACTGCAGAAACTCGAGGTGCAGTAAAGCCCAAATTGTAAAATTTATAAACTGGAGCAAAAATCAGGCCAAACTAATCCAAACAAAACATGTCTACTAACTCTTGTAGTTACCAATTTATAAAGAACACCCTAAATCCAATTTTTGACTTAATTGATTGATTGTATAGTTACATTTCTTTATTGATGTCCCTATATAGGTTCACAAAGCAAAAGTGAAAATAGACATTGAAGTGAAAATTTGGGAGGAGACATGAATTGATGAAAGGAAGGTGTTTTCTCGATTGTTGTGCGAGAGGCTGAAGTATACAGAATCAAATTACCCATTTTCAACTTAAATAAAACCCTAAAACATGAATTATCAGGCCTTTGAAAAATCAAAATCGACAAGGTTTTCTTACCTGCATAATGCTATCATGGCAGAAAAAGCTTCGACTTGCGAGAAGAAGAATAGAACAGCGCTCCTACATCATCCAATGGAAGGATTAGAAAACATTTTTTCAGAAATGGATGAAGAATAATCTGGTTTCTCACTCAAATTCGTGTGAAAAAAAGACAATTTAAAAGCTTATATGAAGAATTACTCATAAACATACCTTCGATTTTTGGGAAATTCGAGTTCTAATCTCGTCGACAGAGTTCGATTCTCCCGTAAAACGTTTCTCTCAATATTCTTGAAATCGGGAGAAGGCAATTGGACCAATTACTGCGCTGATCTAAAAAGAATAGCGAGGGAAAAAACAGCTTCGTAAACACTAAACACTCAAATTTCAGAAAATCTGACACACACAAAAATGAAGAGAAAGAAGATAAGAAAAGAAATGAAGATAGAGAGAATGGAAAGAAATTAAAACCCTATTACGTTGATCTTTCTGCATTGCAAAAAAAAATGAATTAGAAACCGGAATTCGTCCAAATCTAATATGCATCATCAACTTGAAATTGAATTGAAATTAGGAAGGGAAAATCCTAGAAATTGAGAAAAAGTATGCTAGAGTTTTATGTTGAAGTACCTGAAGAAGCTGTGGAGGGAAACAGGAGAGAGAAGAGACGGAAGACTTAGAAAAGAGGAGAGAGGAGAGAAACGCAGTAAAGAGGAGGGAGAAGAAAACATTGTGCGGTTCAGATGGAGGGAGGAGATGGAGGGAGGAGATGGAGGGCTGAAATTGTCCGAGCCTTATGAACAGTGATTTGTATGCTTTTGCCTTTTGTGACTCAGAACACTATTCAACTGAACAGTAGCCAATCTTCCAACTTTTAAAAGGTCTAAGATAGACTGACTAAATAGACAATTTGGTACACCTTATGACTTCTCCAGTAGGTATACTAATAGGCAAATCAATCACCTCAAAACCAGTTAACCAAAAAAAAATCACCTCAAAATCTACCAACCCCAGACTACTAATGACAGACGATGAAACAAACGAATAAGTCACCCCAGAATCAAACAACGCTTTAACAAGAACTGAGTTAATAGATAAAGTGCCAGAAACTACGTCGTCAAATCGTTCAGCTTCATTGCGACTCATCACGAACAGTTTACCCGGAGCCTTATTCTGGTTGTTGTTGCTCTCACTAGCAGGCTTTCATTGAAACTTCCTTGGTTGTTCTGTGCCCCTACAGGCTTCGAACCTTGATTTCCTGGCAGATTGAACCCAGACCTCCCCTGATTACCACTCCTATTACCATTTTGCTCTTTCTTCTGCTTGATGAAGCACTCATATTCCCTATGGCCCTTCTTCTGGCAGTAGTTACAGGTTACTAGGTCTCCCTTACAGTCTCTACTTGGGTGGTTCTTGCTGCACTTCTTACAATGGTAAACTCTTTCAGACTGGCCCTTATTGCTATAACCCTGACCATTTCTCCCTTGGAAATCTCCATTCCCATTTATGTTCTTCTTAAAGTTGCCTTGATTTCCTCCAGTATTGAAATCCTTTCTCTTTTCACCCACTACATAATTCTTTTTATCATGCCTTGACTGAAGACTATAAATATGGGCGGCTCTTCCATACACCACATCTAAAGATGCAAAAGTCTCACCACCTAACCCCAGTTGAATTTCCTCAGTCAAAACTTGCTCAAACCTTTGAGCTTTTAACTCCTCGGTGGCTACTACCTCAAGTGCAAATCTCGACAATGCTATGAACTTATTATAGTACTCGGGAGATGGTCATGGTCCCCATCCTAAGGTTTATAAACTCCTGGGCCTTTTGTTTCCTCATAAAGGCGAGGGTAAAACTTCCCTCTTAAAGCAAGAACAAAGGAATCCCAATTAAATCCCTCAACAACACTCAGTCTAGCCCCATTTTCTCTCCACCATAAGTCAGCCTCATCTTTCAGATACAATACAGCTTGACTTACTCTCATACCCTCAGGATAATTCACAGCCCTGAAAACCTTTTCAAATTCCCTAATCCAACTCTCTAAGAAGGTAGGGTCAGCTTGCCCCTTAAAGTATGGCGGCTTAACTTTGGCTAGTCTTTCAAACATGTCCCCAGCAAGATCGGGACGCTCAGCCCTTTCGCGAATCAAATTCTCCGCCAATAGGCAAATAGCAGAAGCTAAATCGTTAACGTTATTAGCCATTCTACTGCGCGACCTGAAATTAACGTAACTCTACTTTAGGTTTCGACACATAACTTACACGCCATTATCTACGAAGGCAACATTTGATTTGATCATAAAGATCGCATCAACATACAATTTCTCATGAAATTATAATAATACCATAGAGTACATGATCACCGATCATATAATCATTCATGAAAAATATTCATGTCAATAATAACACATGTGAGGATCAAATAAAAATTCAGTCGTAACAAATAAATAAAATATTCCCATTCACGTGCCCAAAATAAATTCTTGCTCACTTGGGTAACTAAATTTTTACTTTTATTCCTCAAAATGATGATAGTAACACTTTTCAATCCATAATAACTATACTTTTTCCTAAACAAAACAAAGTGCTAAAGAAATAAATTTAAACTATTGCTTGACTAATTATCCAACATTTATTCTCAAAGCATAAATACTTAAACTAAGGTGATACATCATCAGTCTTATCCTTAGATTCCTTGTACTTTTCTGGAGTGAAAACCTCATCTTCAAAATCTGCAATGTCCTCAGTATTATAGTAGACATATCTTCTAACTCTCGTAGATCTTCGCATCTTCTTAGGTTGAGGCTCGTCCTCTTCTAACTCAGAATCACTCTCAGGTCTCAAAACGGCATGATAGATGTCCATCCTGGTCTGTCCTCTAGCACGTTCAAACTCCTGGATAACCTCATCATCGCTATCAGGCATGCCTACTCTTAACACATGACGTATAATGATCTCTAGGCTAGTGTAGCTATCATTGTCAGACTCATATCCTCCATCATCCTCATCATCACTCAACACAATCAGGTTGTAGTAGCTCCCTACTCTAGTAGCTCCTCTATCAGACATAGCTAGAGATCATATAATAGATAAATACGACGTCTATAAATAATTGATACTCTCACTTAGCGAATGATCCCAACAATAACCACTAAGCAAGAATAACCAACAACTCAAAGCATAAGAACAACATAAAAACAATTAAGCAGGGAAGAAAACATAAACATGCTAAACTAATTGTTTAATGCAGACGTATAATATTTCTATCCTATATGCCCATTCATATACTACCCATCTCTCACAAAATAAAGTAAACAAATTAAACTAGAAGTATTAAAATAAATAAATAAGTAATAAATATATACTCCCTCCGTTCCAAAATACTTTTTACACTTTTCTTTTTCATCTGTCCCTGAATACTCTTTACACTTCTATTTTTGGATATGACCCACTATTTTTTTAATCCTTCTATTTTTAAGCATTGGCCCACACTCTCTCTCCTTCAATTAAAATAATACCACTCCTACTACCCACCAACTCTAACCATGGCCCACACCCTCTCTCCTTAAAATAAAATAATACTACTTTTACTAACTACTAAATCCTATCACATCTACTTTTCAATAAAATAACAATTGATAACCAAACAACAACTTATCATCTATAACTACGTGCATTGATAAGTGTCAAGAGTATTCTGAGATGGAGGGAGTATATATTTTCGAATTTATATAAAAAAATACGAAAAGAATCGAAAAAAAAAATGAAGAAGTTAGTAATCTTTGAATCAACTAAAAAAAATTCGGATTTTAAAATAATTCGAAAAAATATATATATATAGATTAAGTTTCTTCGGAATCGATCTTTCCCGCCTATGTTTTCTCTCGGTGCATGATAAGAACACCCTCTTCTTATCCTACGCCGTCGCCATGGCAAGGAAATTGGGTGAGAAATCTCAAAACTCTAATCATGGAAAATGTACAGGATAGCCTTGTGGTCCTTCTTCGGATTCACAGGCATTGAAATCTCGTTCAATTGATGAAATAATGGGAATTGTGGCAATAGATTTTGGGTTGGAAAATGGAGAAGTTTTGACGCCAAAAGCTTCAATTCAACAAATTCAACAACAGAGTGAAATTCGCAAAACATTTAATGAATGGTTGCAATCTTTGCATTCGAAACCTCTGGGAAGAAATCCAGATATTGATTCAGATACGAATAATGTACCGATTTTACAGCAATTTGAATCTGTTGCACTGGATAATGAAATTGATGTTGATAATGTTAATGAAATTGAGAGTGTTCATGAAATTGAAATTGAGAAGGGTATTTAATTAGTGAATAAGAATGTGTATGAACCTGTGCGAATAGAAATGAAAGATATAGAAGAGAAGATTAATTACTGGAATTCTTCATTAGTTTGCTATGTCATAGGAGCAAATCCACCCATTCAGGTTATGGAGGGTTTTATTCGAAGAGTTTGGAAGAATTTCAAGGTGGATAAAGTAGTGACCCAGTTAAGAGAGATGAAGCTACAAGAAACAAAGAAAAGTTGCAGTATGCTAGAGTTCTTGTAGAAGTAAAATTGAATCAATCTTTACCAGATTCAGTTTATTTTGTTAATGAATATGGCAGTATTACAAAGGTGCATGTGCATTATGAATGGAAGCCTAGTATATGTGGTAATTGTCAAGGTATTGGGCATGATACTCAAAGTTGCAGAATTAAGAAAATCAAGAAAGTTTGGGTACCAAAGAAGGTTCAGTTAGTGCCAGAGAACAGAGCAAGTTACCAGGAGGGGTTCCAGAGAGCATTGAAGCCTATTAGGGTGAGGTTATCTGCAGTTAAATCTACAGCTACTATAAACACTTTTCAGCCCTTGAACATGGAAGGTGAAAATATAGATGAGATGATTGGTGATGTTGGAGTAGGAATAGAGCAGCAGACAGCAGGAGGGGGGATCTCTCCTCATCCTAATGGATAGGATCATTTGCTGGAATGTAAGGGGGCTCAATTTGGTCAAAAAGCAAAATGATGTTAAAGCATATTTTAATAGTCATTCTGTAGGACCAGGGCCGTTCCTGACATTTTATAGGCCCGGGGCGAAACTATATCTCAAGGCCTCATAGTGGCAAATAAAATTTTCGCGACTAATTAGTACTTCCTTTGACAATTACACGACAAAATAAGTACACTATGTTTTTTCTTAAGTACACATCAAAATAAATAGTGAAAGTCATATATCTAAATAGTATTAAAGTCAACATGGGAAATATGTTAAAATGAATAATGGGAACTTGTAAAATGAATTACTTCCTTCGTCTAAAATCACTTCTTACACCTATAAAGATAGGTAACTTCAAAGGATTAGTATCAATTGTTATTTTATTAAAGTAAAGGTAGATATGAGAGATAGCAAAGTGGTTATTTTATTTGGAGAAGAGAGAACGGTGGTTCATGTTTGTTGAGGAAAAAAAAGATTAAAATAACAATGGGTTGTATCCAAAAATAAAATTGCAAAGGGTAAGTAATAAAAATAAAAAAGTGTAAAATAAATATTGTGGGATAGAGGGTATAAAAAGAAAAAATGTAGATAAAAAAATGTAAAAAGAAGTTTAATATAGAAAAGCAAACCATTGCACAAAAAAATAGAAAAGCAAACTTTTTATCCTTATGGGATTTGAACCCTTGTCTTCTAGACTAACAAGTGTAAAGCAATCCACTAAGCCAAACTTCATTTTGTTTACTGTGGTTGTTGTTTCTTACTTTTATTACAAGTTTTAAATCAAAACTGGGCCCCTAATATTGATGGGCCCTGGGCGGTTGCCCCTCAAAACAACCCCCAGGGCCGGGCCTGTGTAGGACTAGTGAGCCTCCTTGAAACAAAGGTAAATGCTAAGAATATTGGTAGCCTTTATCAAAGAACGTTCCCTGCATGGTGTTTCACTTCCAACTCAAGTGTCTATGATGGAGGTAGAATCATGATAGCTTGGAAAGCCACTAGTTTCACTGTGAGTATTATAAGTGTTTCTAGTCAGCTTATACATTGTTTTGTCCAGCCTTTAAATAGGAGTGTTGGATTTTATTGCACTTTTATCTATGCATATAATGATAGAAGTGGGAGGTTGGAATTATGGAAAGATATGAGGAATTTAAATACACAAGAACCCTGGTTACTGTGTGGGGATTTAAATTGTGTGATGAACCCTGATGAAAGAATTTGGTCATAAGTAAGAGAGGTGGAAATGAATGATATAAGAGCTTGTATGGTAGAATGTGCTTTGGAGGACATAAAATGTTCAGGGCATTTTTATACATGGAATAACAAGGAAATAGGGAATCAGAGGGTATTTTCAAAGTTGGATAGAGTAATGGCAAACAGTGGATGGCAAGAAGTTTATTCTTTAGCAGAAGCATGTTTTCAAGAGGAGGGGGGAATTTGACCATTCACCTGCTCTCATTACAATATATCCTAGGGAGGCTTTCGGAGGTAAACCTTTCAGGTATTATACTATGTGGAAAGCTGCTCCACAGTTTAGAAGCATTGTTCAGCAAGCTTGGGATGTGAACATTCAAGGCTCTAAGATGTTTAGAGTCATGAAAAAGTTAAAGCTAGTTAAACAGGCACTGAAGGAGCTGAATAGAACTGGCTTCTCTGAAATTCAAGCAGCTGAAGTCAACGCTTTTCATGTTATGATGGAGGCTCAAAAAATAATGCATCTGAACCCTCATGATGAGCAGCTTAGAAATCAAGAGCTGCTTGCAGTGCAAGAGTATTCTTTGAAGCATACTGCTCATATGGAATTTTTAAAACAGAAAGCAAAGATGGACTGGGTACAACATGGAGATGAAAATTCAGCTTTATTTCATCAAAGCATAAAAGCTAGAAGGATGCACAATCATATATATAGCATATATGATATAGAATTGGAGGGATAATGCTACTGGTGTTACTGACTCTTTTTTAGCTTATTATAATCAGTTAATAGGTAGTACATCTAATCGAACTGATGTGTTAACACAAGTGCTTCTGGTGGTCCAGTTGCAACTGAGCAACACAGAGCAATTTTAGAGGCCCCTTATACATCTGAAGAGATAAAAACTGCACTTTTTTCTATTCCAGGGGAAAAGTCACCGGGTCCCGATGGTTTTGGGACATATTTTTACAGAGACGCGTTGGATATGGTTGGAATTGAGTGGTAGAAGCTGTAAAAGATGTTTTTACATAGTGGCAGTTTGTTGAAAGAAGTGAATGCTACTGCTATAACATTGATCCACAAGGTCAAATGTCCAAGACAGTTGCTGAATTCAGGCCAATCTCATGTTGCAATACTATCTACAAATGTATAACCAAAGTGTTATGCAATAGATTAAGAAGCATTCTTCCTGATTTGATCTTAGAAAATCAAGGAGGGTTTGTACATGGGAGATATATTGCACATAATATTATGGTTGTTCAGGACCTGGTAAGGCATTATGGGAGGAAGAATGTGATACCAAGTTGCTTGTTGAAGATTGATATTCAGAAGGCGTATGACACTCGTCAATTGGGAATTTTTGAAGCAAATGCTAGAACAATTAGGCTTTCCTATGGAGTTTATTCAGCTGGTGATGGAATGTGTGACAACATCCAGATTTTCTTTGCTTATAAATGGGTCAATGAAAGGTTTTTTCCCTGCTAAGAGGGGACTGAGACAAGGTGATCTTATGTCTCCCTTCTTATTTGTCATTTGTATGGAGTACTTGTCAAGAGTATTGCATAAGATGAGTGAGCTTTCTCAATTCAAATTTCATCCTAGATGTAAGGAGTTGAAGCTCACTCATATGTGTTTTGCTGATGATCTGATTCTCTACTGCAAAGGAGAATTTGCTTCAATATATCTCTTGTTAGGTGCTTTTAAGCTCTTTTCAAAGACTTCTGGGTTGAATGCAAATGCTCAGAAATCACCTATGTACACAAGTGGCATGCCAGAGGCTGAGGTTTAGAGGATTGTATCTGCTTCAGGTTTTACTCTCAGCAAACTACCATTTAAATACCTAGGTGTACCTATCTGTTCTAAGAGAATTTCTGCTGCTCAATGTGGGATATTATTAGAGAAGATGGTTGCTAGGACAAAGATCTGGAGTTCCATAAATCTTTCCTACATGGCTAGGGCTCAACTGGTCAACTCATTACTCATTAGTATACACAGATACCTGGCACATGTATATGTTTTACCTCAAAAAGTATTAGAAGAAGTGGTGAAAGTTTGCAGAGCATTTTTGTGGAGTGGTAACTATTTCAGTCATAAACCTGGTTATGTAGCATGGGAACAGGTTTGTAAAGACAAGAATGAAGGAGGATTGTGCTTTAGAAATATGAAACAATGGAACATAGCTTGTATGGGGAAATATGTATGGGCCATTTCTTCCAAGCAAGATAATGTTTGGATTAAATGGGTCCATTCAGTGTACATTAAGAACACTGATTGGTGGTCATATACACCTAAGGCAGATGCTAGCTGGTACCGGAAGAAAGTTTGTCAGGTGAAAGAAATTCTGAAAACTTTTTATACAAGAGATGAATTAAGTACAATGGATAAATATTCAGTGAAGGATGTTTATGGGAAAATTACTGAAGCTCAGGAGAGAGTTTCTTGGGGGAAAGTGGTTTGGAACAGGCTAAGTGTACCTAAATATAGGTTCATAATTTGGCTGGCAGTACAAGGAAAATTACAGACAATAGAAAGATTGAAACAAATAGGTATCGGTGATACAGATTAATGTTTGATATGTGGATTGCAAGCAAAAAATCGTTAACACTTGTTTTTTAAGTGTAATTACAGTATTGGGTGTATTTAGGAGATTAAGATCTGGCTGGGTATTACTACTGCTGCTCTGGATTTACAACAGATTTGTAGATGGGTTAGTAGAAGCTCTAAGTCTAAATTTCAGA
Source organism: Beta corolliflora (assembly GCA_947648045.1). NCBI lineage: Eukaryota > Viridiplantae > Streptophyta > Magnoliopsida > Caryophyllales > Amaranthaceae > Beta > Beta corolliflora. The sequence goes on from CANSZD010004330.1 coordinate 297,932, forward strand.
AGCAGGCCAGGTGATCTTAGTTGGTATAGCTACTGTTGTTTATCATGTATGGAAATGCAAGAATGAATGCTATTGGAACAATAGTGTGGCTACTATTAGTAGTAGTGTTAAGAGAATGAAAAGTGAAATTAGACTTAGAATAAATATTGTTATGCCTAAGAGAATTACTAGTAGAGATCAGCAATGGTTTATGAGTTTGTAATGAGATATGATGTGTATAGTTGTTTAGGTTCCTGCTCTTCCAAAGAGTCTAACCTAGTTGGTTTGTTTGGAGTGAGTTAGGATAGGTTGTATGAAGTTGTTTGATTGAATGAAAACTTACTTATTTAGCAAAAAAAAAGAAAAAAAAAAATATATATATATACAAGATCTTGAGTCTAAAAAAAATATTTCGAAAAGTGATTTGAACAAAACGAATAAGTAGAGCTCGATTTCTAAGAAATTCATTTTAAGTAACTAGCTAGCTAGGCGCCTAAAAATATTTAAAGTTGGCACGAAAGGCCAATAAAAACCTAAAGATCCAAGATACCACTTTGTAACACCCCGACAATTCTCTCTTTTCTAAAATACCTTTTAATATAAAATTTAGAGAATTATCAAAGTATTATCGCTCGTGTGAAAACGTATCGGCTTATTCAGAATTTTGCAGCGGAAAACATAATAAATAAACTTTAGAAATAAAACTTAGTCAACCCAAAGAGTCAACTCTAAAAGTCAAACCAACATAAAGTCAAAAGTCAACCTCCAAAGTAAAAGTCAACTACAATAGTCAAAGTCAACTAGAAAAGCATAAGTCAAAGTCAAAAGAAAAGGCAACACAAGCTATCCAATCCCGAACCCATGATGCATATCTTCAAACTTGTAAATGACGATGCACCCTAGAGACTACTCACCAAAAGGGTCATCACAGGATCAATAAGGCATAGCCATGATCAACATATACACACAAAACACATAATCAGCAAAGCTAAGTACTACATAGCAAATAAATAAACAATTCTAACATGACACTAATAAATACTAAGCAAGAATAAATAAGAATATAACAACAAAGCATACTACTTTTACTGAACTAAACTCCACAACTAGTAAGTTAATTAATTTAGATGGAATAGTCAATGGAACGAGTTGTCCAACCAAAACCAGTCTTCAATTTAGAAGACAAAATACGGGCGCGACTCCGTATTCCCATAACCTATGATATCGAGGAACCTTTTAAATAAAAATAGGACACGGTGATCAATCTGGTCCCAAGAAAAGCCATGGGCTACCACCATGTACTCCAACTCATACTAGTCCAACACTTTAGACGTGCATAAGTCTAAAGCTATTGCTATCCATGTTTCACTTTAAATGATTAATAATTTATTATTTGTTATGACTCACAAGTAGAACAACAGTAATTATAAACTTCCATTTTTATCTTAGGATTAGATAAGTGATCATCAACTTACAATCCAAGAATAATTCCAATATTAAATCCATAACATTTAATTAAGTGCTGAACCAAGTCAACAACCAACCAACCTTTCATAGGTATAAAAATCAACTTACCAAATAAGGCACTCGGTCCTCATAAAGTAGTTAAATAAATCAAGGGAACAACATGATTCAATCATGATCCAAACCAACATAAATATTAATCCCTCATGAGAATTAATAAAATAAAGTTTCCAAATCCCATATGCTTGGATCAATCTTCCATACAAACATAATATCAATATCATAACCAACATGCTTCACACAACGGCATAAAACATGCAAATCCAACTTAATAGAAATCACATATAAACTAAAATTAGTTTCCTATGCATGATACTACTCAATTCTCATCCTTAGGACATGATACTAGTCCTGTCAACACATAGGTATGTACGTACCTTGTGTAGACAAATCAAGCGACCACTTTCACAACCTTAAAAATCGCCTAAAGAGAAATATCTGCATAAAATAATCAACATAATCCCACAATCAATACTTTATAAATTTCCAGCACTAATAAAATACTTTAAACCTTTCTTAAAAGTGTTTAAAAACCTTTTCCATCATTAAAACTTAATTAGTAAAACTTCCTAGTATAGTACTATTAAAATAGTTGATTAAAACCCTTAAAACTCATGTTTAAATCTTAAAAACTCCATCATAACATCCCTTTTAAAATTCCAGCAACACATTATATACTAAAACTCTTTTTAAACAAACTTAAACATACTTATAATCATAAGAAAACCCAATTTCACAAACTACAACATACTAGCTACTATGTTTCACCAACTTCCAAAACCCTAAAAATCCATGACTTAATATTTTAAAACCCTGTTTTAACATTATAAGTAAATCTGAATTTTAATTACTTCATTACATAAATTATATAATCTTATATTCATAGTTAAATCATCAAACTACAACTTTTAAACATAAACTTATTAAAACAAGGAAAAATTGACAACAAAGGTCTCAACTTTGGGTGATACTTTTTAAAAGATCTGAACTATTGATTAACCTGTGTAAGTCCCAACTTTAGGGGGTCTTAACTTTTAGCGGGCCTCGGTGACTTAAAACTGACGATTTTTTTAAAAATCTCACCTAGTTTCTACATCCCTCCCTCAATTAACCCTTCTGGTGTGACCCAAGTTTTACAAATGATGACCTATTAAGCCAGTTTCAAGTCACTAAGGCCCGCTAAAAGTTAATACCCCCTAAAGTTGGGACCTACACTGGTTAATCAATAATTCAGACCTTTTAAAAATTATCACCCAAAGTTGAGACCTCTGTTGTTTATTTTTCCTTAAAACAAATCCTAAAAATACAAACTTTGCATTAAAATAAAACTTGAGGAGGAAGAATTAACAACCAACAAAAGAAGAGGAAGGAGGAAGGCGCCGGAAAACAGGAGGACCGGCGGCTGTTTTCCGGCGGCGACGGGTCGGCGGCTGCTGCCAGCTGGGCGGCGGCAGTGGTCGACCAACGGGAGGGAGGAGAAAATCGAGAGAGAGAGAAAAAGAAGAGGAGAGGGCCGAAAGATTGGGGAAGAGGAAGAGAGAGAAAATAAGTGAGTGGGGAAAATTTTAGGGTTTTGGGGGTTTATATAGTTTTCCACTTTTGGGCTTAAGAAAAGGTGTTTGGGCTAAAATATTATTTAATAATTGGGTGGTCTGAGTATTACTATTGAAATGGTCTTTGATGTACTTATGTTTGATGAATGAGAATTGCAGTAAGTATGTTTGAACGCCTACTTTTTTTTTCTCATTCCAACATCTATTTTCTTGATGTTAAGGTGGAACCACAAGTCTTAAGATGAATACAAGAATTTCCCTTAAAAAGTATCTATTGTTTTCACAGAAATCGCCTTAGGAAATACTAAGGTTTTTTCTTTTAGAGCATGAAAATTATGAGAGTGAGGGAGAGGTAGTAGCTCGATAGAGTACCACCTCGAATTTCGGGCATTGCCCGGGGTTCAAATCCTCATCCCAATAATATATTGGGGCATTTACTTTTGGGCTGTTTAACCTTGTACCCGAGCTGGTGTGCCCTACAGGCTAGTAGCCTAGCAGGAGTTGGTCTTCGGACCAATTATTTTTTCTAATAAAAAAAATGAAAATTATGAGAGAATGATAGAGAGAAGATTCGGTAGAAAGATGTGTTTATTAGTGTGTAACTATGTGAAAATTTATGGTGGCAAATCCACGAATCATTGTGAAAATGAAAACTAGGGGAAAACTTTCATATTGCTTTATCCTCTTGTCCAACTCCTCCGATCATATACTTTTTTGGATTCACCATGGATATTAAAAGTAAATGGGTGTAATCTTGAACAAGGGAAAAACTAGGTCGTTGCTAATTCCCCTAATGTCAAATAAAAGTCCTAACTATCCATCTAAACTAGTCAAGTGGTAAGCAAGGGTCGAACCACAAGGATCGGAGGTCTCACCAAGGTAGAGTCGCTACAAGTAAGCTAAGTCGAGGAAAAAGTCAAGTTTTGGTTAAACTAAGAGTATAAACTATTGAAATCAAATTAAGAAAAGCATTAGGAAATGGAAAACACCACAATTATCATAGTTCACATCCAACAACCAAGTAGAGATATGGGGGTTGACATGTATTGGGGATATGCAAAGGGAAATAAACAAACCTAAACACCTCTAAAATCGCTGTTAGGGAGTTTACAGTCCTAACTACGGCAACAAAACCTATATTTCGAGGTGTTATCACCTAACTAGGCCAAGTTAGGAATTGAATATATACCCAAGTTAATACCAATCAACAAGTGATGTGTAGCAACTAATCAATCAATCTTGAAGGTCAACCACATAAGAGTAAACCATTAAATGGGCAACAAAAGGATCAAAAGGTGATGGAGCTCACATCAACTAAGTCACCAATCAACATCAATTATTGAAAATGCACAAATCCCAAACATAACCAACCCATCTACTCATGAAAATAGGATGCAAACAATGATTGGGCTACTTCCAATCCTAGTTAATGAACTACTCACTACCCATTATACTACTAAACATCCTAAACATGGAAAAACTAGCAATAAATCACCAATCTAAAAGTAGCAAAAACCAAAAACCAAGACTGTAAAGCAAAAACAAAACAAAATCTAGAGAGCAAACAAGAAGAAACTAGTAACTATTAAAATGAAAATAAAGCAATAAAAGAGGAGATAGAGTAAGAAATGCTCATTGATAAATTGTTGAATCTTCAAATACAAGTTGTCACCCTTGAATTTCCCAATCTTCAATCTCTCTTTGAGTTTTCTCACTTTCCCCCCTAAACTAAGCTATGGAGGCTAATCCTCCCTAACACCCTAAAACTATTCTAAAACTAAGATTGATGAATAAAATAAAACTTCCCCCTCTTAAAATGGGCTAAGGGGGGTATTTATACTCCCCCAATTACAATGTTTTAAATCAAAAACAGGTCGACAAAACCGCACAAAACAGCAGCAGCCCAAGCTGGCAAACCAAGTAGGCCCGGGCGAGCTGGGATGAGGCCCGGACGGGACAGGGTTCATGGGCTAGGCTAACTCTACCGGGAGTGGGTTGTGTTGGACGAAACGGGCAGAAGCACCCGGCATCAAACAGCCCGGGCGGGTGAGGTGTTTGCTCGGGTGGGCTTCACAGCCCGGGCGGTCTGAGTGTGGGCCCGAGCGGGCTTAAGATTCCTGGGCTTCGATGTGGCGGGCTGGAGTGTCCGGTCGGGCTGCTGGATGGCCCGGGCAGGCTGCAGCGGGCCAATACTGCCAATCTGTCGAGGAAGGCTATGCACTTTGCACGTAAGCACCGGGCGGGCTGGGTTAGCGCTCGGGCAGACCAAGGAGCTTGAGCTTAGGCTTCGGCTTGGGCTTGAGATTGGGCTTCGACTTGGGCTTGAGCTTGGGCTTCCCTTGCAATCCTCTCTTCTTTTGCACTCATCTTTTGCTTCTAATGTATTCACTTGAATTCCTACACAAAAAAGGTCAAATAGAAGAGTAGGGAGAGGGGATACAAATGTATTATGGCAAGAGAGAAATTAATTAACAAGAGAGGTAAAATTAGGGGAAGAATAAACTAAAAAGAGAAAGAAACTAAATAAAAATAGCCTTATAACTACCATATGAGTGAGATAAGTCTCTCACTCATCAAATCTCATCTAAATCCCGTGCTTTTTTGGATTCAACGACCATGTGCTTTTTTGGATTCAAGCCTTCCTCAACGGCGTTTGCTTGATCAATTGCTTGCGAATGTCGATCAGTCTAGTCACCACTATCAAACTCAACATTGTCATTATTACCAAGATTATAAGTTTCCTACTCATTATCAACGTCTATCTCTTGATTATCCGTTGAGTACAAAAGCTCTATTGCTGCAACATCAAGGAAAAAAAATTAACAATACACGTTAAACTAATAACAAACGAATTCTCATCCTATTCTAGCGAGTGTTTACCCTAGCTGCTCTCCTTTCTTCTCTCTTTTCCACTTCTAGGTTTTTCTTTGTTTGGCCGGTTGGCCCTTTCAGGTCACAATTGGTTTAATTCTTAGTTTCAATTCAAATTTTGTCACTTAAATTCAATACATCTACCCATTATGGGTGTAGTTCATTGTTGTTCTTTTGGCTTCCTATGGTGGAATGTCTTTCATTGTTATTCGTTAGTCTCCTTGTGGTGGAGCCATCGTTTATTTGTCTATCTACGTTGTTTGTTTTTGTTGGTCAATTATCGGGAAATTGGTTTGGTGATACATAAATAATTATGCGTGATAGATCACAATAAAAAAAATCATCCTTTCTAAGACAGTCGGAATAATTAGATGAAAATCTACCTCGGGGAACGACAAAATATTAGATCGTCTGATCTTTGAACATAAGTGATCTATATGAATTGGAGGGTTAATACGATAAATAAAACTTTTATTTCATTCATTATGTCATGTGACTACCAAGGATGTCTTGGTCTAGTGGTTAAGATTGAGGTGTTGTGAACGATAGGTCACAGGTTCGAATCCCCCCTCCCCTTCTTTGTAAAAAAAATAGCATCAAACCACCTTTTATCAACTTTTCTTTTTTGTTTGCAGCCACCCCTTGCCGGAATCTTTCTATTGACCTAAAATTTCCGGCGTGACTGAGGCATGCTTTGCACATGACCTCACTAAAACGCTCTTTTTTCCCTCAATTCCCCCATTTCACCCCACATCTGTTCTTCATCTTCACGTGAAAAAATCACACCCCTAAAACAGGTGTTGTTAATTATGAACTAAAGTTCTTTCAAAAAAGAAATTATGCACTAGAGTTTGGAGGGGGGTTATACATCATAGCTTCGCTGGTAAGAAAGATATTATCGCATCTTTTTCTTTTTTTGGCGCAATCGCATCTTTTTTATTTAGCTTGTGTTAATTGTGAGGCAAATTAAAGCAAAGTTATTAATGATGAGACAGAGAAAGCGACATGAGTTCCTTGTGTCTATCCTCACCAAATTAAAGACTGTAGGTTGCGATCTATGACTACTCCAAAACAGGAAAAGCACTCTCCTTTACTTGCCAATTGCCATCTGGTGTTTTTGTTTTAGGATGTATTCATGTTTAGATCAGATGGATCCATACACAGTTGACCCTTCATGAGGATGAATCTTTTGCTCCTTAACTTTTGGCTGTCAATCAATATGTAATGCTAACCTTTCCATATTGTTTCTTCCTGCAAATTATAATTTGTCCACTTCTCTGCAGGACCCCCCTATTGATAATTTTTTGACCCATATGGAAAAGCAGACCAAATGGATAAGTACTACTATAACATTGAGGGTATACGTTGATCCATTTTGTGTCAATATTGTTCAAGAAAAGTAGAATTATTTCGGAGATTTGTAGCTTGGTGGGTTCTTCTTTGAGAAACTAATAATATATATATATATATATATATATATATATATATATATATATATATATATATATATACGAGTCAAAAAATATTTGCACTAAAAATATAATGTGCCATGGTATTGATTGGGTTGGAAAACAATATTAGGTGCAAGGAAATGTGCAACCACAAGAATTTAACTTGGTGCTATCAGATAATAAAAGAACCTTAATGGATATATTTAGCAGTAAGTCTATCCTTTCCCTTATTATTATAATTAGTAATCTACATATTTTTAGATTAACCTAAATGCCAATTTACTACATGAAATAGGGTTGTTAAGTATAACGGATTTTAGTAAACAAGCTGCACATATTACAAGACGGAAAAGAAAATGTATACTGGAAGATAAGCACCAAAGGCATGTTTCTACTATAGAGAATAACAAGGAAAATGAAGGATGCGTGACCTCATATTCAAAACAATTAAGTTGTCTTTCAAATTGTATCAAAATACAATTACCATATACTGATAAGTGGTTAGACTAACACAAAATACGCATCTCAAAAGAGGGTCCTGCTCCTCGGATTTTGGAGGACATTAAAAAGTTTTATGAGTGCATAGTGGATGTTGGAGACGGCAAAATGGGAGAACCAAATGATGGGGAGGCCGATGTCGAAATACCTGATGAAATATTCGTAGATATTTGCAATGACCTTATCGCGGCAATAGTTGATAGCACAAAGTAAGGGAAATAGTAGGGATGGATAGACTTGGAATCTGATGAAACTTTCATTGCCACCTTTGGTTGTGCACACATGACACAACTATGGCTTGATAGCGCTCTGAAACGAATTATTTTTTATTTGCCAGCTAATGACTACGTCATAAAGCATGTCATCCTATAATGATATCAATAATCCTAGAGCTGGCAAAATATTACCCAACCCGCCAACCCGACCCAAACCCAACCCATTAATAATGGGTTGGGTTGAAATTTTCAACCCGTTTAATTAAATGGGTCGACCTGACCCAACCCGTTTAATTAAATAGGTCGGGTCAGGTTGAAAATATCGACCTGATTTTAACCCGTTTAACCCATTTATGAAAACAACCTAAAAACCTTAACTCATTTCGCAACTAAAAAAAATTGGGCTAGCCCATATAGAAGGTTAAAAAGTAAAAATCCAAACTCATTACAGTTAATGTTGAACAATTGATTATAGAGTTGTAATGTTGTTGATTTTGAACAACAGTTTGGTTGATTTTGAACAATATCTAGCATATAGTTATGTAATTTCTTAATGCTAAGTTGCTGCCTACCTGTTTCTTTGTAACATACTCTTTGTTGTTTTTATTTTTTTTTCTGGCAAAAACACGAAAAAAATTTAAATGGGTCGACCTGAAGGTTGACCCGTTTATCATAAGGTTGGGTTGGGTTGTAATTCCCAACCCGTTTAAGTTAACAGGTCGGGTTGGGTCAAGGGATTCTCAACCCGCTAACCCGCCAACCCAACCTGATCTTGACCCAACCCGACCCATTGCCAGCCCTAGATATCATGGATCATTTTTTTTGATATATTTCATCATTAAATGCAAGGTAATTATTGATTTCATCATTTCATGAATTGAATTTTACATGAGTGGCGTATGGGATGCTCTAATAGCCACAAGATGGCATAAAGAGAAAGAAGAGCACATATTTTGAAATTAAAGCAATCGAAGGTTCATCCTATTGATAATTTTTTGACCCATATGGAAAAGCAGACCAAATGGATAAGTACTACTATAACATTGAGGGTATACGTTGATCCATTTTGTGTCAATTTTGTTCAAGAAAAGTAGAATTATTTCGGAGATTTGTAGCTTGGTGGGTTCTTCTTTGAGAAATTAATATATATATATATATATATATATATATATATATATATATATATATATATATATATATATATATATATATATATATATATATATATATATATATATATATATATATATATATATATATATATATATATATATATATACGAGTCAAAAAATATTTGCACTAAAAATATAATGTGCCATGGTATTGATTGGGTTGGAAAACAATATTGGGTGCAAGGAAATGTGCAACCACAAGAATTTAACTTGGTGCTATCAGATAATAAAAGAACCTTAATGGATATATTTAGCAGTAAGTCTATCCTTTCCCTTATTATTATAATTAGTAATCTACATATTTTTAGATTAACCTAAATGCCAATTTACTACATGAAATAGGGTTGTTAAGTATAACGGATTTTAGTAAACAAGTTGCACATATTACAAGACGGAAAAGAAAATGTATACTGGAAGATAAGCACCAAAGGCATGTTTCTACTATAGAGAATAACAAGGAAAATGAAGGATGCGTGACCTCATATTCAAAACAATTAAGTTGTCTTTCAAATTGTATCAAAATACAATTACCATATACTGATAAGTGGTTAGACTAACACAAAATACGCGTCTCAAAAGAGGGTCCTGCTCCTCGGATTTTGGAGGACATTGAAAAGTTTTATGAGTGCATAGTGGATGTTGGAGACGGCAAAATGGGAGAACCAAATGATGGGGAGGCCGATGTCGAAATACCTGATGAAATATTCGTAGATATTTGCAATGACCTTATCGCGGCAATAGTTGATAGCACAAAGTAAGGGAAATAAAGGAGGCAATTAACATAATTCTAAATACTCCCTCAGTTTTTTTTTAATGATTACACTTTAAGTTTTAATACTATTCATAAGTTAGGGCGTGGGCTAATTGCTATAACTTGCCAGCACATTAAGCTAATAGTAATTGGGTTTGGTAAGGTAGCCCAATAAGTATATATTGTCACAATCCAAATTAAGAAATAAGAGGCTGGTGAGTAGGTCAAAGCCCACGAAAGATTATTTTCAACTACTACCAGATTTTCTTTAAGATAGTTACTAGTTACTACTTACTAGACGTAAGTGCTTAAAAGATAAGGAAAAATTAGAAAGTGTCAGTCCAGTATGACCGTCATGATTTAATCAATAACTATCGTGTATTTTATTTTTTTCATTCATAAGAGATGATCAATCACAATGGTTGAGTAACTTGCAATAATCCTAGTATTATGACTTTATGAGTGTATTTACAATATAGATATAGATTTGTGTGATTTACTGATTTATAACTTGTTAAACATGTTTGAAAAAAATTTCAATTTTGGAAACTATGCACTTCTATCTCTCCTTAGTTTTGCTCCCTTTTATCTATCAACACTTTACTTTTATCATTTATTTAACATAAAAGTCACGTGAGCCTGCTTTAAGAAGATACCCTTTTAATTCAGACTATTCCTGAGTTTGTTTGCTCTTTCTCTCACACTCATCTTGCCAATACTCTATCTTCATCTTCACGTACACGATGTTCACTTGTAAGGAGTCTCCCACCATCTGGAACTCATATCTCTCAATTCTATGTCACAAAATACCAAGATAATATTCAAACTTGAGTTATATGTGTATTTAATTTGAACTTTAAGCATGTTTTGTTCATAGAATTAGACTGCATATCTGTTTATAATCCAAATAAATACACTGGTTCACCAAAATAAAACAAAAAGAAAGATTTATTTAAGGTATGACAAATTATATTGTTCTTTTGTGCCTATTATTTGAAATGATATTTATGAAATGATGTTCTATTAGGATGGGTTTGGTTTTTGGATTGTGTAATTATTACCATTAACTTGGTGTCAAAATAATTTAAGTATGGTCATAATTATGAATATTTGTCACCATTTTTAGTTACTTATACTATGTCCCTTTTTATGTCAAGTTTCAAAACCTTTGACCTCATTTGTGCTATTAAACTGTAACAATCATGTTTGGATTATTAGTTTTAAAAATTTCAAAACTATATTACCTATTATTATTATTATTATTATTATTATTATTATTATTATTATTATTATTATTATTATTATTATTATTATTATTATTATTATTATTATTATTATTATTATTATTATTATTATTATTATTATTATTATTATTATTATTATTATTATTATTATTATTATATATAGTTTTAAGCAAATATTGATTCTAATAGTCCAACCTTTGGGCCATTCACTCAAATTAATCCCACCTTTTGATTATTATTTATTAATCCAGCCTTTTATCTGTATCTGCTCATAATGAATCGGGAAACCTTGTTGAGTTCGTAAAATTAATTATTATTTTCCATCTTTTTTTTCCCTCCAACCCCCTTCCCTATCTCTCTTCCTCCCCCTTACCACCCTTCGGTACTCCCCAGCACCCCCTCCCCCTCCCCCGCCATCCCCCTACCCCCACTGTGAGCACCCCCACCGCCTGTGAGCACCCCCCTTCCCACCCCACCCCCGTGAGGCGCTCAACTTCGTCGTGCCCCAAGCACCTCCTCCCCTCCTCTCCCCTCCCTACCCCCTGTGAGCACTTCCACCTTGTTTCCTGCGAACGCACCCCCTCCCTCCCCACCCCTTGTGAGCGCCATATTCCACCGCTCGGGAGCACCCCTCCCTCCCCCACCTCCCTATGAACACCCCCACCATGTCGCTGCGAGCACCCCTCTCCTCCCAAGCCCCTCGCGAGTGCTCTACTTCGCCGCCTGCGACTTTGCGAACACCCCCCCTCCTCTCCCTCCCCCCTTCATCCGCCATTGTTAATAACTCATCGATTAAGAATTACCAACCCTTAAGTGCGCGAGACCACCACCAAGGCACCATCGATTAAGGATTACCCTCGTGGGAAGGAGGAGCCCGGGTTTTGATTATACCGAACCCGGGGAGTCTTTGGGTTTTTTGACGGCTACGTTGGGGGGGCGAGGGAGGCGATTAAGTGGGAGATTCATGGGAAGGTTAAGGAGATTGTGGAGGAGATAATTAAAGGGCGATGTGAAGGTTCCTGTTGTGATTTGAAGGTGGCGGAGGTGGCGGAGGCGACTAATGTTGGTGGTGGTGGCAGATACGGGGCAGGGGGTGGGGAAGGTTTTTATGAAGAGGCTTGGTGATGCAGAGGTTGTGTGGCTATATGGTGGTGGTTAGTGGTGGTGTGGGTCTAAAAGGGGGTGGTTGGTAGTGGTTGTGGTGTTGTTGGCAGTGGTGCCATGGTGGTGGTGTTGTTGGCAGTGGTGCGTTGGTGGTGTTGGTGGTGGTGATTATATGTTTTTATTTAAGTTGATTAAAATTTAAATTGATTAATTAAACTTGAACGAATTAGAACAAGACACGTGTGCAATTAACCTAATCTACTGGTCATTAACCTGTTTCAACAGGTCACGGTTCATTATGAGCAGATATAGCTAAAAGGTTGGATTATTAAATAATAATCAAAAGGTGGGATTAATTTGAGCGAATGGCCCAAAGGTTGGATTATTAAAATCAATTTTTCCTAGTTTTAAAAAGATAAGTATCAAATATTAATTGGATCAATGGGTGATTCTTTAGTATTGATCAAAGTCATTCTTTTATAAAGATATATGGAGATGAATCAACAACGGATAGTATGACTCTTGCGTAAAATAGAAGAAGAAAAGACTCCTTGATTCATTTAGTCCGCCCGATATAAAAATACCTACAACCTTAAATTATATATCTTATTCGAATTTGAAGGGACCAAAGTGTCTTACCAGGTCTAAGTAACATCTATATTGCACAATGAGGTTGCTATATTATCTAGTATCGAGCAACTTCTTCATGATTTAAAGAAAATACTAGGGGCAGTTGAACAAAAACGCAAGTCCTTTACAACGATTATGAAATGAGGAACTAAATGTAGGTTTAAAAGCAAAAATAATAATAAAAGAGATATATCTGATGCTAAAATTTGTGTTTTGTATACAACGCATTAACTGTTAGAGATGTGTATGGATATAATAGTGAGTAACCGGATAAACGATCTTCCAAACACGTACGTATACACTTTCCTATAAGTTGTTTACCGACCCAATAAGAACAATAGAGTATCACGGTAATACTTATGAGATACGAAGAAGAAACATTGAATCTTGGTTGTTAACAAGAAACAATCCCAACAATAGTTTGTAGTTTGATTTTGTTAGAGAAAACACAAGAGAATTTCATTCTCTAAGCAAGTACCATGGGAATGATTTCTCACATCTCACAATATATATGACATCTCTCTATTTATAGCATAGGAAATAGTTAGAGGAAATGTCTGAAACAAGGTGTCTCTTCACACCAAAAGACACATTTACATCCTCTTAATTCATATTATACTCATACTCCACACCACCAAGTATAATAAACATCATATATATAACCTACGAACACATAATTTAACTATAAATGTTCCAACAATCCTCCTCCATTTATATTGTAAATGTTATATAGTTTGTATACTTGCAAACTATACAATAAATCAATTGAACTTGTGCATAAATGAAAATGTCTTTAAGATTGAATTTCTACTTAGTATAACATACTTTACAAACTTTCAATTGAAAATGATTGACTAAGCATTGAATCACTTAACCATATGAAAATTTGAAGACACTATACACACAAGCTTACACAAACAACATTGTTACCTTTGACTCCATTAAAAGCCTTAAGTCCATATCCACATTCATGAATGTTCCTAGGTAAGCCTCAAACTAGGTGAAGCAGCCAAACTTCTTACTCATATAGGTAAACCTTCTATAACATGCTCTCGCAACCGAGCAATTAACCAAAGGTTTATTAAGAAATTAATCAACCTCCAACATTGCAAAAAACAAGCACTCACCTTGGGATGCATGTAATTACAAATATTATAATGCTCCAAATTACAAACAAAGTGGGATCCTCATTGAATTCAAGATCTTGTGTTGTACAAGACGTGAATTGAGTTTTCTTCATTTGCACTTTACTTAATTAAGGCTTAAAACCCATCCCTACTTTTATATAACACAACTTGACAACAATTTTGGCCAAATTCATCAAGTTAACATTAAACATATAGATAACTAACACGACTCTATGTTTATAAAATCAAAAACACCACAATGTCGCAATTCAATATTTATGATTTGCCATTATAAACATAATAATATTCAATAATCATATGTCATTGATACTCATTGAAGTATATCACAATAACTAGTGATATGCTGCATGGTCCAAGCCATGAAACACTTCAAATATCAATTATGAACAAATAACATGTAATACTAAAACAATCAAATAAATTCTTCCCCATTTTAGGATTAACAAAATAAAGCACCTTATCTATTTGAACCAAGACTAAGTATATGAAAAAAGCCCACGTAAATACACTTCTTGGATCACAAGGAATTAACCCCCTCCACGAAAAACCTCCTCCTTGAAGTACCTCCTCCAAGAAGAAATATCATCTTCTTGTAAGAAACAAATCCCTAAATCAAGACTCAACTAACGCCAAATATTCTTCTCAAAACGAAAAACATAATTATTTTCACATAACTCCGTCTATTAAATAGTTTAGATCAAAGATAATAAATCATTATCTTCCAAGACATTTAATAATCTCAATTAAAACAAAATCGGTAAAAATCATATGTATACAACATCAAATTTAGACAAATTTCATTGTCTCCAAATTTAATACACAATCAATTTACACTACCGATTTCATAAATTGAAATAACTAATTACCATATCTTTTATTATATTTTATTCAAGTATAACACATGTCACTTTAAAAGTGAATAACTATGAAGCAACATTCCATAAATCAAAATCATCAATTTTTAGTATAAGATTTCCCCAACCATATATACAAATTTTAACACAATCTCAATTTCACCAAATTTGATATATATAAACACTTATACTAGTGATTACCACAAAATCATTGAAATAAATTAATACTTTGATTTTTCCAACTTGTAAATTATAAACAGCATTCAACTTATATAAAATTGAGAAGTACATTTAATAATTATTTTAACCACATGTCTAAAATATAGATATTCTAAAGAATATAGAATCACATTTATAACATTTAGACAACACATGATTAAAATAAAATTAAACACATAGTCCATACAAGGATGGCTTACTAACAAACAACGTGTTTATAATTTCCACAAGTTCATGTCAACAAATATACACTCAACAAATTATAATAAACACATTTACTTTAATAAAAAAAATTATAACTTGTCCATGAGTATGTAATCAAAAACATACATAGTGATATTAAACACGCACACTAACAATAACATGATCAATAAATAAACTAAATGATCATCATATTTACACTCAAATCAAAATCATGAGAAATATCATGTTAATACTAAAATAAACCAGATAAATTAATATTCTTCCCCATTTTAGTATTAACAAAATAATAAATTCTAGATTTAAGGAGAGTGAAATATAGCATGATTAACAAAAAGTTTCTTCATAATGTTCCCAAATGA
Source organism: Beta corolliflora (assembly GCA_947648045.1). NCBI lineage: Eukaryota > Viridiplantae > Streptophyta > Magnoliopsida > Caryophyllales > Amaranthaceae > Beta > Beta corolliflora. The sequence continues at coordinate 313,708 of CANSZD010004330.1, forward strand.
ACATTACACTACACATGCCCATTCATAATCATAAACATGACAACATCTTTTATCTAAATAAATTAAATAAAAAAATCATAACCGTGCTTTTATTGTTGCACACATGGTTTGAACAAAAACAAAAACTTTACTTTGCAAATAATAATTGTAATTCTTGCATGCATGGTTAGGTATTATCAATGCAAAAACCTCCAAAAACATGTCATAATTTTATGACAAAGAGGCTATCAACAGCCACTTGACAACGATCAAGACAAAACCATGATTCCCTCGCATACTCATGCATGGTCAAATATTGTAAACATGATGGAATATGTTCACACCAATAATTAATACTATAATTAAAATTGCTCAAACCAAACTTGACGAAAAGCATGTTAATACTAAAATCAAATACATATAACAAATATCTTTCCCATTTTAAAAAAATATCAAGTTTTGATTTGGTAAATAAAACAAGAAATCTCTTACTTGAAATTCCTTCAACCATACATGCAAATGAGTATTGTGAAAAACATCATTCCCGGCCTCTTGTCTTGTAACATTTTTCTTCTCATTTCAATTAACAATGGTTTTCTAATTTCAGAAAAATAGAAACATCACCCAAGGAAGATCCAATTATCCAAAGAATAAATAACTTATAGATTGTTAGAGATGTGTATGGATATAATAGTGAGTAACCATATAAACGATCTTCCAAGCACTTACTTATACGCTTGCCTATAAGTTATTTACCTACCCACTAAGAACAACAGAATGTCACGGTAATACTTATGAGATATGAAGAAGAAACATTGAATCTTGATTTTTAACAAGAAACAATCCCAATAAGAGTTTGTAGTTTGATTTTGTTTAGAGAAAACACAATAGAATTTCATTCTCTAAGCAAGTACCATGGGAATGATTTCTCATATCTCACAATACATATGACATCTCCCTATTTATAGCATAGGAAATAGTTAGAAGAAATGTCTGAAACAAGGAGTCGCTTCACACCAAAAGACACATTTACATCATCTTAATTCATATTATACTTATACTCCACACCACCAAGTATAATAAACATCATATATATAACCTACGAACACATTTAACTATAAACTAGTTATTAGGCCCGGGCTATGCCCCGGGTAAGAAAAAATTTCATTTATTACACTTTATGATAATAACACTTAATATTGAGGTCTTGGGATCAAATCCTATACTACGCAATTTCTAATTTTTTTTATTGTACATGGATTACATGAACTAAAACTCCCTAGGGAGAGCGCCACGTGGCACAGTTTCTTGTTTATGCACGCCTTTTAATATATTTGTATAGATGTTCCAACATTAACCATACAAAATCCGAAATATTCAAATGAGACCAACAATGAAGGACATTAGTACAATAACTAACTAATTACTAATATTTATAGTAGTATTTGAAAACTCCCAATATTCTAAGGCTCTATGTAATTGTCTGTATCACATCACATATCCGATACCACCCATGGAGAGTACATAGATACCAAATTTGAAGTGATACCTTGAATACCAATTACCAACCCTCAATTATGCACTAGTTAGGTCCTTTTCATTTCGAGTTACTTTAATAATGTTAGTGTAAATTGGCTTTGTACACCAAAAGGGAGGAAGAAAAAGTCTAAATTGGCTCTAAATAGTTATATAGCTGTTTGAAGGGCTACATAATTGGAGAATATCTCTGTTCCACAAAGCAAGTGCTCTCAAGTGGGTGGTCACTTTCTCTTTGCACATATCGAGCAAAACTTTCAAATTCCATGACAAAGTAAATCCCTTTATAGTGCGCCCACTATGTATTAAAAAATCGATTTTTTCATTGGTATCCCCGTAATTTTTCAAAATTCATGGGATATCCCTACTTTTAAAAAATGCACTGGACTTTGGGGGGTAAAATGTACGAAATGCCCTTAATGACTAACGGTGTCAAGTTTCCGTTAGTCATTAGGGTTAATTAACCCCTCTAACCCCTCTAATCCTAATTAAACCATAATTAGCCCTAATTAACTAACTAAATCCTAACTTCTAACCCTAACCCCCTAACTTCAAACCCTAACCCCCCAACACCACCCCACCACCACCCCACCACCACCACCACCACCAACCAACCACCACCACTACCCCTGCAGCTGCCCCTCCTCCCTCGTCAATTTCCCACCACCACCACGCCCCTACAGCAGCGCCCCCTCCCCCGTCAATTTCCCCCCCACCCCCACCTCCCGCAGCAGGCCCCCTCCCCGTCGATTTCCCTACCCCTACCCCCGCAGCAGCCCTCCTTCCCCGTCGATTTCCCCCACCCCCCCCCCCGCAGCGGCCCCTCCTCCCCCGTCGATTTCCCCCACCCCCCACCCCCACCCCCCGCAGTATCCCCCCTCCCGGTCGATTTCCCCACCCCCACCCCATCGATATCAACACCCTCCCCGACGGCCCCTCCCCCCCTCGATTTCCGCGCCTATTCCCTACCCCCGTCGATTGCGGACCCATCCCCCCATCCTCGTTGATTGTGGAATTCACCTTTGGGCAAAGCAAAAACGATGCGAACCGGCTCGCGGATTTCGAATTTGGGCCGCAAAACGACGCGAACGGGGGGGGGGGATTCGGCTGGGGGGGGGGGAGGCGGGGGAATTCGACGAGGTGAGGGAGCCGGGGGAAGGGAGAGGGGGAGCTGCGGGAGGGGGGGGGAGGGGGAACTGCGGAAGGTAGGGGAGGGAGAGGAGGAGCTGTGGGATGGTGGGGGGTGGTGGGTGGGGGAGGGTAGAGGGGGCCGTGGTGGTTGGGTAGTTAGGGTTAGAGTTTAGGGTGGGGGTGAGGTGTTAGAGAGTTAGGGGTTAGTGTTAGGGTTTTAGGGTTAGGGTTAGAGGGGTTAGAAGGGTTAATTAACAGACGAAACGGAAATTTGACGCCGTTAGTTATTAAGGGTATTTCGTGAATTTTATTGAAATAGTAAGGGTACCTCGTGCATTTTTTAAAAGTAGGGGTGCCCCATGAATTTTGGAAAACTACAGGGGTACCTGGTAAAATAACCATTAAAAAATTGATGTTATGATAATGGAGTTTGTTGTCATAATATGATAATAGTAACTCCACCACTTGAGTCTCTAGCCTCTACTGAGTAATGTAACCAACCCTAATGATTAATTAGTGTTGATGGACATCAAAGCATTTGCTATCGTAGGAAGTGCTCTTTTCCTCACTACTTCCTGTTAAGTGTTATGGGCGGCTTTGATTCTTTCAATTACCACTCCTAAGTCCTAATGCATGATTCTTTCTATGTTATTATTCATAAAAGTCCAGTTATTTATGTTTGTCAAGGCTGGAAAAAACCTTAGTCTCACCTTTCTCTCCAAACCCTGGTACGGTCACGTCTCTAAAAGTCTTTGAAGCTATGTTGTTTGTGTTGTTCATTTCACCTCAAGTACTTGTGTAGGACTCTCGACACTCGAATATAAGTGGGACATTTGGACACTTTGTTATGGGCCAAAATTTTGAAAAAGTTCCATAAAATAGTCGAGTCGGACATGAGTACCCGAGTCTGAGCAACATAGCTTTGAAGAAGCCAGGTTGATTATTTTTTGTAATTCCTAGACCATATATATATACCATATTGACATTGTCTAAGGTGCATGTATTGTATTTGGTATTTTTTTTTGTTTTTGTTTTGGTAGATCTAAATGATTTAGTCTTTCTCTTTTATTGGAGTTTGTTTTATTACATGACACAAGGAGATAAAGTGCATACTTTCGATGACTTCATAATTTTTCGAACCCCATACAAATTAAGTAATGACATACAGTAGGAGTGAGTTGATCTCATATTAGCTATGTGCAACTTACATGATCAGCCTATATTCAGAAATTAAAGTTAACTACTTTATATACTACAGTTTTGGTAGTTAATTCGATGACTGCAAATTGCAAGAGGGAGTTTGGGATATTTTTATGGTAGCTTTCCGGAAAAAGAAAAAAAAGCTACTGTAATGAATTAATGTGAGCCACGCATTGCTCCACATAAGCAGTTGTATATATACAGTGGATGACGTTAAATATGGTATATTCCTTATTTATTGTATTTGTATTTTAGGTAGTTTATGTTATACGAAAAAGTTATGTATAACTTCCAATATTATATTTATCAAATTGAAATTATTTAATGTATTTGGTATTTATGATTTACAAACTTATAAGTACAATATACGACATTATTTGCCGAAATTTAATTTTGGTTCTTTGAAATACAGTGAAAAAAAAAATCTCTGAACAGGGGAGGAAGGGAGAAAGTGGAAGAAGAAGAATAATGGGTGGGGGGCTTTGAGGGAGGGGACGACCGGACGGCGCGCGCGAAGGGAGGGGAGAGGAACGCGGGGAGGGGCGAGGGAGGGGAGGGGGAGAGGATAAGGGGGCCGCGGGTTTGGGGAGGTTGGGGTGGGGGTGGGGGGGGGGCTGCAGGGGATGGGGGTGGGTCGGGGATGGCACGGGGTTGGGGTGATTGGCGGGGTGGGGTCCCTGATAGTGTGGTGGTAATGGTGGCTAGTGGTGGTAATTATGGAGGAAGAAGAAGTAGAGGAGGGAGAAAAAAGAAAACAAATATCGTATAAATATGGACAATATATGGTAAATACGGACGACAAATAACATGGCAATCAAAGCTTATAATATACGAAATTAGGCTTTATAATATATGAAATTATACCTTATGATACACGAAATTATATTTTATACGAACTTGGCACATATTTATTTAACTCCATTAACGTCTTCTTCAATATCGCCAAATTTTTATAAAGTATCAATATAAAAAATAATTTCGTATATTATAAGGTTTAATTTCGCATATTATAAAGTACAAATTTTGTATATTATACAGTCATAATTTATACAATATAATTTCGTGTATTCTGTGTATAAGTTCTTAAACCATAAATACAATATATAGAAAATAAATTAAGAATTTGACATATATAATTTTGGAAGTTATCCAAAATTGAGTACTATAACTGCCACAAATACATATACAAAAAATGAGGAAGATTTATTCATAAGTATATTAACATAATTAAACTAATGCTGATGTAGAGCAATTCGTGGATGTTATTTCTTCCTTACGGACTTACGGTAACCTTTTTGGAAGAAAGAACTGTAAAATTTTCAGGGAGTTTATGGCCTTCATGGCTTTATGTAGACTTACATAGATTTGTTGGAATTAAAGTTGGAAAAAGGGGAAGAAAAGAGGCGCCCGATTGGGTCGGGCGCAGGTCGCCCGATCGGGCGGGAGACTTTTTCGTAGTCGCTGTTGGCGCCCGATCGGGCGACCTCAGTTAGCCTTGGAGTTTTGGTCTCGGGCCCGATTGGGCAGGGTTCGCCCGACCCGATCGGACGAAGGCCCTTTTTGCCGGTTTCGGTTTTTTCCTTTATTTCCTTGGATCCCTCTTGTAACTCCCCTTAATTACGTGGTTTAAAAGTGTTGATCATCCTTTTATGATGGTTTATTCTTCCCCATTATTCCCATTGATGATGGGAGTTTTATTCTCCATTATCTTGTGTTTATTGGGATTGATTATGATCATTGGATTCCTTGGGGTCCTTTGATTTCCTTTGGAGGTTACTTCTTCTCCTTTCACTCCTTTAAATATAATTCATTTTTCTGATTTTGGGAGTTATCTTTCTTATCTTTCTCTTCTACCTTTCTTCATGATTTTTGGGCATAAGTTCTAGTAACTCCATCTCACACCCAATAGTGCCATTGTGTGGTGAGAGTTGTGTAAACCTTAGGGAACGAATCGGTGAGTATAATTGTGCACCCCGGTTGCACCGAATCTCGTTTTCAAGGCAGTGGTTTGTTTACCATGGCACAACAAGTTTAAATTTCTTGTTCATATCTTGTTCTTCATTCTAGCCTTGAAAACCTTTTAATACAACAATTTGAAAACGAGATATTATGTCGGTTGTTTTGGCTAATCCAATGTTGAACAAGACTCTTCCCGACGTCTCTAAGTTGGAGCCTCTTGATGGCAAGAACTATAAGAGATGGTCTTAAAAATTATTGATCTTTTTTTAGCAACTTGAAATTGATTATGTCCTCTATGAGGATGTAATTGAAGCAAGCAAGGCGGTAGCCCCGGATGCCTCCCTTTCGGCGGAGGATATCAAGAAAGCGGTCGATGCATTGACCAAGAAGGAGAAAGACAACAAGCTTGTTCGAGCTCATATCCTTCATCATGTAAGTAAAATCTTATTTGATCTCCTTATCACTAATCGATCAACCGAGTCCATTTGGGACACTTTGCAAAAGAAGTATGGTGTTGATGATGCCGGTAAGAAGAAATATGTTGTTGGTAAGTGGATTAATTTCAAGATGACAGATAACAAATCCATCATGGATCAAGTTCATGACTATGAGAACATTGTCACCGATATCCTTGGTGAAGGGATGAAAATGTGTGAGACTCTTCAAGCCAATGTGCTTTGGAGAAATTCCCACCTTCATGAAATGACTACCGAAACTCTTTGAAGCACAAGAAGAAGGACATGAACCTTCAAGAGCTTATTGGTCACATGAGGACCGAGGAGGCTAACCGCCTCAAAGATAAGTTTGATTCTCTCTCTTTGAATTCTTCTAAAGCTAACTTGGTTGAATCTAGTGATCCTATGGCTAGAAACAGGTTCAAAGGTAAGAAAAAGAATAATGGAAACAAAGGGAACTTCACTTCTAACAACAAGATTCAAAAGACCAAAGGAGCATGCTATGTGTGAACAAGTATTCAATTCTCACCTAACAAACTAGAGCACGTCTCTTTAGACTTTCTCTCTCTACCTTAATCATCTACTGACTTAAGCGTCGGAGGGGCAATCCCGAAAACACCCCCGGGGTAGCTCAGGCGAACAATCTTGGGGCCCACATCAAGTCTCACAACCTATTACAATCCTTAATTTCTCAGCAGAAACAGTTTGGCGCCGTCTGTAGGGAAGTCACAAACAAAGTTCCTTCGCCTCCACTTAGCATGATTTACCTCATTGTCACTCAGCAATGGCCCCAACTAAGAACACTTGCTCTATGCAGCCTTCAGTAAAGGCTCAAAGGTCTGAACGAACGCCCTCGCCGTCTCACCCTCGGAGGTCCGAGCGGGCACCTACGCCTCCCCATTGGTCCCCGACCGTTCACACTATCAACCCTGAAGAAGAACAATCCAATGAGAATCGGCTTGTTCCCTCACAACAATTGCAATAAGCCGACCCCCAACCCCTACTCACGGCAGATATCACCCTGATAGCCGCTCAGCTCCAACAGACCTTGCAACGCAGCATAATGGACAAGGACGCACTCGGGCCCAATCCCGGGAGCGAGCCTTGGTACCTTCTATAAGGGAGGAACACAACCCCCGCTCGCCCATGGTCGGCCCTAGCCGGCAACAATCGGGAGCAAGAGAACACGGCCCAACATGATCGGCAACGATCTAGGCAGGGGGAAGACGAGCGTCATCTGCCTAAGGAAAGATCCGCTCGGCAGAGGGAAGATACCCACGTGCCCAAATCACCAAGGGGCAATGTCGGGCAAAAGCATAACGATGCTCGACACTTCCTCAACGAGAAGCGCCTCAGCAAAGGGTATGATGCAAGACATATCCTCGACAAGAAAGCTGCTCAGAGGAAAGGGCATGGCGACTCTACCCAATCTAAACCTGCCCGGATCAATAGTGGAGCTCTTAAGTTCATGGTCCCATTCAGCCAAGAAATACTAGAGGCGCCCAGCCCAGGAAAGATAAAAACACCTACCATCGAACCATTCGCGGGCCTAACCGACCCGAATGATCACATGGCCACCTACAAGGCCTAGATGAGCGTTCATACTGGCAGCGAAGCCACTTGCTGTTGTTTCTTTCCCACAACATTGAAGGGACTTGCTCTAAACTGGTTCCAGGCATCACCAAACATCTTGGTTGATAAATTTTGGACATGTGCATATAATCGTGGACGTTAGATTAAGTGTTTAGTACTGGAGCTTGTTCATCATCGCTTGCTTAGTGATCATGGCTAGCTAATTTGTTAAAAATGGGTGTAACAAACACATAACCCAAGCAATCTCATGCCCTTATTTAATTTGAGCACTAATAATCATATTTTAGTCGACTTCAAATGTCCACTAATTAGCCCCTCAAATTATTCCTTTTATAGTTTGTTATAGGATATCTCTTGTAAGATAGTGTTTTTATCACATTAGATTCCAAATATGATTAGTGATATAATATAGAACCATCTTGGGCCTCCAACCGTCAGTTTAACCTTTTGGGTGAATTGATCCTTTGACATGGTATACGAGCCAGTGTGACAAGAAGGTCTTAAGTTCAAATCACATCTACACCTCCTTCTAAAAGTGGAATATTCACCGCGCACTGGGTACAAGGGGGCCTATGCTGCATCTACACTTCAAGCGTAATGGGCTCTCACTTGAGGGAGCTTGATAGAATATAAAACCATGGGGCAAATTATAAATCGTTAGTAAAACCGATCAAGTGCTATATTGGGTACCTAGTGTGCAAAATGGGTTCATCCCATCTGTACAAAGTCCAAGCCTAAGATTTCCAGGTTCTTCACCAAAAGTGGGGAATTTTTCATTAATATTTCTCCATTGCGGAGAATCAGTCGGATGTCTAAGCAACCTATCTTTGTTCCTCTCTTCCTTATTCCTCATCAATAATTTAGCATTATTCTCATCGGAAAATAAACACCTAAATCTCATAATAATTGGAAGATACCAAAGAACCTTCACCGAAGTTTCTTTCTTTCTCACCCCCGCGAGAAATTCTTAATATAAAAAATGTAGTTGTTGTAACCTAAAAGATAAATTAGGGACTATAGTAATGTAATAGTATGACAGCATGATTATGATGTTGTAGGACCATTAGAGTACCCTTTTTTGCCCCTAGGAAAAGTCATACGACGAGACTCATCAAGGCCATATATGATATATCCACCCATAAGTAGATAAAAATATTAATCACACCAAATCAATGCTTGCACTGTTGCACATGATATTAGCCAAGGACAAGATTGATGACCCTACTTTGATTGTAGTAGGTTAGCCAAAGGAACTCATTTTGCACTTTTTTTCTGATTGATTTTCACATTGCTAATGGAGATTTATTGAAATATATGTATTAATAAAATATAGAGGAATGCGACTACAAATTTTGTCAATACTATATGGCACTCTCAAAGAGTAACACATGCATGGTATTCGAAGTGAGGTTGAGGTGGTGGAATAGTGGCATCACTTCCCAACTTATATCTCTGAGGTCTAGGGATCAAACCTCATGAGACTTATAGGACACAAGGCCTATCAATGTGTCCACCGCAAGAACAACTCCAATGGTGCCTCCCATGCCAATCTTGTTGAAAAGGATGATGTGATAGCCGCATTGGTAGTTGAAGCCAACTTGGTGGAAAACAAGGTAGAGTGGATCTTGGATACGGGAGCATCAAGACATATTTGTGCTAACAAAGCTCTCATGACTGACTTTGAAGATGCTACCGATGGAGACCATGTTTACATGGGATATAGTAGCACCGCGGGAGTTCTTGGCAAAGGGAAGGTCCACCTTAAACTCACTTCCGGAAAAACTTTGTTTTTGAGTAATGTCTTGTATGTTCCCTCCCTTAGGAGGAATCTTGTTTCGGGTGCCCTTCTCAACAAAGCCGGTTTAAAGCTTGTCTTTGAGGCGGACAAGATTGTTATTACTAAGAATGGAGACTTTGTTGGGAAAGGTTACCTTAGTGGAGGATTGTTTGTGATGAATGTTTTGAATAATAATGAAAGTACTTCTTTTGCTTATATTGTTGAGTCTATGGATGTTTGGCACAATCGTTTAGGACATTTAAATATTTCTTACATGAAAAAACTAAAGGACATGGACTTAATTTCTTTTGATCAAATTGACAAAGCCTCTAAATGTCCTATTTGTGTTGAGGCCAAACATACTAAGAAACCATTCAAGCAAGTTATATCAAGAAGTACTAGATTGCTAGAGTTGATTCACTCGGATTTAGCGGACTTTAAAAATTGCACTACTAGTAAAGGAGGGAAAAATTATTACATAACTTTTGTTGATGATTTTTCAAGGTTCACTAAAGTTTATCTTTTGAAAACTAAGGATGAGGCCGAAAGTGCATTTTTAAAGTATAAAGCCGAGGTTGAAAATAACTTGATCTTAAGATTATAAGGGTTAGGACCGATAGAGGTGGTGAATATAGAAAATGGACTTTAAAAAATTTTTGTGAATCCAATGGTATCATCCATGAGCTAAGCTCCCCTTACACTCCACAACAAAATGGTATTGCCGAAGAAAAAAAAATAGATCTTTAAAAGAAACTATGAATGCAATGCTCTTAAGTTCCGGATTATCCGACAACATGTGGGGAGAGGCGGTTCTATCCGTGTGTTATGTACTCAATAGAGTGCCCCATAAGAAATTGGATAAAACACCTTATGAACTTTGAAAAGGTTATAAACCGAGCATGAGTATTTTGAAAGTGTGGGGGTGCCTAGCTAAAGTTGCTTTTCCAGATTTTAAGAAAACCACTATTGGGTCTAAAACTTTTGATTGTGTGTTTGCTCATAATAGTGCAGCATATAGGTTCATGCTTTTGAGTGATTATTCTATTTGTGAATCTAGAGATGCAGTTTTCTTTGAGCATTCTTTCCCTTTGAAATCATCATCATCATCTTCTATACATATGAATGAGTCAAGTATTGATGTGTCCTTAGATGTTTCTATGCCTAGTTCTAGTAATCTTTCTTCTCCTCCTTTGGTAGTGGAAGGAGTACAACCTAGGAAGAGTAAGAGGGTTAGAGTAAAGACTACCTTTGGACCAGATTTCTTGACCACTTTTCTTGTTGAGAACTTTGATGTGAATTGTTTTAGTGAAAATGTTGTTTCTTTATTTATCTTAGAAGAAGACCCAAAGACTTATAGTGAAGCTATGAAATCCATAGATGTTAGTTTTTGGAAAGAGGCCATTAAAAGTGAATTAGATTCAGTCATGTCTAATCATACTTGGGACTTATGTGATTTACCTAAGGGGTCTAAACCCATAAGTTGTAAATGGATCTTTACTAAGAAGAAGAAAACCGATGGCTCTATTGATAAGTTTAAGACTAGACTTGTTATTAGAGGTTTCACTCAAAAAGAGAGTATAAACTTCTTTGATACCTACTCACCCGTGACTAAGATTGCCACCATTAGGACTTTGGTTGCTTTAGCGGCGATTCATGACTTAGTGGTTCATCAAATGGATGTTAAAAAGGCTTTTCTTAATGGTGATCTTAATGAAGAGATTTATATGACTCAACCGGAAGGTTTTGTGGTTAAGGGTCAAGAACACAAGATGTGTAGGCTTAGGAAGTCTTTGTATGGTTAGAAACAAGCTCCTAAGCAATGGTATGAAAAGTTTGACAGTACTCTAAGGAGTGATGGTTTTGTGACTAATGCTTCGGACTCTTATGTATATTCTAAAGTTTTGGATTCCTCTTGTGTTATTATTTGTCTTTACGTTGATGACATGCTTATTATTGGTACTAACCTTGAGGTTGTAAATTACACTAAAGATTTTCTCTCTACTAAGTTTGAAATGAAGGATTTAGGTGAAGCCGATGTGATCCTTGGTATTCGGTTGACCAAGCTAAAGGATGGTTTCTCAATGAATCAATCTCACTATGTGGAGAAAATCTTGAAGAAGTTCAATTGCTATGATGTGGAGCCTTGTAAAACTCCTTATGATGCAAGTGTAAGGCTTATGAAGAACAAGGGTCCTAGTGTGTCACAAGAGCAATATGCTAAGGTAATAGGGAGTGTAATGTTTTTGATGAATTGCACACGTCCCGACATTGCTTATGCGGTAAGTAGATTAAGTCGTTATACTCATAATCCTAGTAGTGAACATTGGAATGCACTTTATCGGTTACTAAGGTATCTTAAGGGCACCATGGAAATTGGGTTGCATTTTAATCGACTTCCTAATGTCTTGGAAGGTTTTTGTGATGCTAATTGGGTATCCGATAATGATAAAGTAGTCTCTACTAGTGGTTATGTTTTTATGTTGGGTGGAGGTGCTATATCATGGAAGTCCTCAAAACAACCATGTTTAGCGCGCTCCACCATGGAATCTGAATTCATTGCCCTTGAGTTGGTAGGTTAAGAAGCGGATTGGCTAAGGAGTCTTCTTGCCGACATCCCATTGTGGGGGGAAAGATATTCCCCAGTTTCTTTGCATTGTGATTCTCAAGCTGCAATTGGTGTAGCTAACAATAGCAATTATAATGGTAAGAAGAGGCACATACGCCTTAGACATAGTTCGGTGAGACAATTACTCAAGAATGGAGTCATTGCTTTGAACTATGTAAGGTCCGAAAGAAATTTGGCGGATCCTTTGACTAAGGGGTTGGCAAGGAACTAAGTTCTTGATTCGTCGAGGGGGATGGGGCTTAAGCTCATGAAGAGTATCTAATTAGCATTACTAATATTTCATCCCTATGGCGTTTTGTGTTGTAATGCTTGTAGTAGGATGAATTCATTGAGAATTCTTAATGGATTTATACTTACGTGGTAGGTGCTCTAGCTAAGCATTTGAGAAATCCACCGTTGTAATTTTTGTGGAGGTTGAGTTTCTTTAAACTCTTAATGAATCCTAAGAGATGTTTTGTGCTATTGAGAAGCACAAGGGATTCACCTATATGGTTGTGAAGACTCGCCATCTTCTATGGAAACTTGAGTTTGTTTCCTGAAGCTTCCATGAAAACTTAGGTAAACGCATGGCTTAAAAACGCGTTCACTTTGCGGAGTTAACTAGATTTTTGGAGTGATGTATGTGTTGTGGTGGGCGTGACTTAAATCTTAGAGTTTCAAGGTTAGTCCACTCTTTGATCAAAAGTTTGAGGGTTTCAAGGTTCGTCCACCCTTGGACTTGTAAGTCATTGTACCACTTCACTAAATATTTGGTTTCAATTTACTTAAATGTAACACCGGATGTTATGTAATTGATCTCCTCTTACGCTCGGAAATTTCCTTTCTTTCGTTTGGTATCTTTTTCTCATCTTTAGTGGGGGATTGTTAGGATTAAATTTGGAAAAAGGGGAAGAAAAGAGGCGCCCGATTGGGTCGAGCGCAGGCCGCCTGATCAGGCGGGTGACTTTTTCGTAGTCGCTGTTGGCGCCCGATCGGGCGACCTCAGTTAGCCTTGGAGTTTTGGTCTCGGGCCCGATCGGGCGGGGTTCGCCCGACCCGATCGGGCGAAGGCTCTTTTTGCCGTTTTTCGGTTTTTCCTTTATTTCCTTGGATCCCTCTTGTAACCTCCCCTTAATTACGTGGTTTAAAAGTGTTGATCATCCTATTATGATGGTTTATTCTTCCCCATTATTCCCATTAATGATGGGAGTTTTATTCTCCATTATCTTGTATTTATTGGTATTGATTATGATTATTGGATTCCTTGGGGTCCTTTGATTTCCTTTGGAGGTTACTTCTTCTCCTTTCACTCCTTTAAATATAATTCATTTTTCTGATTTTGGGAGTTATCTTTCTTATCTTTCTCTTCTACCTTTCTTCATGATTTTTAGGCATAAGTTCTAGTAACTCCATCTCACACCCAATAGTGCCATTGTGTGGTGAGAGTTGTGTAAACCTTAGGGAACGAATCGGTGAGTACAATTGTGCACCCCGATTGCACCGAATCTTGTTTTCAAGGCAGTTGTTTGTTTACCACGGCACAACAAGTTCAAATTTCTTGTTCATATCTTGTTCTTCATTCTAGCCTTGAAAACCTTTTAATACAACAAGATTTGCATATCACAATATATATAGTACATTCTTAATATAGTACATTAGTAAGTAACTACCTAAAGATTTTTGTTATTTTGTAAGGAATTTCATTGAGATAACTCAAATATCACTAGCCAAAATGTTAAATATTGAAAACGGAAAATCACGTCCCCGAATCATACAACCAATCTCCCACGGTTAGAAGTGAGCTAAATGATGGATAACACGATCCATATTTATAAAAAGACAAACTAACATCGCCAAAACAAGAAATAGAAGCTAAAATATAACAACATGAATACAAGGTGGAAATCACTCGATTTCAAGCCATTTACGAAAGGCATTAGTGATGATCCCTAAGCAGTCGATCTCTGGCCACAACAAGTCGTTGCTTACCAAGCTCCGCAGCCATCAGCAAACCAAAGAACACGATTTTTTTCTTTTTTTTGGAAAGTAAGTAATATGAATCCCAAAAAACCAAAAAACACCTAAAAGTTGCAGCAGCAACCACACCTAATCACTGGACATGCCCAACCTTACAAATTTTCAATCCAATTCCTATCTCTATCTTTAACTTTTATACTTAAAATCTGCAAAATTCTACTTTTCACACTAAACTTTACATCCTGCACAGTTTTGTTAATAGTCATAATTACACTATCCCAATAAGCTGTGTTACGATTTCTCCAAATTGTATAAACAGTAGCAGTAAGAGCAGCAAGCACCACTTTCTTCTGAAAGCTACTGCCTTTGTATCTTCCTCTAATCCATCTACACATCTGATGGATACTTCTGTCCCTCCATGTTACACCAAGCCATTCCATAATCTTCTCAACACACTGCCTGCTGTAGTGGCATTCAAACATCAAGTGGTCTAGAGATTTAGACTGCTGACCACAGATGACACACATATCATCAACACAAATACCAAGCTTGTTCAACCTATCCTTCGTTTTCAATATGTTTTGAAAAGCTAACCAAAGAACCATTATGTGCTTGGGTTGAGAAAACCTATTGTTCAACCTATCATCAACACAAATGACACACATATCATCAACACAAATACCAAGCTTGTTCAACCTATCCTTCGTTTTCAATATGTTTTGAAAAGCTAACCAAAGAATCATTCTGTGCTTGGGTTGAGAAAACCTATTGTTCAACCTATCATCAACACAAATGACACACATATCATCAACACAAATACCAAGCTTGTTCAACCTATCCTTCGTTTTCAATATGTTTTGAAAAGCTAACCAAAGAATCATTCTGTGCTTGGGTTGAGAAAACCTATTCCAGGCATATGTACTCCACTATAACCTCGTGTCATCACTGTTTATAGCATTGTAGTACTTCTTTATACTAAACTTAGGATCCTGCAACCATTGATCTCCATTCAGCATCTCAGTCATTTCAGTTTTGGCTTGGTATATGTACTTCCATTCCCAGGTAGCATTAGGAGGCACCACATAGCTACTCCATTGATGCTCCTTGATATACATTTCATTCACCCACTTCACCCACATGTTGTCTTTCTTTTGAGCAATGCACCAGGCCAATTTACTTACAGCAGCTAAGTTCCAATGCAAAGTACTCCTGAAACCAAGGCCACCAGCAGCCTTTGATTTACATAAAGTATCCCAGTAAACAGCCCCTGGCTTAGAATCATTATGAGTCCCACTCCAAAGATAGCACCTGCATATTCTGTTCACTTTATTTAGCACACTTCTTGGGATGATAAAAAGTTGCCCCCAGTAGGTATGTATGCTCATCAGTACACTATTTACTAGCTGACATCTTGCAGCAAAAGATCTTGCAGCAAAAGAGAGATGCCTAGTGCTCCAAACTCTTATTTTACTAATCATCTTATCAATCATAGCTTGGCAATCACTTGCCTTCAGCTTTGTAGTGGATATGGGAACCCCTAAGTATTTAAAGGGGAGACGACCAACATGAAAACCACTTACATCAGTTACTCTCTGAATTTCCTCCTCACTCATACCAGCATAATACACTTCTGATTTACTTCAATTAACTTCCAAACCAGAAGCATTAGAAAACATCTGAACCCTTGCAAAAGAGTATAGATGGATCTAAAGTCTCCATTACAGAATAACAGCAAATCATCAGCAAAGCATAAATGTGCAAGTTCCAGGTCTTTGCATCTAGCATGAAACTTAAATCCATCCTGATCACCTATGTAATCTATCACTCTGGCAAGATAATCCATACAGAGAGCAAAAAGTAATGGAGACATAGGATCTCCTTGTCCCAAACCCCTCTGAGCACCAAAGAAACCAGAAAGAGAACCATTCACCATAATTGAGAACTTAGGGGTTGTCACACATGTCATGATTTGATGCACAAAATAATTAGGAAAACCCACCCCTTTGATATGTCTATTTTATATAGAGTTTCTACCCCCGTCCCTCATTGATTATTCGTCTTAATTGCGGTCTTCGGAGCCATTTTTAGTACTAATTGTGCTCCTTGTAGTGTGTTTATAGTTTCAAGTTGTTTATTGTAAGAATTAGCATGTTTTAGTGCATTTCCAAATCATTTATATCACTACAAGAGATGATTTACTTTTGAGAGAACGAGCATTGAGTTGGAAGAGTTTTGAAGCAAAGCGAACAGTGAAAGAAGTAGAAAAATGACTCTAGTCCACTCTTATGATTATATCTTAATTTCTACAAATCCAAATATAGTGATTTTAATTGGGTTAGATTCTACACTTCAAGATCTTTCCAACGAATGGTCACTTGCCTAATTCCGACGAATAACGAAGAAGCTATGGCGTTTTGAAGATAGAGATTTTGTACATACTGGAATCCGCCCCGGCTGCCCGGGCGCCTTTACTTAGCCAATTTTCATCGTTTGGAGAAGATTTTGAAGAAAAAGAAAATATGTTGTTGTGGGCCCGACCGGGCGGAATCCGCCCCGGCAACCCGGGCGGGGCAATTTCTAGGCGGTTTGAAGCGTGTGTTCCGCTGATTCTTATTTTTATATAAATACTTATCCTTTTAGGGTTGAAGAGGCAATTTTTTTTACATTATATTTTCAGCTTTAGTTTTCCTAAGAAATTTTTAATTACTCAAGAACCCTAGTATTACTCATTGCCATTTTTACATTGGATTTTCAATAGAAGTTTGGATTTTGCAAGATTGGTTCTATATTGGTATTTCCTCTCTTCTCTTGTTATTCTTATTCAATCTTTGATTATTAATTCACCATGTTTACTTGTTTTATCATGAATATGTTTTCTTTAATTATGATTGAGTAGTTTATTTCTAGGGTTAAGGGGATCCATGAATATTTATGAAGGGATGTTTATAAAGTATTGATTTTTGATGATGTATGTTGATTCCTATTGAATGTATTATCTCTATTCAATCCGATTTGGCCAAATTTGATTGTTATAGTATTGCAATATTAGGTTATGCGTCGAGAGGTATAAACTTCATATTAAGGCTAGTTTCAATAGGTAGAGTTGGTATTAATAAATTGCGAAAGCCTGTTAATAACATTCTATGGTTAATTTCGACTCGAGAGAGGAAATCAACCTGTTTGACTGCATTATTCATTATTGATTATTGTGTTTCATCCTGGAATATTGTTCATTGGTGAACCTATGCCCTAGACTTTATATTATTGATATTCTCGATATAGTTATTGTCTAGTTTAGTATAATTACCAACAAACATTCGTTCCCTATAATCTAGATTTGATCAACAATTAGGAAAAGAATTAGGAAAAGAACAATGTTTCCCTGTGGATTTCTCATCTAAATTTGATCAACAATTAGGAAAAGAACACTGTTTCCCTGTGGATTCGACCCTACTTCCCTGACTACTATTTGTTAGATGACTTTAGGATTACTTTTGATTAGGTGATACGACTTTAGCCTGTCACCCTTCCAACATTTGCTGAAGAAATTGCCAGTTAACAGTATCATAAGCCTTCTTTAGATCTAATTTCATCATACAACAAGATCTGGAAGCTTTCCTATTGTATAATTTGATTAAACCCTGGCATAACATTACATTATGTAAGATGCTTCTTCCAGCAATGAAAGCCCCTTGACTAGTAGACACTATATCAGGTAAGATTTTATTAAGCTTCTCAGTAATTAACTTAGTGATACATTTATAAAGTACAGAGAAACAGGCTATAGGCCTAAATTCAGTCCCACTGCCAGGACATTTAACTTTAGGAACTAAAGTTAGAGTAGTGATATTGATTACCTTCAGCAATTTCCCCGTTTTGAAGAACAGCCTCAGTAACATCATCTCCAACAACCTACCAGCAATGTTTGTAAAAGCAACTATTAAAACCATCTGCCCCTGGTGCCTTATCATCAGGAATGCTGAACAAAACTCTTCTCACATCATCTCTTGTGAACTGACATTAAAGGATCCTCCTGTGCTCCTCACTGATGCTCTTCCCTCTACTAATCAGAGTGCTTAACACCTTGACAATGTTTGTAAGAGCACGATTTTTGCTGAAACTTGTTTTAGGTTTACTTACAATATTTAGGTTCTTCCTTTTCCGCTTATGTCAAAAAAAAGAGCACGACTTTTGCTTATGCTACTCTCCAGTCCCATCGTTCCTTAATTACATTGCACGATGGCACACACAGTTCCAGATCCCGACCTCTCCAAACACCCCTGCATTTATGCATATTCTTTCATGATTCTTTTTTGGGTTAACAAGGAACTTCAATGCTTATTAAATATGTTCTTACAATCCGAGATATAAATATCCATACAATAGCTAGAGGGATATTCTTTCATGATTTGATCAACAAAAACAAACCGTTTTACTAATCAACAACTAGTTGTGTAAAATCTAATTTACCAATATATATATATATATATATAACCTAGGACAAAACCATGATGCCACATGTACTCTCCCTCCCTCACACAATTAAATGAGAAATATTAAACAATAAAAATGTGTGTTATAAGACTCGAACCCATGACTTCTCATTTGAGATCATATGCACTAACCAACTACTCTATTATCTCATATTAGTTTTTATGGGAAAAAGAATATATTTAAATACAATATAATTTTTCTATTTTTAAGACAATCAAATACATTTAAGACAATTAAATACAAATGTATATATTAATAGTCATTAAGCTATTGTTGATAACATGGTGTCCTTTCTTTCAGCAATCTTATATTAAAACAAAAGCTCTTCAATTTTTTATCACCACCATAATTAACACTACTACACCATTTTCATTGCATCGGTTGTATTCTTACTCATTAACCTACATCTAAAAAAAGTTTGTATTATATTTTTTATAAGTAATTATATATTTATAAATATGTACTCTCTTGACGCCGAGGTTATATTGATGAATAATTCATATTATAATTTACTATGTAGAAAATTTAAAAGGAACTGGAAGATCACTTCCTAAGCACAATCCAATGCCTATAACTCTTTTTTTTCCACTTTTCTCAAGTGTTTAATTCAATACTTCAATTTCACATTGATAAATTATTAGGGGCATCGCCCGAGCCAACAACTAATTTTTATATGTTACTATTAGATACAAGGATTACCTAAGGGATAAAGCAAAGGGCTAAAAAACTTTGGATTATTTAACTACAATAATACAAACTTTTGGCCGTTCTCTCGCAATAATACAAACTTTTGATTATTTTTTAATAATACAAACTTTACATTAAAATTCCTCCAGTAGGCCAAGTTGACTTGTAACCTGTAAAACAGGTAAAAAAAAACTTATAAAATGATCTTTCTTCTTTCTCCCTCCTCCCCCAACCTCCCACCCACCTGAACCACCTCAGCCCCTCCCCCACCCCACAGCCACCACCGAACCACCCCACAACAACCACTGAAACCACCCCATAGCCACCACTGAAGTCACCTCACCCCCGAAATAAACAAAACCCAGCCACAACCACCATGAATCCCACCCACCAAATCCAATCAACACCACACTCACCATCACGGATGAAACCACCGCGCCACGCCCACCACCGAAGCCACCTCACCCCCCAAAATACACAAAAACCCGGCCCACAACCACCATGAACCCCACCCGCCAAATCCAATCAACGCCACACTCACCACCACGGATGAAACCACCCTCACCACCCCCTCCCCCACCACGAAACCGCCTTCCCTAGCCACGAAACGTCCCCCACCCGAACCCAACTCCTCCCCCTAACCCGAACCCAAAAATAAAGCTATCCTCTTTCCTCCCCCAACTCCTCGCCTTTACGGAGGGAGAGAAAATTCATGGTGTTCAATTCAATTCAATGAGGAATATTCAATTCGGCGATTTCTAGGGTTTTGCGCTTCAAATTGGAGTTGCTGATTGAGGAATTTTGAGGAGAGAGAGAGAATTTGGGGATTTACAAATGGCGACGCCATTAACGAAGCTTGGACACGGAGATGGAGGTGGAGGTGGAGTTTGGGCTGCGGGCGGAATTCAATGGGGGTTGGGGGGAATTCGACTGGGGTAGAGGGAGGGGAGGGGTTTTGGGCTCGCGACGGGGGTGGGATTTTGGGCTCGACGGGGGGACGAAGAGAGTGGTTGAGGGGAAGGGCCGAAGGCTGGACATGGTCGGTGGCCGGGGGGTGGGGTGGGGTGGGTGAGGGAGAAAGAAAAAAAAGGTTTTTTTTTTTTTGTTCTTCAAATTTAAATACAAATTTAAAAAATCAACCAATAAGCAAGCAACAAGTGTCGTAGGGAGTGCCACGTATGCATTTTCCCTGCACCAACAAGTTAGGAACCGGTCATGACCTACTGGAGGAATTTTGGCCTAAAGTTTGTATTATTAAAAAATAATCAAAAGTTTGTATTATTGCGAGTAAAACGCCAAAGTTTGTATAATTCCAGTTAAAAAATCCAAAAACTTTTATATTTAAAAGTAAGCTCAAAGCACAATTTTTACCTTGTACATTACTGGTCTAACTTTAATCTCACGTCACACAATTATGGAAGTATTAAATTGTTGTGGACAGGTTGATGTCTTATGTGATAATCGTTATATGAACATCTCTGTTTTGTTTTACATAATAACATTTTAATCTGATATATATCATGTCTTGATATTGATAAGATATACTTTATCTATTTATTAGTTGCAATGCTTTGAGTTTTTCACTATTTATAAATAAACTTTGACTGGAATGTTTTGGCTCATATATATATATATATATATATATATATATATATATATATATATATAACTGATTGTAATTGAAAAATATTAATGGAGTTATCTCAATGTACATACACATAATACAAAAT
The DNA here is from genome assembly GCA_947648045.1 of Beta corolliflora. Classification (NCBI taxonomy): domain Eukaryota; kingdom Viridiplantae; phylum Streptophyta; class Magnoliopsida; order Caryophyllales; family Amaranthaceae; genus Beta; species Beta corolliflora. The sequence goes on from CANSZD010004330.1 coordinate 334,831, forward strand.
TTTCAATAATTTTCACTAATAGATAATTAGAGATATTAATAGTCAATATTTTACGTTGGCAAGCGTCAAAATCAAAACATTGCAACTAATAAAAAAGGAGGGGTATGTTTTTAATTATGGGGGAAATAAAGGGTTGTGGATTTGATCAAATCTACAAAGTACTCTCTTTAAGAAAAAGCCACAGTCCAAACAAAAGTGCTCCAAAAAAATTTCGCGAGTATTATGCTATAAGATAGTTCTTCGTGGACGACATGGGGTAGGAGTGTAGGACCTCACCTGGTGCTCATTTGAGGGCACATGTATGTTATTGGCCTCGGATTAAGTAACCGTAAAATAGAGTTGCTAGAAAAAGTATTTCTACCTTCATTGTACGTACCAAACTGCAACCTAAATCAATTTTTGGCGACTTGAATTTGTTTGCGGTTTTAAAATTTTGGATTGAATTGCGATTTTAACCAAACTACGGTTTGAGGTTTGGCTTGATTTAAATTTTATCTAAAAACAAACCGCAAAATTGATGCGATTTATGGTTGACCTGAAAGCTGCAAAATAAAAAGATTCGTACGCCATTATCGTTTTTAGGATGAAACTCTTGCCGACTCTAAACGAATAGTTAAAGGAACAAAATGAGTTCTTCCTTCATGACAGCTAGCTCTCCAGTAGGTCAACAAAGACGAGGGGTTTTAACCTTTTCTTTTGTCGAGCTAGGTTTCACGTCTATCACCCTTATAATTAGTTGAAGGAGAGCGTAGGAAGCCAAAGACCTGTTTTGAGTTATGAGTTGAATAAGGCAGGGATAGGTCCATTATGAGATCGGTATCCTCCGATCCGTTCATTGTCTGAAGGCTATCGGAAAAGCAAGAAGATAAGGTAATAGGTCAAGATAGTTCTTAATTGGAATCTATCCAAAGGATTGCGATAAGAAGAACTAGAGAAGCTAAGTGCTCGTTTGGTATAAATGGGAATTTAATTCCTGTAGGAAGTTTCATTTCCTAGGAAATTACTCCCTTATTTAATTCCTAGGAAATAGCCTAAATTTGTTTGGTTGACATCAAGGAATTTGCAATTCATGTGGGAATTCTGATTGACCAAGGAGGGAGTGGGTAATTAAATTCCCACATTTTGTGGGAATTTCAATTTCCCAAGGAATTTCCATTGCACCCATTTTCTCAATTTCCTGACAACCAAACAACTTCCCAAATGAAAAAATCATGGGAATTTTCATTGCCTATATAAATTCTTGTCAACCAAACGAGCACTAAGATTTTTTCTAATGTAGAAAATAAGGTGAGGCACACTGTCATACCTTTTTCCAGTTAGGAGAGGTGCGTGCAGAATCACTATTTTCCTAAAACGATTCTCGGCTCTTCTATAACTCTAAGCAAGAGGGTTTCCACTTCTTACTCAGAACAGAAGTTTAATTGCTAAACCCTCGAGTTTGAGTTGATATATTTTTTTTAAATAAAATTTTTACTTCTATTATGGAGTACAATTTTTTGGGTGATTTATAGCAACATTACCACAAATAAGAAAATAAGTTATTGTAGATTATAAAACGCTTATCGTAAAGGGAAAAATGATTAAACTGCATCGTACCAATTAGTTTGATGTGATGCAGTTTGGTGAAATTTGGGCAAAGTGATGTGTGGTTTGGTTTTGGAAAATGCAAAACCATATTTTTGCGGTTTAAGTTGAGTTATATCCTACATCACACCAACCCAACACGTGAACAATCGTAATTGTAATACCCCATGAACGATGAGTGTTTTTAATCCCATAGGAAGTCCTAAAATACAGGTGGCATGTAATATAATTCAGTCCAAAATTACTAAAAATAACTTGTCATCTACACTTACAAAGTAGCCTTTATGATACAATATGCTTAATTTCTCTAAGGCTATGTTGATTTCACCTAAATTCATAACCTTATTTCTTATTTTAAATCATATCTAAATTGGTCTACATTCAAAATATATAATATTAATTTTTATTAACTTGTTATTTTTTTGGGATATTTCCTCAGGTACTCCTGAGGTTTGGCGTAATTCCCAAGATACCCCCCACATTTGGGGAATTCCTCAGATACCCCTGAGGTTTGTGTTTGGGCTCAAGATACCCTTACTATGGACGGAACCCTAACGCCGTTAGGTTTTCCGTCCATAGTATCCCCAATTTTCTCTCTCCTCCCATTCCCCCACCCACTGCTAACTCCCCTCCCCAAGCCAACGGACGACAGCCGACGACCACCACCCCCACTTCAGCGCCGGCGACCCTACCCCCTCCCTTCGCCGGCCAGAACAACAGCACCCTCGTCGGTGACCCCACCCTCTCCCTTTCCCCAATCCTCGACACCCCACCCTAGCCCTCCCTTTCCCCATTCTCAATTCCCTCATCCCACCCCACCCCGACACCACCCCCTCCCCCCTTTCCCCCCATCGAAATGGCCCCCCTTCCCTGTCCACCTTCGTGAGTCGACCCCTTCCCCTTCCTTACCCAGATATGCTTCCCCCAAACCCTTAAAACCACCCCCGAAGCCACCCTAGGGTGTTGCTGTGCTACTGTTCTGGCCGGGAATCGGGAATGGGGAAGGGAGGGGGTAGGGTCGCCGGTGCGGAGTGGGTGGTGGTCGCCAGCTGTAACACCCCGATAATTCTCTCTTTTCAGAAATACCTTTATAATATAAAACTTAGAGAATTACCCAAGTATTATCGCCCGTGTGATAACGTATCGGCTTATTTAGAATTTTGCAGCGGAAAACAACTAACTAGACTTTATATTTCATTATCATAAATAATAAACAAATAAGTACTTCAAAAACAAACACTCTATAATGTCTACTCAAACAACTTATAATAATAAGTTCCTACTAATGCAGAAAACATGATATAAATTTACACAAGCTCTCCATTACCAGATTCCCCAATAATGCTACATCTGCGAACCTGTAAATGTCAATGCTCTAGAGAATCTGCTCACCAAAATTGGGTCATCACAGGATCAATAAGGCAAAGCCATGATCAACACATACAAACAAAGCACGTAATCAGCAAAGCTGGGTACTACATAATAATACATAAACTTTTCTAACATGATACTAAATAAATAACATGCAGGAATAAATAATAATATAATCATATAACATTCTGTAGACAACTTTTAACTGAACTAACTCTAAACATTCTTTTATTACTCAAATGGAATAGTTATTGGACCTGAGTTGTCTTATCTACTAATGCCTTCATTACGAAGACGAAATACGGGAGCTATCACGCATTCCAAAAATGACCTACGATATCGAGGAACCTTTGCTAACTGAAAAAGGGATGGTGATCAATCCATCTCCTGTAAAAAGTCATGGCTCGCTCACCATGTACCCCAACTCCTAATGTCCAACTCTAGACGTGCACCAGTCTAAAGTCTATAACTATCCTCGTTACACTTTACGTTCTTTACAAGTTTACTTGTTATGACACACATATAAGCAGCACAGAAATACAATTCAAACAACACAGAAATATCATTCAAACATCCACAACTGAACTTCTTTTATCTTAGGATTTAATAAGTGATCACAACTTACAACCCAAGACTTACTTTCTTTTATTCTCAACTTTCTTATTTGTTGAACCTAGCCAACAATAAACTTGCCTTTAAAAGGCATAACTTATTAACTTACCAAATAAGGCCCACGGTCCTCATAAAGTAGTGAAAATAATACTTGCAAGGGAACACATGAATAATCATGAATCAATCTTAATAGCATATTAATTCCCCCATGTGAATTCATAATTAAAGTTCCCATCCACATGCTTGCATCAATAAATCCATACAAACATGACAATTCTTTACTCATAATAAATCTGATAATTAACATGCTTGCTCACAGGCATAAAACATGTAGAAATCAATCATACTAGAAATCACATATGAACTTATAAAGTTCCTATACATGATACTACAACTTTTTCCGCCTTAAATCATGATACTAATCATATAATCACACAAGTATGTACGTACCTTGTGTAAACTAATCTGCAGGCCACTTTTAACCCTTTAAAAGTATCCTACAGAATATTCACCGCCTAGAAATCAATATAAACTAAAACCAATACTCTTAAATAAAAAGACAGCAACTTTAATATTTTTAAAATCCCCTTTAAACATATTCAAAAGTTGATTTTACTATCAAAACTTCAATTACTTTTAATTCCTAGCATAGTACTACCATACTAGTAATTAAAATTCCTAAAACTCCATAAATAAAATAATTTCTGAAATTCCAGCAACTTATAAAATCATAAAACCCCCTTTAAACATATGAAAACATGTTTAAATTCATAATCTAAACCAATCTCATAGTATTCAACATGCTACTATGGTTTTCTAATAATTAGCACCCTAAAAATCCATGCTTTAATGATTAAAACTTCAATCTAACAATAATAAACAAATCTGAATTTTTATTCTTATAATATATAATATATATGAATCAAGATTATTTATTAAAACAGTAAATTAAAATCAATAAACATGATTAACATTAAAATAAAGCATAAAAACATAGTCTTTAATGGAAACTTGAGGAAGAAGAAAAGAATTAAACCAACACAAGAGGAAAGTGGAATGTTGCGCCGGCCAAGGAAGAGCAGCGGCGGCGGCAGCAGCGATTCACAGGTGTTCGGCGGTGGTGGTGGCCTTTCTTAGCGAAGAAGAAAGCGTTACTTGAAGAAGAAGAAAGAAAAACTTGAGAGGAAGAACAAAAAAACCAAACTCACGTACAAGAGGAGGAAGATTGCCGGCTGTTTGTGAGGAATTAGAGAGAAAATAAATCTTTGTGTGGTAAAATAATTGGGCTTAAGGTATTTATAAGTAGGGTTTTTCTTTTGGGGCTAGGAGAAGGAGATTGAGTTTGAATGAGACTTTGATGACGACTAGGATTGATAAATGAGAACTCCTAGCATCAATATAACTCCTCTTTCCTAATCTACTTAGAATTTGGGTTCCTCAAGTCCATTAGACTTCTTTTCCAAATCAAATTCGTATTTCAAACCTTTTTCAAAGCATGCCTAATTACAATATTTACAACTTCCTTAAATCCTTAAAATAATTTCATTTGACTTTTAAAATAGTCAACCTTCTTTAAATAATAAAATCATTTCAACTAAAATATAGATATATAAATGCTAAAATATATTTATAAAATCCTTTAAAATTATGGGGGATTACACCAGCCGTCGGCTGCTGGCTGGGGGAGGGGGGGTTGGCAGTGGGTGGGGGAATGGGAGGAGAGAGAAAATTGGGGATACTATGGACGGAAAACCTAACGGCGTTAAGGTTCCGTCCATAGTAAGGGTATCTTGAGCCCAAACACAAACCTCAGGGGTATCTGAGGAATTCCCCAAATGTGGGGGGTATCTTGGGAATTACGCCAAACCTCAGGGGTACCTGAGGAAATATCCCAATTTTTTTTTTTGATGCAATATTATTGTTGTTTCATCGTTGTTCTTGTTCTTGTTCTTGTTGGTTTTTTTATATTATGATCTCCAAATTCTCCCCACTAGTAATTAATCTTCAGTTGGCCTATACACAATTACACAGGCTTTCATTACAAACTTTTCATTAGGAAAGCTAATTTAATCCATTTCATGAATGTCTCTTGTAAGTGGAGGGAATTTAGAGATCCCACTTTGTAAGGGGCGAGGATCAAACTCTCTATCAAAGAGGTGGAAGGAGGGTATTCAACCGACTACTTCAACCTTGATTTTTTAATACACTGATCCAATATTTAAGTACATGAAGTTCTTTGCTAAAAAAAAGTACATGACTTTCTTTTTGATAAGAAAAAGTGAAAAGTAGAACCATGAACAACTAAGGCTCTATTCTTTTGGACTTATTTTCAACAAAAATAAGTAAAAATAAGTTCAGTTCAGTTCAGCAAAAATAAGTAAAAATAAGTTCAGTTCAGCGAAAATAAGTAAAAATAAGTTCAGTTCAGCGAAAATAAGTAAAAATAAGTTCAGTTCAGCAAAAATAAGTTCAGTCTTGTCTAATGTTGTAATTAATATTGTTATAATTATAATAACGATGAATTTGTATTTTTTATTTTTTTAGTTTTTTTATTTTTTTATTTTTTTATTTTTTTTATTTTCTATTTATTATTTATTTATTATTTATTATTTATTTTTATTATTATTTATTATTATTATTATTTATTATTTATTATTATAAAATAATAAAATAATAATAAGTATTGATAATATTATGTTAATACAGTTTAGTTCAGGAAAAATAAGTTCAGTTCAGCCAAAATAAGTTCAGTTCAGCAAAAATAAAATATGTTCAATTCAACCAAAATAAGTTTAAAAGAACATGGCCTAAACAGTACTAGGAAAAAAAAGTGTTAGGAAATTGTCATTTTCAAGAGCAAAAGTTAATTTGGCAGTGTATATGACGCAATGCGTCTTTCCAATTTCCAAACAAGATTATTGTCCATTTGCTGACTCTTCAAGCAATTACACAGTTCAAAAATAAAACTGAATACAGGCTAAGATCATCTTTAGATTATATGGAAAATTTTAAACATTGCAGTACATAAATGTAGGAAAACATATTGAACTTTATTACCGGAAAAATAAATAAGACATGTAAACGTTCGTTCCTCAGTGGATGATCGGCATAAACTCTCCTTTATGTGATTGACCTATTAGTGTTAAGAATATTTTATACCACTTAGGGTCCGTTCTGTTCAACTTATTTTAACTTATATAAGATTTTATAAGATCAGATAAGATCAGATAAGAAAAGATAAGGGCCCTGTTTGGTAAATGGCTTTTTCATTGGCTTTTGGCTTTTGGCTTTTCAATTTGGTCAAACAGCCAACAAAAGTGTTTGGTTATTGGCTTTTTGGTTGGCTGAAAAGCTGGCTTTTAAGCCAAAATGAAAAAGCTGCCTGGAGGCTTTTTGGATTGGCTTTTTTGAGCTTGTTGGCCCACAAACTCTCTAATAAACGTAAACAACCACAATTAATTTTGCCAAACACTTTTGCAAACAGTGCTTAAATGTACCAACTTAAAAGCCAATACATATAACCTAACGTCTTAAAGTCAAACAAGCCAACTAAACAAGCCAAAAGCCAATGTACCCAATTCGCCATTGCCAAACAACCCCAAGATCGGATAAGATAAATAAGATGTTACTTTCAACTTATCTTCACTCATTTCAGAATAAAATAAGATAAGATAAGATCAGATCAGATAAGATCAGATAAGATAAGATAAGACAAAATCAGTTGAACAGAACAGACTTTTAATGATGCTACTTGCACTTTTCGAGTGCAATCGTAATCTATATGTGACACGTTCGGTGACGTGCAATTGTCAAAATTATATATGTATATATATATATATATATATATTATATAAGCCAAGTGAGGAGCTATGGTGTCCTCTTTTGAAAAGACTTATATACCCTTAATCTCACAAAAAATAATAATAAAAAAGATTTTCTTAATTCTTTCCTCATTTACAAATCTCTCTTTTATAATCAATGATAATTATAATTGATATATATGGCAGTTCCTTCAACCACTCTTATGATTTACATTCATTAAATCAATCACCTTTCTATTTATTTGTTTCATTAGGTAATTATCCATATCAAACAAATAAAGCTCATAATTTATGCTTAACTGATCACCTCCATTAACCTATCTAAATCACCTCCACGATTGTTTCAATTGTTCTTCATCAATATATAAGTAAGTTAAAATTTGAAAAATAATTAGTAAACCAGTGATTTACAACAATATTTTTGTAACTTAATAATTTTTTTTTATCATCGTCAATTTGTGATGTTATTATTGTAATTATTTTTATTCACAATAATAATTTTTTTTTACTACATAAATCGATTATAACCTATGACTTAGTCTTACAACAAATATCAATTTCATTTAGAAAATCATCAACCACCTAGCATTGACAATAGAAATATTGTTCAAGAGGAGTAGATAGTTAATATGTAATTTAGAAATCATCTAAGTTCTACATTTTTAATTTTGAGTTTATTAATTCTACCCTTAATCACGATAAGTAGATGGTTCATCGTTTGATATCTGAAGCACGCATCGCGTGCACATAGAGGCTAGTATAACAAGGTTCAATTGGCCTATGTGTCATTCTCTACAAGAATCTGCCCACATGTCATTTGCCAAAAGCTCCCTCATTGCCTTATGCCACGTGTATACGCTGTAGTCCCATCTGCTGAAAGTTCACGAAAATAATTCTGACTAATGGAATGCATTAATTACAATCTTTGTAACTTTAGTAAGTTTGTATATTTATGTAGATTAATTTCTAACTGTTTTCCTATTAAATATATTAGTGATTTTTTTGGCATTTTTCTCTTCACTCTCCACATCAAACAAAAACAAATCATTACACCATACATGGAAGTAGATACATATTGTCAACCACCTTCTTTTTAATTCTCCGAAAAAAAAAACTTTTTAAAAAAGATGTTAAAAATTAAAGCTTAAATCACCAACTCATTAATTCAATGGCCACCTACTTATTAGGATTTAGTGGGGTTAAAGCAAAGAGAATTGGTACAGCTTATAATTAAACAAAAATATTAAGTGCATATTCACCGATTTGAAGTATAAATAAAAAACGATGAAGTGTCATATAAAAAAATAAAACTACCATATTAGCAACAAAAAAATGGAGTTACACAATGATTTCCTATAGAATATTTCCATATTATTTATTCCATATGATATTTTTGCACGTGATTTCCTATAGAATATTTCCAACTAATTAGTTGTCAATAAAGGAAGGTATAATCATAAGTATCTCATAATATATTATATTTAGGGAAGGAAAATCCTTAATGGCCATATTCACGGATACAAAATGACCCTTATACAAAATCCCCAACGCTTCAATTTTTTTTTTTTTTTTTTTTTGTTTTTTTTTTTTAAAACATATGATATATGTCCTATAATAAATAAAAAATTAGTCAAATTTATTGGGCCCGATCATTTAAAAAGTGAAAACCACTTTTTCTGGTTTCCTGTTTTTGGTTTTTAGTTTTCAAAAAAACTGAAAACTGAAAACAAAAAACGATAACGAACGGGCCTTAAATTTATGCACATCTACAAACGACGTTTATTTAGTATTTCATTTTCTTTTGGGATGTATTATAAATCATTCAACTATAAGTACATATCACACAACCAGTCCCCCTTTCTCACAAATCACCTATTTATACCAAGAGTATAAAACTTAAAAAAAACACAATCATACTAAATAGTTTGAACGGTTTAGCACATTAACTTAAAAGATGAATGATGAACTTATGAGGAATGCACGTGAAAGAAGAAAAAGACTAACGGCAGAAAAGCGTTCAAAATTCGTTAACCAAATATAAGGACAAGGTAATATAAATATTCCAAGTTATTATATATAATTGATGAATGAATACAATGGTTGTAATACTTACCGTATTATATTTATTGTCCATTATAATACTTTTCAAGTTTATTACAAAAAAAACCATATCGGTTGATGAATCACATTAAAACTTATTTATGTGAAATTAGTTTGATAAGAGTTTAATTTACTCAAGCCGTTTGTCATAAAATTGTTACAAAGAAAAATTCTTACAAACAGTTTGATTTATTATAATTAGGTGGAAATTAATAATTCGTATTTATAATTCTTACAAAATTATGACATCCAAATGTGCGAGAAATACTAATGTGAAATTTCTTTGACAAAACTTTCATTTCCCAAAGCCATTTTTACTAAATTCTTCCAATTTCATTTCCCCAATCGAGTTTCCATAATATCATATCCCTTAAAAAATAATATTAATTCTCTCATATTAGTTAGGCACTTAAAAAATTAAAAAAATATAAAAAACCAATTGATTCCACATGCAAACATGAAATTGTCAGAGAAGTTATTTTCACTATTCTACTAGCTGCCAATTTCATTTTTTTGCACTAAGGGTCTGTTCTGTACTTATTTTGTCTTATCTTATCTTATCTTATCTGATCTTATCTTATTCTGAAATGAGTGAAGATAAGTTGAACAGAACATCTTATTTATCTTATCTTATCTTATCTGATCTGATCTTATATGATCTTATAAAATCTTATATAAGTTAAAATAAGTTGAACAGAACGGACCTTAAAAGATAGACTTTACCACTATACATATTCAAATGTCTAACAAATTAACTCCTTTTTGAGTTTTTTTTGCACTCCATTTCAATGACCCTTCAATAGAGGTGGGCATGAGCCGGGCCAGCACGCGGGCCGGCCTAGCACGGCACGGTTTGGGCTCGGCCCGGCGTCCGCTCCGTGGGCCTGCCACGGTCAAGATATTTTATTTCAGGCCCGCACCAGCACGAGCCCGCCTATATGGCCCATGGGCCGAACACCCATTTTCTTTGTTTTTTAGCCTAAAACTACCAAAAATCCAAAAAAACAACATAAAACACGGGCCAGGCCCGCAGGAGGCACGAGCCGGCCAGCGGGCCTGGGCCGGGCTGTGGACAAAATTTGGAAATTTCAGGCCCGGCACGGCACGGACCGGCCTGCCACTCACGGGCTCGGACCCGGCCCCGCCCGCCATTTCCTCAAGCCCGCAGGCCGAGCCCGTAAACAGGCCCGGTCCGACCCATGCCGAGGTCTACTCTTCATCAAATTCTTTAGTTTTCCTTCAAAACAATTGTTGAGTTGCTATCCACACCGCTTTTGCTTGATAAAACCTTCATGCATGTGCTTCATAATTGTTGTTGCATACAAATCATTTCTAGATTTCAACACTACAAAAGTGTTTGGAGTATCTACAAACCAGTCGAGCTATGGATGACGAAGATTGAAAAAATTCGTGCAAAATGAATTACCTTATTAATTATTATACAACAACCATTTATTATAGATAAATGTAGCTCAAGAAGATTTGATATACCATTGTCAATTATCATCACAAACAAAATAGTGGTATCGAAGTGTAGCAGCCTTTTAATGGATATATCTAATAGTAAGATAATCAAAGAATAACAAAGAATCTAGAAAAGGGGAAAATAATTTTATTCTACAAATAATCTTCAAAAATATAATTAAGAAAAAAAATCAAATGGGTCATTTTACAAGTTAAAAGAGGTACTATATTTTTTCTTATAAATTAAAAAAAATTAAGAAGATTCTCTCTAAATATTAATAGTGCCAAGATTTCAAGTGAGAAAGATAAAAAAAAAACAGAGGGAGTACCTTTTAAGCAAAGTGTAACTTTTAATTTTAAATGGGTCACTTCTAAATTAATAAAATTGACGTATTTAAGGTAAAAAGTTACCCTCGTCCCACATTAATTTATTGTATATCTGTGTTACTAAAGAATTTGTATAAATAAAATAGTCATCAATATTGTTTAGTATATCTAATCAACAAAAAATCTCCCGTGTATTTTATCATGACATTAGCTACATCAGTCATTGAACGCACCGGTCATAAGCCGGTTTTAAAATATTTTTTATTACACGATATGATTATAAAAACTTTAAATCACGAGCTAATATTCAAACCATGATTTTAGGAAAAACATCCTAAAATCCTAAATTTATAAAACAAAATATTCCCGCTCACTTTAACGTGTATTTTGTTTCATCTATGTATTTATATATGTATATATTACGATTGCAAGATTTTTAAAGTTTAAAATGTTGTAACAAAGGATTTTTATATATCATGAAATATAATTTTACATTTTACATTATTTCCACCTTAAAGGCACGAATTCTAGTAATTATGGATTCAATAAATATGAAACAAAAACAACTACTTAATTAACAAAAGAATTCCAGTGCATTATGCATGGGTCCAACTCATATCTATATAAAACCTCCCGTGCATTTTTGCACGGGTTAAAAGCTAGTTTTTTTAAAAAGAGAAATATCATTAATTGAAGGCCAAATGACATCTACAATAGGTATTAAAGAAAAATAAGATGTAATTAAACAAGGTCAAATCAAATTCGTCTTCGGAGAAACTACAATGAACCAGATCGAGCAATACAATGCAACCCCCCTGTATCTGCTTAATCAAGCAGCTATAGATGATGAAGTCTATCATCCTGACATAGTTTGGGGAAGAACGTTCTTGATCGAGCCATGTTGACTGCATCCGAGTTTTCAATGTCTTCATGTTGCTAGTCTTGAACTTCAAACAATAAAAACAATTTTCCATACCTAAACACAAACAAACTAGACTCACAATTCCCATAGGGGAAAAGGATATCTCCACAACAGATACTAAAATCCCCATGGCAGGACTCGAGAAACTCTCATAAAGAGAGACTAATAATGTATTCAATAAAATAAGAAAATAAACTAAAAACTGAAAATAAGAGAGGAAAAGAGGCTTACCATGGATGATTTCATCCATGGCATCTCCTAATCAACGAAGAAGGGGAAGGGGAGAAGAGGGGGGCGGCTACAGAGAAACTAGGTTTAGGGAAAGGGGGGCATAATGTGAGATATAGGCCCTGTTCTTTTGGACTTATTTTCAGCAAAAATAAGTAAAAATAAGTTCAGTTCAGCAAAAATAAGTAAAAATAAGTTCAGTTCAGTAAAAATAAGTAAAAATAAGTTCAGTTCAGCAAAAATAAGTTCAGTATTATCTAATGTTGTAATTATTATTTTTCTTTTCCATATTACTATTAATATTGTTATTATTTATTATTTATTATTTATTATTTATTATTATTATTTATTATTATTTATTATTATTTATTATTATTTATTATTTATTATTTATTATTTATTATTTATTATTTATAATTTATTATTTATTATTATATATTATTATTATTTATTATTTATTATTTATTATTTATTATTTATTATTTATTATTTATTATTATTATTTATTATTTATTATTATTTATTATTATTTATTATTTATTATCTATTATTATTTATTTATTTATTAATTATTATTGTTATTTATTTATTATTTATTATTATTATTTATTATTATTATTTATTATTATATTATTTATTATTATTATTTTTTTATTATTATTATTCATTATTTATTATTATTTATTAATTATTATTTATTATTTATTATTTAATATTATTTATTATTTATTATTATTTATTATATTATTATTATTATTTATTATTTATTATTATTATTTATTATTATTTATCAATTATTATTTTTTATTATTTATTATTATTTATTATTTATTATTATTATTATTATTTATTATGATTTATTATGATTTATTATGATTTATTATTTATTATTTATTATTTATTATTTTTATTTATTATTTCTTATTATTATTTATTATAATTATAATTATTTATTATTTATTATTATTTATTATTTATTATTATTAATTTTTATTTATTATTATTATTATTATTTATTATGATTAATTTTATTTATTATTTATTATTTATTATTTATTATTTATTATTATTATTTATTATTATTTATTATTATTATTATTATTGTTATTATTATTATTTATTATTATTATTTATTATTATTATTTATTATTTATTATTATTTATTATTATTTATTATTATTTATTATTATTTATTATTATTTATTATTATTTATTATTATTTATTATTTATTTATTATTATTATTAATATTATTATTTATTATTATTTATTATTTATTATTATTTATTATTTATTATTTATTATTTATTATTTATTATTATTATTTATTATTTGTTATTATTATTTTATTATTATTATTTATTACTTTTTATTTATTACTTTTTATTTATTATTTATTATTTATTATTATTTATTATTATTATTATTATTTAGTATTTATTATTTATTATTATTATTTAGCAAAAATAAGTTCAGTTCAACAAAAATAAGTTCAGTTCAGCAAAAATAAAATAAGTTCAGTTCAGTTCAGCCAAAATAAGTTCAAAAGAACAAGGCCATAGCCAAAATTATTTTTTTTGAGATCACAATTCAATGAGAATCATCATTTTTTTTCTAGGGAATGCAAATTATCCCATAAAAAAATATATAGAGAGTCACGTGACTAAGATATGGTGAAAGATTAAAACACATATTTTGTGCACCATTTTAAAGGACTTTGCCAACTGCACTATATGATACTCCCTCCGTTTCATTTTAATCTACACACTTTGACATTTTACACTATTCACAAATTTCACTTTGACCATCATTTGCGATTTATACGCGGATGAAAATATAGTCATGTGGGATCTTGTTAGATTCATCATAACATGTATTTTATTAATATTACCTTTTTATAATTTTTACAAATACAAAACTAAAGATATATGTCCTCAAAGTTTTGCATTGATTGGCATGCGTAAAAGATGTAAATGTGTAGATTAAAATGAAACGGAGGGAGTATCAACAATTCAATGAGGGGCGAACCCAAAATTTGATGATAATTGGAGCCAATTTCTCGAATTATATGATAACTAGTCTTCTATGCACGCGATGCGTACGTCGATTATTTGGGTCTATTCTTAATAAATTTCATCAAAATATAATTATATAAGTGTGATTTATAATTATTGTTATACAAACTACTGTAATCTATAAAGTTTTTAGAAATTGAGATAAACATTTAGATGTAAAGTTTTGTAGTCAAATTAAATTTGTAATTTTTTTTTATTGAGTAACCATTTTTCTCATTATGTCAAGTTACTTTGTTAATGCTTATTTTGTTTATTATTGGAATTTTTGACCCATCTTTAAATTAGGAAAGGATATAATTATACAAAATCTGAATATCCAATTAAGTATATATGTTTAGCTAAGGATAAAAAAGACATTTCATTGGGGGACACCATAGCTCCCCCCTTGGCTTATATAATAGAGATTTAACTAAGAGAGTCCCAATGAGTTTCCTCAATCAACTTGAAGGGTAGAGAAAAGATGATAGAATAACAATGATAGAAAATGGAGGGAGGCCATAACATAGATTTAGTAGCAATTATAACATTTTATTGTCTTTTTATTAGTAGATCTAAGTATTGAGGAGAAGGGGAGAGGGGGTGCATGGCCACCCTTGGCCCCTTCATTGCTTCTTCCCTAACTCCAATGGACATTGAATCATAAGATATTAAATTTCTAGTAGAGAAACCTTAAACATGATGAAAGTTAGACTAAACTTTGAATCTCATTTACAATGAGATTTCGGCCCATTGCATATTTGTTCCCTTTGTCAATTGTATGTTCACACTAAACATGAAAGTTCTTATTCCATCCTTTTCTTATTGATGTAACTACTTGGAATCCTGGCACTAGTTATAATTACATGAGTCACGAGTTAAAGACTTAAAGGAAGGTATATTCTTCCATTTTTCCACAATGATGAAGGCTCAAGGTCTTATTCTCATGATATAACATTTGATTAGCCTTGTGTTAGCCGTTAGGCCACTAACTTGTTTGCGAAAAAACATGTATCCATTTGTGGAGTAAGAATTAGCATTTGTACAAGTAGGAAGTAAAAGATGTATTAGAATCGAGTAGTAAAAGAATAGTAAGCCTTTTCACTTTCCACTTGTGCAGCATATGTGCATTCAATTCTCTGGGGGGTTAGGAGTTTGGCCTTTTGGGAAAAAAAAGGTTGTGTTAGGCTTTTAGATAGTGGGTCTTAAATCTTAATACGAGACACCCAAGTATAATATGTGTGCCTAAAGGGGGAAAATAAAATATGTAAATACATAGGTGTAGGATTAAATACATAAAAGTAATAAAATTAGAGAACAATATATGTAATTGATTTACATAAGTTCTATAATATGCTAGCGTTAAAAAGAAGAATTAGAAATCTATTAATTAACATATACTTCCTCTGCTCCAAAATTAATGTAACACTTGTCTTTACCACGAAGATTTAGGAGGGAGTTGGAAGTGGGGTATTGTGTTAACATGCATGTTAAAATAAGGAAAGAGAAAAGTTTTTTGTGTAAGTTTTTTTTCTTTTTAAATTTGGTAAGATAAATTACATTAACGCCCTCTCATAGGGCACCTAAATACAACCTACTCCAAAGCCCCTCAAACCCCCCTAATGAGAATCGAACCCACAACCTATGGGTGGAAGATGAAAGGGCTTACCACCCTTCCACTCTCTCATTCTCTTTTTTGTGTAAGTGGTTCCATGTATATATGGGTATATTTTTTCATGTATAGAAGTGTTGCATTAATAAAAAAAACTACTAAAAAAGGCAAGTGTTGCAATAATTGTAGTGCGGAGGAAGTGTGTGCATATGAATAATATACGTCATATACAAAATTGTAATACTAAGACAATAAAATCTAGTGAACAATAACATTACATACATAATTCTTTTATTCTTTATTATTATTATTATTATTATAGCTCATGCATTACCCGGGTTCAACAACTAGTTAAAGTTCAATGGAAAACACCTCTTTACATACACAAGAAAACCTCTTAACCAAAATATATTGGGTTTTTATAGGGGGTATCCGTGTGTTTTTAAAAATTCTATGTGGTAACTCTCATGTTTTTTTTTAATTCTATGTAGTACCCTTCAACTTTTGAAGTAATATCTATGGTATCTCTCCATTAAGCTAACGTTATGTTGACTGTTAGTTTCTTTATTTCCCAACATTTGGAAAGCAAATTTTCCCACTAAAATTCGACCTACAAGTTCATTATTGCTGCTTCTTTAGATCTGAAATCTTCTGAATTTCCTTAGAAGATGAAAGGATTTGGAAGCAGAAGTTTCGAGTTAGAGGAGAGAAGTTTACGGGGTTTCAAATAATGGCAGAGTTGGTGGTTCATTAGGTCTTCACATTGATGTATGTAATGAATAAGAAATAATAGGGGTATAATAGAAAAAGCTTAACAAGCTGAAGGGTACAATGTAGAACAAAAAAAAAAGGCGGGAGGTCATCGTGGGAGCCCATTGGAGCTCCTACCTTCCAATCTCATGGTGTTCGACTCTCATGAGCCTCAATTTGAAGAGTTTGTGTGTAAATATTTGCTTTTACCTCATAGAAAAACCTAAATATATTTAAAGTTTTTTTTGAAAGAAAGTGATAGAAGTATGATAATGATTAGTTTACTCCTCGTACTATCTATATTATTATTAATATATTAAAAGGCGTTCTTAAACATTGAACGATGCCACGTGGCGTAATCCCTAAATGCCTTTTACTCCATGTATCCATATAAAATTAAATAAAATTAGAAATTGAATAGTATAAGGTTTGATCCCCTGACTTTATTTACTTTAAGTTTATATATTAAAGTCTTAATCACTAGAGCAATTGATATTTAATGTTATCATTTGAAAGTTTAAAACTCCCTCCGTTTCTTTTTAATCTACACACTTTTTTTTTTGGTCTGTTTCTTTTTATTCTATACACTGTTGCTTTTTCTATTTTTGATAACATATCACATCTACTTTCTCCTCTTTTTTCACCCATGTTATCTACTTTTTAATATTTTAACCCACTTTTTAATTTATCTCTCTCACTTTTCAATTTCTTTCTCCACCTTTTTTCAGTTTCTCTCACATACTTTTACACAATCTCCTTGATTCTCCATTAAAGTGAAATGAGTAAATTAAGATGAAACGGAGGGAGTATTAATAAATGATTTTTTTTTTTTCTTGTTTCCTTTTCTAAACACTAGCACATTATTACAGTGCAAACTAATATTGGAGAGAGAGAAGAAGAAGAAAGAAGAAGAATTGGAGAAATCTCGAGTCTTGAAATGTTGAATGATGATGACATGATGGGTGAGAATTGGGGAGGAGCTGCTGATGGGCTTCTCTGAACTCCCCCAAATTTCTTACTTTTTGTTAGTCTCTTGATTATTTTTGAGGAAAAAGTGCTCAAGTTTAAGGGAAATTTTACATGGGCAAGCAGACAATTCCACTGTTTATGCATCTGAATTTCTTTCCTTCAATCAGCTAACAAATTTCCTGGAAATATGTGCAAAAAGGATCACCCATATGAAAGTTTAAACTGGTAGGTTTTTCTGCCAAAATTTAATATGGGTATGTGCATCATGAAATCTTGCACATCACAGACACACAAGGGGATCATAACACTGAACAATCTTACGGAACTATAAATATTTGTTATTCCTTTTGGCAATAGAAGATGTATTTTGAAAGACCTGCTCATAAGCATATAATAGTAATAGGAACTGCTGTTTTCAGTTATTAGAAAAGCTTGCCTTGGTTGCAGCTTTAGACTAATATAGTCCTAACTGTTAATTGTCGATGGTTTCTAATGGTTTCTTATTCTTTTCTTACAATGCTTCCATTTTGTTGGGTCCCTAGAATCAGTCTCGGACTTGGGTTTTAAGGAGTTGCTGTAGCTATAATCCAGCCTACAACTATATCACATATTCATATCAGATCAGTTTCTTTCTGCTACCAATGGATGTGAAGTTCTCCCCTGCTTGATTGAGATAATGATTGGATTATAAAAGGAACTGTTTCGCCATACCCAGACTTCACGTTGCAATCCCTTTAACAATCATGCTTCAGGTACTTATAATTTGAAATCTTTCTCAACTTTTCTCACTTGCTTCTTCAATGTACTTATAATTTTAATATCATGTTATATTGTGTTGTGAAGTTCTCCCCGTGCTTGGAATTTTGTGAGGGTTTTAAGGAGTTTTCTTTGGTTTTTACATAGTGGTTTTTTGTTAAGAGAAACATTGGAAAAAGAGGGGGAGGATGATAACTAAGTTTGGTGGGCTACTCCTACTATTGCCAATCGGGTTTAGCCGTTTAGGACGGAACCCCAGTAGGCTTGTGTGTGGTCAGACTCTCATCCGGCGAAAGCCTATGTGTGAAGACCCAATCAAAATTAAACAACTTTTCAGTTTTCTCTTTTTGAAATTAAGGGTATCCATTATGAGGTTTTAGTCTGAGTTGTTAAAACTGAAATCAGCCTTAATTTATTGGTAGGATATTGAAAGATTATGAAGTTGTGGCTTGTGGTAGGGAAGGGAAAAGCAAATTTAAAAAAAAAAAAAGGGAGAAAAAGAGGAGGAAGATTATTGTTTATGTTTCAAAATTGTCTTTGGGTATGTTAATTGGGAAAGTAGAAAACTTTTTCTTTTTTCCCAAAATTTATAGAATGAAGAAAGGCCTTTATTGAATTGAAGCATAGAAATTCAGGTTTTAGCTACTTTAGTTCTGATAAATTTTAGATTGTTAATCTGCCTTTA
Source organism: Beta corolliflora (assembly GCA_947648045.1). NCBI lineage: Eukaryota > Viridiplantae > Streptophyta > Magnoliopsida > Caryophyllales > Amaranthaceae > Beta > Beta corolliflora. Next base: position 354,082 of record CANSZD010004330.1, read on the forward strand.
ATTGTCTTACTATAACTGAAACCCTCAAAAAGCATAGATTTTACCTTTTTATACACTTGCTGATATCTTGTTACATTTATGGTTGATTTTGATTCTATTATTTTGTGTTTGTTTGGTGCTTTTCAATTTTAAGCCGCATATTTCTTGTTAATATAGCCATAGGTCTTGGAACTTGAAAATGGATTTTATAAATTGCAGTTTGGGTCTTTTCCTAGTTTAAATTGCTCATGAAGTATAAAAGGTAACAATAATGTGCAACATTGGAGCTATGAATTTCGTCTCAAAGTATGCTACTTTTTGCTATTATTTCTATATTTGGGCATCTTTCTAGCTAGCAAGTAACTTTAGTAGATTCTCGGAGAAACTAAAAATAATATTTTGACAGGTAGAATGGAAATTTTGATCTGGTTGCTGTGGCTGTTCTATTTCAAGCAAGTGGGAGTATTTAGTGCTCAAGCATCAGTGAATTAGTCAAAGTGCAAAGCTGCGGTTATTAGTCGAGCATCTTATTAATCTAGGAAAGTGGTTGTGAGCAGATCTTCTCTGACAGCATAGTTTTTCTGCAGAAATATTGACTCCTTTTGGGGAAAATCTCCTTTGGCAATATAGTTTTTGTTTTCAACCAGAACATTGATATCTAAGTTCTCTAGCTACTATAAATATATTTATCGAACGATTTAGCTTTCCCGGGCAAATCTCCTTTGGCAATATAAATTGTGCTTCGAAAGAAACCCTGTTCTTTCAGCACTTTGATACAAACAAACTTAGCTCTTTAGGGCAAATCTCCTTTGGCAAAATACTATCCGCAATTCCGCTGAGTGACTCTTTTCTAGATAAGAGATCTTCGTCTACTGGCCACTGCTCCTTTCTGTTTGCCTGTCTTCTATTCCCAGCTTTCAAGCAGATTGACTTTTGTCACTTTCTATCGTTCTCCTTATAATCTTTAGTGAAACTGGTGTGGAAGATATCATAGCTCTAGTTCTTTCTTTGTTGTTGGGTAGATTGTAGTCTAAATTATAAACAATTTACTTATTCCCTCTGCCCAAAAGAAAAGGGGAAAAAAAAAAAAAACTTGTCCATTCCTGGGGCAAATCTCCTTTGGCAATATTCAGTCCATCTTGTTGGGCAAATCTCCTTTGGCATTAGGAGTCATAAATCGACTCCTATTAACACCAGGGGCAAATCTCCTTTGGCATTCTATCTCCAGCGGGAGATACCTATCTATCTCTCCATAAATTAGGCAAATCAACTGGTGTACGCATTTATCAGGGCACTTTGTGGAAATTATACCAGTTTCAAATCCTTTGTGCAGTATCATTCAGCTGAACATTTACTCAAGCAGATTAGTACCTACCGAATTCCAAGGTATGTCATCTCATGTCTATCTTCTGTTATATTTCTCAGTTCTCATGTTAAGTTTGTATGGAATTGAGAACTTCAAATGAAATTTTGGTGTTGGCAATATAAGCATTTACTAATCTAAATTTAGGTGCAATCTCTTAACAAGTTCTTAATCTTGTTATTTGTATGATTTTTTTTTTTTTTTTTTTTTTTTTTGCATTTCTTGTTTCCTCTAGTTCATGTATTGTTGTGTTCTAATTCTACAATGGTGTACAGCAAAAAGGATCACGAAAATGGAATTTTTTGGTGATTCTGATATCGAGAGTTTCAGTGAGACCAGCAGTGATGATCAAGATGATATCTTTTCTATCTACAGCGGACACGCTCGGAGTATCTTGTCCAGTCTTGAGGATAGCATTGAAAAAATAGATGATTTTCTCTCGTTTGAGAGAGGGTTCACGCATGGGGACATCGTACGTTCCACAGGAAATCAATCTGGACAAATGGGTAAAATAATGGATCTTAAAATGTTTGTTGATCTGGAAAATGTTTTTGGTGAAGTTATAAAAGATGTCAATTCCGGAAAATTGTTGAGGATGCGGTCCATTTTGGTTGGGGATTATGTCATCAATGGTCCATGGCTTGGAAGAGTGGAGAAAGTGGTTGACAATGTTGATATTATATTTGATGACGGAACAAAGTGTGGAACCATGGCTACTGATCAAGAACAGTTGTTGCCGCTTTCTCCCAATCTACTTGATGATTCACTCTATCCCTATCACCCTGGACAAAGAGTAAGAATTACTCAACCTACAGGGTCAAAATCAACTGGATGGCTATGTGGAATATCCAAAAAGAATCATGAGGGAACAGTTTCTTCTGTTGATGTGGGTCTTGTGTACGTTGACTGGATTTCCTCTGCTATGGTTGGCATTAGCAAGTCCTTACCACCTCCAGCCGTGTGCTAGATCCCAATCACTTGACCTTGCTATCATCAGACTTCTCACATGTTAATTGGCAACTTGGTGACTGGTGTATCCTTCCATCAGAAACTGGATTGCAGAGAAGACAGTTGAACTCAAATTTCGATGAGAGTTTTTCAATTCTAAAGAAAAAGATTAAAGTAGATGTTATGTGGCAAGATGGTAGTTTCTCAATGGGGCTGGAGTCGCATACTCTCTTCGCCGTAAGTGTTGTGAATGCTCATGACTTTTTCCCTGAACAATTTGTTTTGGAGAAAACTAGCTCTGATGATTTGGTTACTCCAGTAAGTCGAAGATGGGGGGTGGTTAGATGTGTGGACGCAAATGAAAGGACTGTCAAGGTGAAATGGGAAAGTACTGACAGCATTTCTATTAATTTGGATGAGGGAAATTCAATGGAGGAGACTGTGAGTGCTTATGAATTAGTTGAGCACCCTGATCTCTCCTTTAACATTGGCGCATTGTGTTCATGTCAGATAAGAACCATTTTGCTGGTCAGTTGAAGAATATGAGCATGGAGAATAGGACCACATTGGGAAGTGAGGACAATGATGATGATTTTAGTGAAACCAAGAAGAGTTTTTTCTTGTCCTGCATTGACTGTGTTGTTGGCTTTAAAAATGGAGATATTGAGGTAGTATGGGCTAGTGGAGTCACAACAAAGGTATGCATTCTGTGGATCTGTTATGTATTAACTGCTGGCTACTTGTAATCTTAACATATAAAAGTTGTGATTGGTTAAAGGCTGAAATGTTTAGCTTTAATATCTTACGAAAGGGAAGTGTTATGCATGAAGAGAGTTAAATATATTGTAAAAATTTGAGAGATACTAATCCTCATAATCATCTTGCAGTATACATGTATGAAGTATATTTCTAGCCTAATATTCTTACCAGTTTCCACGATGATTGTTAGTTAACTAAACATGGGACGAGACGAGAGCACTCTATGTGTTTTTCTTATGTCGAGTGAGTGCTGACCAAACTGTGAGGAATGTTTGAATACCCTCACAATTAGTCTATTAGATGATTGAAGTATTATATCATCTTAAATTGTTTGCTTTTTAATTGATAAATTAGGTGTATGTGTTATGAAGTACTTCTTTGTAAGGGCAACTATTATTCTGCTATCAGAGAAAGGTACCTATTATTGCAAAAATCTCTTTAAACTTGCATGTATAGAAGGGTAAGTTTTTCAAACCATCAACTGAACATTTTATAACAAACCTTGCTAAAATTCTATTATTTTTAGGTTGCTCCCTACAAGATACTTCGTATGGAAAAGGAAGATGGATCAGTAGCAACTCATGTTCTCCATGAAGAAAGTGTTACTGCGTTCAGAGATGAGATGGCTGTTTATGAGAGACAATCTGCTAACCATCAGGTAAACCCCCCTGTCTCTCTTGCACTCTAGCTTTATTTATACATCAACACTGCATCCAACCCAGTGCCTATGAGAGGCTCCTAGCCTCCTACATAATTTGGTAGGTAGGTAACTCTGGTATTTTCAAAATGATAACAGAGAGGCTAGTTACGTTAAACCCTTGATGAAACTCGACGACAATTTTTTGTTTTACATGACCAAGAAGTAAGAACCACAGGTATTTCATAATCATTTTTTGATTTAGTTGTTTATGACCCAAATTTGAAGAATGAAATCGTCTTGGCTCCATCAGTGATAGACAGTTTTCTCTTATTATATGACAAGTTAAATTACAATATTATTATCAATGCGAAATCCTAAACCCCAACTTTTACATATCGTTTCCGATACCCTCTATCCAAGTAATTTTGGTCTCCCTGACTTCTTTTCAAATCTCCAATATCTCAACTCTCAACTACTCTAACCGGTGCATCATTTAGTCAACGCCTCACATGCCTAAACCATCGTAATCTTTTCTCTTATCTTATCATACAACTCCAGCTCTATTAAGAATAGCCTTATATGCACGCCATACATGCAAAAGCAAATAAAAAGCTCAATTACGTAATAATATGTACGAAAAATTGTTCACAAAGTTCATTACATTTCTTTTTCTTTTGTTTTCTAAAAAAACCAATAAATTGGAGAAATTGTATTTGTTTTTTGTTTTTTGTTTTTTTTGACAAATTTTGTTTTTTGTTAGTTGAGGGTATAATTGCAAAAAAGGGTGGACACCAAGTCCTCCCCGCTTCACTTAATAGAGGTATCTTTTTTTCGTATTCTATATCTTAAATTGTTACCAGCTACAACACAACCATCTCAACATGCACATCTATGCTACCTCCATCTTCCTTATATGATCCTTTCTAAATGCCCAACGCTAATGTAAAAGTCTACCTAGAAAATTCTTCTTTTCATTTTGAGGTATTCTACGGTTGCACAAAGTCCAATTGGTCCTCTCCATATGAGCCACCTGATTGTATCCTATGAGTCACATCTTGGTGAATCTCCTCTCCATTCAATATTACTATGTCCTCGATTGACTGCTTCTCACTACTGAAATTGCATTCCATGTACTCCGTTCTGCCCCGACTTAGCCTAAACCCTTGAAATTCTAATGTTTGCTTCCATCACTCCAGTTTAGCGTTAAGCATCTGTATTCTCATCCATCAAAAGAATACATCCGTAAACTACTTCTACATAAGGTGGCAATATTATATTTTGAACAGTTGTGCAAATTTTCCAAGATAACCCTAATTTATATGAAACTTCTTGCCTTCTTGTTCTGAATTCGTTTGAGATTGTTTAATTCATAATGATTACGAATTGTTCAGAGATTATTCAAAGGCCCGTGTATATGGTGCTATTGATAGATTTTACATGATCCTCATATCAGTGATGAGTTCTTGATTTAATTTTGGTCTGTATAAGCTGATGTTAAGCATATAATTGTACTTGTAAGAAAGAAAGTCTGTGAGTTAAGGTCATGATATGCAAGAATCAAACAACTTCCTTTCCCTTTTTGTTCTATAATATGTATGTTTATATGCTGACACAAGTGAACTATGACAAGTTGTTTCCCCATTCCCTATATATTGCAGGGCTTGTTATCTATTGACTTAGAGTCCAAAGCAGCATTCATAAATGATCGTCAGGCAATTATTAATGTGTTGCTTCCTGCCTAAGTTGTAATATAAACATATCATCCTTGATGACTAAAAATTGATGATTTAAAGCTTGTCTATATTCAGGATTTATCAGACAGTGTAGATTGTCAAAGCGATCATAGAAGTTATCCTCTCTTCAACTTTTCTCAAATGGGCTTCTTTGCTAGTATTGCTGGGAATTTATTCAAATCACATGGTTCGACGTCCCTACCACAGCACATGTCATGTTTCCATGCAATCAATGAAAGCCAAATGGGAAATTTTGACGGGGAAGATATTATTGAAACTTGTGACTTGTTCCCAGATATCCACTCAATGAAAAACAGTGACTTTGATGCTTATAGGAGCATAAATGTGAAGCAGACAGTTGACAAGAAGTCAGAAGATATAGAGTCACTGCCTGTGTCTATAACTAAAGGATTTAGACGGTTCAAGCAGTTTGATATAGTGAGCGATTCCTCTGATCATCACTTTGCTGATGGCAAGGGAGCAGCATTATCCCAGGCAAGGCCATAGCTTCCTTCTGGAGCTTAAGTAGCTAATATACTATGTTTTACTGTAAATTCATGTTTTTTAAGATGCTTTTTGCAGATTAAAAAAGGTTGGTTGAAGAAGGTTCAGCAGGAATGGAGCATTCTAGAGAAAGACCTTCCGGGTAAGAGCATATTGGTTTCTTATTGATTTTTTTTATGCTATAGAAAAGGTCATCTCTTATTTTTGCCATTAAACACTAGTTAATGTAATGATTACATTTGTACATTCTTCTTTCCCCGCTCTTGGACTAACAAAATTCTATTTTACCAAAGCAGAAACAATCTATGTTCGAATTTATGAGGAGAGAATGGATTTGGTTCGTGCAGCAATTGTTGGTGCTCCTGGAACACCCTACCATGATGGCCTTTTCTTCTTTGATATATTGTGAGTGTTGATTTCTTACATCCTTCAATTATTACTGGCACACTATCCCAAAGTCTGTTTTCTATGTTGTTCGGACTTTGGACTTGTCGCTTGGTACGGGTGAGAAAATTGAACCCAATAGAATTTGCGAATTTGAGTGATGTGCAACGTATTGGGTGTTACTGTGGCACCATGCAATTGGACGTGCCTAACGAGATATTTAGCAAACGAAAATAGCATTTCCATCACTAAGGCCGCCCTGTTTTTATCACCTGAATAAGTTACGAAGTTTGACCCCTGATAAGTTCAATAAGGGAGTAGTTACTTCAATTTACCCATAAAGAATTCCAAGGGTCAATAACTTCATTCAAGTTTCACCTCGGAAAAAAGAAAGAAAGAGAAGGAATGTTGGTGGGTGTTACATAATGAAGGAATATAGAATATGTATCCATATCCATACCCATTAAAAAGTGAGAAGTGGTTCTACTGTAGCTTAGTAACAGTAATCTTACTGTTTTGCCCTTCCATCTTCATGGAATTACTGCCTACCCTTTACTCATGCCTCGTGTAGTCGTGTCTTCAGTCTTCCCTATTCTTTGGCGCATGTTGGCGGCAATTCACCTTCACCACCTGCAAGTCTGCAACTCCTATTCCATCTTCCTTTTTTCTTCCTCTACATTTTGTGCTCGCTTATTCTAGATTCATCCACGCATATTAATTTGGCAAAAAAAAAAGGTATCCACGCATATTAATTTTGGGAAACCAAAAAATTCTAGGTTTTTGTTAGATCGGAGGATCCCATGGATGCGTCAAACCCACGTCATACAGGCTACAGAGGAAGACGGTTGCTTCGCGGATGTGAATACAACCTTCTAAATCCTTTCAATAGCAAAGAAGATGCGTTGGTGGACTGTGGAGTCTACAAAGGTATCTTTTTTTAGATTGCTAAATGTACTTACTTTTTTTGATGCCTTTCAATTTTCCTTCAAGTTGTTCAATTGGTTTGCATCTGATGTCAATTTTTACGAATGGTTTGTTCAAATGTAATAGTTTACAAGTTGTTCAATTGTTTTGCAATTTTTACGGATGGTTCAATCCTCTGACTTAATCACTTCCCTTAATTATTTCTACGAAATATTATATTGATGTGCCTTAATCAGATGCCTAATTTGGTATTACAGTTTTTTGCTTAATCCCAATTCCAACTGGTTGCCTGGTTGTTTACCTGAATTCTCAATATTGTACTATCAACATTAGATAAAGAACCTAACTTCTGCCAGTTGGTTTGTAGTCCGGTTGTAATGGTACTGTTACTATTCACTGTTGAGAATATTGTGGCCCTTTTGTGTGCTTCCCAGGAATTGTGCTCCCCTCTATGCCTCCCAGCCACAATTGTAGAGTATTATAATGCCCTGTTAGTACTTAAAAACTGCTCCTAAAAAAATATACTTTACCTCTCTTATGTAGAACTCTCCCATTCCTTTTTCCCTGTTAGTTCTTTGTTGTATAAGGTGGGGTGCTGATACTAACCCTTGGTTTCCCTACTCTTTCTTTCTTGGTTTGAACTGATCTGTTCTTCGTGAAAATGGTCAAATTAAGAAGTAAGCATTTTTGCAAATATATAATATAGTTTCTATATTAATAATGTCCTCTTGTGTATAGTTGATTAGTAAAAAAGTATGAGTATGTGAGCTTTTTTGCAAAATACATGATATTTTAATGCTGTTGTCAAGAGTTAGGCTTCATTATTTAGATTTTTTTTAGCAAAATACATGATATTTAATGCTGTTGTCAAGAGTTAGGCTTCATTATTTAGATTTTTTTTTTAAAATGATGGCTATTTCATATATGAAGTTTATTGTTAACGAAATTATGTATGTAACAATATCCTCTTGTCTATAATTGATTATTAAAAGATTATGAGCATGTGAGCATTTTTGGAAAGCACTTGATACTTTAATGATGCTGTCAAGAATTAGGCTTCATTAATTAGATTTATTGTCAAGAATTAGGCTTTTGATTTCTTTGATTTACTAAATTTATCTTCATGGAGCTTGTTAAGTCTCTTAATATCAGGATTCTGAAGTTCAGATTTGTGTGTGATGAATCGATGATGGTGTAATTGTGGCGTTTTGACCTCTTTTTTGCAGTATTCTTTTCATCCTGTCAATTGCTTCACTGAATTTTATTCTTGTCAAGGTATACCTTTTTAATGTCTAAATTTGTCGAAATGCAAGTTGGAGAAACTTGAGTGTTTACTTGGACGTCCAAAGCAGTACTTCAACTATTAGAAGTGATGAATTTATGGATTCAAAATTGGTAGATCATTAATTTTGATATATTTTGTTTGTGCTATTGTTCCCATGTGTGTTTTTCGTGTAGCTTAGTATATTTGCCGGAGAAGTCGGAGTTATTTGATGTTATATTTAAAGTTACAGGGGAAAACATCATCCTTTTATTGACAAGGGTAGAGATCAACTTAGGGAAGACTAACATGACACTAATAAGAAGCAAATGTTGGATAAATTTTTGGCCTAAATTCTGTTAATTATAAATAGGCAAGTGCAAAACCTATCACAACTTCAACAATCAACAGATAAAAGAAGAATAAATTAATTAGAGGATTACAACTAGAGAAGATAATTGCATTGGGATTTTTCAAGAGAGACAAATTCATAATAACAAGATGAGGGGGAAGAAGAAAGAAAGCTACAATTATCAAAAAAAAAAGAAAGAAAGAAAGAAAGAAAGCTACCTCGATTCGAGAATTTTCAACTTTACGCGGCTAGAGGCACCCTCCTCCCTCTGTTTGTGAGTTTATGGTTTCATGTTCTATTTGAGTCACGTACAGGACCATCATTGTTTCTGATGTAAGGTCTGAGAGGGGGAAAGTAGCTTAAATTTTCTTTCATTTCAACAAATTGGAGAAACAAAGGAGCTCTATAACCATGCTGCAGCACCTTCAATAGCATCAACGTTGGAGAAATGGAGGAGAAAATTCATGAATTGCATTTCAACAATGGAGAAATGATAGAGAATTTGAGGGGTTGAATCGCTCAGTGAGAGAATATCGGAAGTAGGAGAGAGACTTGGGTTTGGAATTGGCATAGGCCATGGGTTGTAAATGGAATGTGAAATTCATTATGTGAATCTCTCTAATATTTCCTGTTCATGAGTAAAGCCTATGTGAATTGAGCCGAAAAAGAGCTCATGTGTAAATCCTCTCAATTTGAACCAGGTGCTTTCTTTATATTTCTTGTTCAGTGAATATGTGTGCTCATGCTCTATATCATAAAGCAGACTATTTGAGTTATCTTTTGGCGTATAGTGCAGAGTTTAGTGTAAACTCTTATCTTTTTTTGGGGGGCTTGTCTCAGATATTTGCAAGGACAAAGTACTTCTCAATTGTGTTGTGGACCGTCAATCTGTTTTTCCTAATCTGCAATCGTGTTTATGGACTATGGAGGATATTCTTTCTCTATATTTGGGTGAGTTCATCATGCTGGAAGCTTGGAAGTTGGAACTGTTCTGGCTTCCTTTCATGTTCCTTGTTCAGGAACCCATCACACTGCTATTTGTCTAATAGGCTATGTTTGCTCTCTGTGTGTAGGCAACAGTGGGCATATTTAGACAGTTTCCGCGGTACATTCAGGTGGCACATTTGCTTTAACTTTGGTATCGTCACTGCCCTGTCTTTCGCATGGTATTGAAAATTTTGTTTCCTCGTCATGTTTACATTTAAGATTCTTTAGGTGCATGTTAATTCTTTTTTACTCGTATAACTTGTGCTAGTGATGTGTTAGTTTATCTGGGATGTAGGTATGACATGAAGTTGGCCCTTTCCACCAAGAGAGAGTTTTTTTTTTTTCTTTTTCTGGTGAGCTAAAAATTGTCCAGGTGAATGAGGAAAAGTTCTCTGTATCTTCAGCTAATATATGAGCAGTTAGGAAACGGTTCATATCCTTGGAGTGGGATTTTCCGCAGGGGTGGGCAATGAGCCAATGACAGTGCTTGAATGGGTGTAGTTGCTGGAGAGAGCAGAAGGAAGGGGTGACCAAATAGTAGTATTTTCTTTTCTTCCCTTGTATTGTTATTTTCTTTGGGCTGCAATCTCTAGCAGTCTTGTGTAAGGGAGCAGCTTTTCTCAATTCTTTTTCCGCTGCTTTATAGATTATTATGCTTTGTGGTTCTCCAAGCTCCTGAGGAAGGAACAATCTATCTCTTGGATTTTGCATTTTCTTTTCTTTTATTTTGAAAAAAACCAACATTGGAAACTGGGGGTTACTAAAGCTAAGCTGAAGGCTATCACAGGCTCACAGCTTTATGCTACTTATTCTGACTGTTTTGACTGATTCTGTGTTATTATGATGTTGAATTACTAAGATGTTTATATAGGTATCTTTACCCTTCATTTCATTTCTAAATCTGTTTCTTGGCAGTTACCCTGCGCATGATAAGCTATGGATATGATTACCATTGGGCACAGAAAGATGCTCGATTTGATCAGGAGGTAATTGTATATCCTGTATCCTGTATTCTTTGTTGGCCTTTGTCACTCTGCATTTTGAATCTGTGGCCCTGTAGTAGTCTTCCTACAGTCTTACTTAATTATATACTGCCTTGCTTGTAGTCTTGAGCATTATAATGAGCCAAGGCTTTTTGCCATGTTATTGCCATCATCTTCTGCTAAAACTATCTGTCAAGTCGTAATTTTTGTACTTTTTATGTAAAAAGAGGAAGATTGAGAGGCTTGTGGTGAGTATCTATTTGAGTTAAATGGTTTCTGATATCTAATACTAGTTATTTGTTTGATGTATATCCCAGCTAGTCAGAATATTTGACCACAACATCTAGGTTTTAAATTTAGCTATTGGTCTCTGTTTCTAACTTTCTATCTTCTAGGGCTTCCTGAAAGGTTCTCTTACTTTTCTTATTTGCTAGAAACAAAATCAACAATAAAAGATGGCTTGATTAGCTTTGGGGAGATAAGGTAGCTTTCCTTTGTGGATTTCATGAATGTCCACTCTCCAAAAGTTCCTCTCCCATTATGTTTCATCCCATATTCTGTTTGGGTGTCATGATAGTTTATTTCTCCCAAATATGGCCGGCACAAGAGCTGAATCATTTCAACAACAAAATTAATTATGTAGGGAATATTATTTGAAGAATTGCAAAATCAAGTGAATGCTTTAAATTATTTTCTCCCATTATGGCAACTGTGTTCCCCAGTCTAAATTCGGAGACTTAAAAGCATGGAGGATGGTGTTTATTACATGTACTAAACATGCATCTTCATGTTGTTAATTTGAGGACATCCAAACAGATTAGCTCTTCATGTTGTCAGACTATCTCTGATTGCTATTACTTATCTTTTAATGGACTCCTCCCCCCGCCCTATAGCATCTTTCTTAGTTATGCAGCTAATTACCGACATAATTAAAATAACAAGTGGAACATAAATTTGTTACTGACGACAAGGGGGTATCACCCTACATGGAAGCAAGCTAAATGGGAATCCAGGGGGTCACAAGCCACAAAATGCATCATCATGTTTACCTTCTTATGTCTGTCCTTTTTTTTCTCCTTCTTTCATTGTCTTTGTTGCTTCTATAATATCCCTTTCGTCTGAAGAGCTTAGGCTTTCTTGAGAAGCAGCATGAAATTCGATGTACTTGTAGATGTGATCTTTGTTTATATGTTTGCATTCGCATGACCTGACATGTGTTCTTTTGGTTTATGTAGAAGCATATTCAGCATTGTTCGATTTGTAAATCAGGAAGAACATGCTACTTATTTTTACAGGTAACTGTAGCGGTGTAGCCCTTTAGGGTATGGATTGCCTTTTCCAAGCCCCAAAGGAAAAGTAAAAGAGAACATAAACATACATGCAACGATTGATACAGATGACAAATACTCATATTGCTTGATCTGTTGTAGGAGAGGAGCTTAGAGGAGGACAAATACTCATATTGCATGTACCTATGCTACTTGGTGTATGCTCCACTATATATTGCTGGACCTATCATTAGTTTCAATGCATTTGCTTCACAGGTATGTCATTTTTACATTCTTTGAACTTAGTATATGAATTATACCGTTTGCTTTTCTATTAGAATATTCGACTTTCAAGAATAAGGAACGTAAATGTGCAATGCACTTGTGCGGCATTCTTGTCTCCTTGATGTCACAACTTAAAGTCACTACTATGATTGTTTGATTTGTTTCTTATCTACAATACAGAGGTTCTTGGCATTTTGCAGTTTTATTTGTAACTGTGGGTTTTGCTTAGGGGTGCTAATCGAGCGAGTCGATCGCGAGCAGGGCCCTGCTCGACTCGACTCGAAAACTCGTTAAGCTCGCCAAACTCTTGCTCGACTCGTGCTCGTTAATTTTTTTTGCAGCTCGGCTCGAAACTTGACTCCACTCGAACTCGATTTGCTCCACTCAAGCTCGATTAGCTCGATTATCTCGACTCGACTACTCGATAATCATTTTTTTTAATTTGTTATTTCTTTAAACTCATGTTACTAGTTTATGTAGTATGATCATGGAGGCATGGACCATGAGGTAAATTAGACCTTATTTCTCAAATTTTTAAAAACTTTTATATTAAATAAAATAAATTCTTAGAAAAATATATATATAAAAAAAAATAATCGAGCTGCTCGCGAGCTTAACGAGTCGAGCAGGACCCTGCTCAACTCGTGCTCGTTAAGGTTTCGAGTCGAGTTCGAGCGGAGCCAACTCGAGTCGAGTTTTGACCGAGCGTTGACCGAGTCGAGCTCGAGTTGCTCGCTAGCTGCTCGACTCGATTAGCACCCCTAGTTTTGCTTATGTCTTGATTCATGTAGCATAATGTGATTTTATTATGTTGTGATGTCAGTTGACTAAAAGATTCCCACAAACTTTGATCCAAAATTCTGGTGTAGCATAGCTATGAGATTATGACCATCGGATCAGCATGGCCGATCTAATATTAACTTGATGCCACATTTCTTTCTGGAGGGTTCCAAAGAGAACAAGATTCAGCTATAAATAGCTGGGCTGATCTAGGTGACTGAGGTCCAGTTAAGTAGTCAAAGTTGGCCTGGACCGGTCTATACCAAATGTTTCATTGGATTCGTTTTTTCATCTTTGGTTTCTGTTTGTGATGAGAATAAGAAAACAGAAGGCTTCCACCCTTAGTAGAGATATTGTAGGTGTACCCATCGTTAAATGAGGACTTGGGGATATATTAATGATTGTTATGTTGTAGCTCAATAAATAATTTACATCTTTTTGCTTTTATTAATTCCTCCATTCGTTATTGATGTTCCTAGTTTGACTTGCACATTTGCCAACGAACATCTTTGACTATTAATATATGTAATTACGTATTAGCCAACGAACATCTTTGACTATTAATATATGTAATTACGTATTAGTAAAAATATTAATAATTCGATATTATTAAAGTACTCATTGAGGCGAATCAAAATATCAAATAAGACCCCATGTAACTATGTTTTCTCTTATGTATTGGGAAAAATTTAGAAGATTTTATGTAATTCTAAATAGTGCCAAGATTCCAAGTAGGAACACCAATAAGGAGCGGAGGTAGTATTAAGATATTGAGATGTATTTATCTAATTATGAGTCAGCAGCTCCTTCATTGACATGCAGGTCCAACGGCTGAGTTGATTCAGTGATTGATAAGTATGAATTATGTACATTGCTGAAGGCCTGAAGATTCCTTAGAAACAAAAAACCACGTCACGTGCTTGTAGCAGTTTATGTTTTATATCAATAGATGAAACAACTCATTTATACAAAATTCCATCCTGAATTCCTGATTCTAGATTGTATTGCCCACCTTCCCTTCTCCCCCCTTGCAACAAATATAGTGAAAATATTCCGTCCTCGGCCCTCGTGATTGCCTCTGTTCTTTCAGTCTTAAATCTAATAGTGTACTCTGACAAGGATTTATCATCCTATAATTCACGTATATAGTCATTATGAAAAGTCAAAGCATATGCTAATTATTACTTATTCTCTGCAGATAGATCAGCCGCAGAATACATATTTGCTCAAAGATGTGGCTCTTTATGGGTTAAGATGGACCTCTCTCTTTGCCTAGTTGAACTAATAACTCATTTCTTTTATTACAATGTCTTTGCGCTAAGGTGAGATATGCCTATATTATATACAATCTCTGTCTACAAATGAATGTCCACTATACGATCTTTGGAATGTCCACAATCAAACATCTTGTTACGCTGTATAGTAAAATTTTCCTCTCCACCATGTGTGGTGAGCCATTAGTTTTTTTTATTGATTCTTTGACACAAATTACCATATAGCTCTGTTCCCTACTAATACTCTGAATAAGCGTGCCAAAACCTAAGTGGACATTTATTTGTTGGATGAAGGTATAATAGAACAATATCAGAGATTTCCCAACATTGTCTAACTGCAAAGGTTGTTTCATTTTTCAGTGGCTTGTGGAAACAGCTGTCTGCCTTGGATGTCTTTATCATAGGGTACGGGGTAAGAGCTGCTAAATGGTGTTCATTTTGTTTCCCAAGTGAGCTATTTAATTTTCAACAATGAAACTGAGTGATCTTGGTTCAATGGCATTGGCTTCTGAGAGATTGTCATTTATGACTGATAGGCCTGATTCTTTCTACACTCTGATTTCAACTATGAGATATGCACCCAAGTTTTCGTCTTTCTAAGATCTTGCTGAAACATGTTGGATATTTATTTTTTTGTCTCTTTTTCATGATGTTGGTAAAGCTATATATTCTTCAGACAATATGATGTATATGCTTTCCTGAAGTCTGCTTAGTTTTTTTTAATGAAGTTATTATGCTCAGATCCCAGAATTAATAGTGAAAGAGCTAGCTGAGGGCTGTTAATTGTTTGTCTTATTGATATTACATTCGCAAAGATTTGATATCATTCATAGTTGAGAGTTGTGGTAACGGTTTCCTTGCCCAAGGGTCTTTCTTGATATGTGTCTAATGCAAGAGTTGCCACTACTTAAACAGCAGGAATATAAAAATGAAAGTTTGTGTCAAATTCTCAATCATCATCATTTCTTATCTGCATAAAATTCATGACAATGCTAAAGTGCTTAGCTATTGAAAGATGTTGAGACTTGAGAGATATATTGATTGAGATCAAGGAGAGAGAGAGGGGAAGGGAGAAAGCTTTTTATGGCGCTTGCACTTTCTATGAGTATCATATTAGAATTAATAGTCTGAGAGATTTCTTTGCTCAAAAGTTTGGCCTTACTTTTCCATGGTATGTTTTTCATAGTGACAGATTCTGAATTTCATGTGGCTAAAGTTTCTTCTCATCTGGCGGTATTTCCGGTTCTGGTCATTGGTATGCAAAATCTATTCTTTGTAAATCTGGTTTTATGTGCTGCATCACACTAGTGAATGTCTTATTCATTCCCATCAATTCATCAAAATATTCTTGTGTTGTATTTTTTGGTCGCACTTCATTTGAGTCGTAATAATCTCTTGCAATTGCTTTCACAGCTTAACGGCATTGAGGCTCCCGAAAATATGCCTAAATGCATTAACAATTGCCACAACTTGGAGAGTTTTTGGAAAAGTTGGCATGCGTCCTAAAAAAAATGGCTTATGAGGTGTGTTTTTTATAAATTTTGTGTAGTGTCTCTATATGCAATAACAAAACATTTATTTGATTATTGGTGTGGAAGCTAGGTACATCTACATTCCTCTTGGTGGTGCGCAGACAAAGCTGCTAAATGTGTGGGTTATATTCACATTCGTTGCTATCTGGCATGATTTGGAATGGTAATTGCTTTAGTCAATCTGCCATTTCTCTTTAATACTATAGTCACTCATCTCTTTGAAGTTTGTTTGATTATTTCTGAACTTTTTGACTTGGCTGCAGGAAGCTTCTATCTTGGGCATGGCTGACATGTATTTTCTTTATTCCAGAAATATTATTGAAATCAGCAGCTAAGACTTTTCAGGTTATGTTCGATTGACGAGCTTTTTTTCTTCACTAATAATATCCTAGTACTGTAAATGGTTACTGGAAAAAATTACTTTGCAAATTGCAACCAAGTAATACCATATCGAGGTTTATTAGTCATGCTAGATTTAGCATGTCTGTATGGGCATAGAGACTCAAAGATGTCATGACATAGGGCCTGTTCTCCCCAGCTTATTTTCATTTCAGTTCAATTCAGTTCAGTTTCTAAATTATTATCACTACTATTAATTAGTTATAATTTAATTCAGTTCAGTTAAGTTGTTTTATACCGAAGAGAACAGGCCCATAATTTTAATTTGAATGCTGAACATATGCTGTTTCATATTGCGATTGAAGCACATGCAACTATGCAAAAATTTACCCTTTCGAAATGACCCAAAATTGACCTGAAAAATTCAGGTTCTGATCATGAAATTGCATTCTGATTCCCAAAATGTACTAGACCCAGAATAAACTAGGTAAATAATGGGTCAAATTCACTTCACTTTTGGCTAACCTGTAGGTTTTGATGGATATTAGTAGTTTGGAAAAATAGTTACAAACCTTTGAACCTATATCTTTTTCTGCCTTTGTGCTTTCTTATACCCTTTCTCATTGTACTATTTATTTATAGGATCTATAATTTCACTTGCTTCCTTTCAGTATAATATATTACATTATTGCTTTTTCTCCATCCATAGTTTGTTGTACCAATTACCTTTGATAGTTGGTAAAATGCTGGAATAGCTCAACATATTACTTATTTCAATACTTAGTAATTTATAATATGTATGACAGAGACAAAGGAGCTATCAGCCGAAAAGGTTTGGGTTATTGTCTTACGGACAACCTCGCGACCAAATACTAAGTGAAGCTAAAATTACCCTACTTGTAAATAACCCCGAACCAAACATCATTGGACCTGACTGTTGTGCCCTCTAGATGTATGAAATTCTGCACAAAATTTTAAAATCCAGCAGTATCGAGAACTGGTGCTTTGGTATTTTTAGGATAATAAAGTTCACTAGTCTCGGCCAAATTTGAGCCAATCACTCCCTCCGCCACCCTCACACCGGCCCCCTTCCGTGCCTTTTGAGAGATTGTGGTGTGCAATGGAACCTAAATCCAGTTTCTCCTAGACTTTACCACTGCAACGTGAAGAGGACCTCCCAAGTTCTTGACAGAAGGACGTATACTTAGATGGCATGATGCTGACGATCAAGCAACATGCTAATTGCTAATCTTGTTACTACTTACTAGTACATCTTTTATCTAATAAGCTTTGTGTAATTACTTTCTTGACACATTTGGTTATATTTTCAGGTGGAAAGTACCTTCTGGAAGTTTTTCTTTCATGAACTGAGTGCAATATCTGGGGCTGTAACAATCACTTGTCTCATGGTATATATCTCAGAATTCATGCAGTCGCAACGTCAAATTTGATAATTTCATGTTGAACTTTGTGAATTTTTCCTTTTCCATTGCACTATGGAGTATATCCTCCACATCTTTCTTTGTGAATTATTTGCTGTTCCACAATTTCTTAAATTATATTGCTAACACTACTTGATTAGCAACTGTCTTTCTGGTGGTGGAAGTCTGAGATAAATTCTCGGTGATCTTTTGAATTAACTTTTGCCGATTCATTGTTGACAACTTTAAGGTTTTAATTTTGCTGGGGGAGGATATTTTTGGCCCATGAAGTGAAACTTTATGCATGAAGTGGAAATGAATTTGTAAACTTAGTAAAAATTTCCTGCTTTAGTGCTTGCAAGTTTATGGTGAAAAATATTTAGCTAGATGAACATGGTTAAAAAATCATGTGCATAAATTCTTCTCTGGTCAGGAGTTTGTTCATGGAGGTTGTAAACGAAGGATCATATGGTGATTGGCATTGCTTAATTCTTTGTGCAGATTGCTAATCTTGTGGGCTTCGTTGTTGGACCATCAGGAATCAATTTCTTAATTTCTGGTTTTCTTCGTAGAGAAGGTACCAGAACACAAGATCTTAGTTATTACTGTCACTCTCTGCCCAAGCTACTTTTATGTTTATGCAGTCTTTTTCTTTTAACAGGACTCCCCATACTTGCTGGCATATTTTTCACCTTTTATTTAGGAACGAAGGTATGCTTAATAAACGAGCTGAGTGGTGCTTCATGGGTGATCTGGCAATTTTGACTAACTGGACACCCTTGTTCTTTTTTTTGCAGCTTATGTTTCATATTCGTGATGCCAAGAAAAGGCCATCTTGAGTTAAACATGCTAGAAACAGGTGATGAGCTTGATTGTTGGCAGTAAAAGATTTCTGCGGAAATCTATGACATGAAAACCAATGCTGAGGCCGTATCTTTGAGTTTCTCTCATGCTTGAGGCTTGTAGATGAGATTTTGCAGTATAGTAATTAAGGGTTAAAATGTTTGGGGCCTTATGGTGAGAAGACAAGCAGCCAAGAGACTTTTGAGAACAATGTGCAGTAGAGTGATGTTGCCGTGAATGGTGTACCATGACTTGCGTGGTCTTAATTGGATATCTGCCTTGAATGATTCAAGTTATTGTATTCCTGTGTAATTCAGCTGTTGAATATGTACACATGCGCTTTTTTAGTTTTCAAATGAAGTAAACCACAAGCAATCAAGACTGAAGAATGATTTTTTTTTTTTTTAAGTGATGCTTTTCAATGTTGGTTTATTGTTTGTCTATAATTTGATACTCCCACATCCCTTAATATTCTTCACTTAGGGTTTGCCACAAATTTTAGGTATAGTTGTTAATTTTGAATTATGATTGGCATCGAAAGTGCAAAGAACAGCAAAAGGCCAATTTAAAGGAAAGTACTATAACTTTTGACGAAGCCCCTATTAATCTTGGGCCTATTTGGTATTGTTGTCAACTTTTGGTTTTAAGATTTTAAAAGTCCATTACATAAGTTGTATAAGCGATTGAAATGCTTGTGCATAATTTTCATCCTTTACTTCAAACACTTAAAGGATTTGGGTTTCGTGGTGAGGTCCAATTGTGATAACGGGTAAAAAAAGAAAATTGCTTCCAAAATTTGATCGACTATAGTTATGTAGATTGATTTTGCCACACTTAAATTACTGAAGCCATTGAAGGATCGTTGGGGATGAAAACTGATGTGTTTACTTTGGCTGTCTTGGACATTTGCAGAAGAGACATTTGCATGGTTGAGCTAACTCACCAAGCTGCTTGTGGAAGGGTCTAATACCTTTTTGATTAATATCTTTTCTTTACTTGGAAGGTTATGTCATGTTCTATTCAACTTATTTCGACTTATTGAACTTTTATTATCTTAACCTGGACTTATTTCGTCTAGTTTGAGCTTGTTTTAACTTATTTAAACTTATTTTTTCAGAAATAAGCTCAAATAAATGGAACAAAACAAAACTCTAGTTTGCAAACCATTAGTCACATGTTCAAATATTCACATGAAAAGACACAACATCACACTGATGTGATTATCTCGTTTTCTATGTAGTCCTCTCTCTAAACTTTGACCAATTCCTCTCTACGGAGGAACATAAAATTACTCATATCATGACAATAACACAAAATTACTCATATCATGACCAAACTTCAACCATATTTTATACATTCATAATTTTTTATACAACAATTATCTTTTTATTCAACAATTATAGTTTTGTATACAACATTTGACATTTATTAAAACAACATAAGTTTTATTTATTTATTTATTTATATTAAAAAACTTGCTTCATTTATTTACAAAATTACCATGGGAGGATTTGGGCATTTCCCCCTTCTCTCCTAATGAGGGGTGCTTATCGAGCGAGTCGGTCACGAGCTGATTTGTCCTCTACTCGTTAAGGTATCGAGTCGAGTTCGAGTTGAGCTATTTGTTATCGAACTTCAAATTCTCTTGCTCGACTTGACTCGTTAAGGTTTCGAGTCGAGTTTGAGTTGCTCGCGAGCAGATACACTTGATTAGTTCCCTTAAATTATTCGCAATAAACTTTCCTCTCTTTTTTTATCAGTCAATTACCTTATGTATTTACAGTAAATTAAAGTTCTTAATTTTGATAGTCTTTCCAACTCCCAAGTAACTTACAAGTTAATCAATTTAATAATTTATCCTAAAAATTATTGACATTTGAAATATTGTAATATATGTAATGACTAAAAAGTTATCAAGCAGCTCACGAGCTTATCAAGTACTCCCTCTGTTTCATTTTAATTGTTACACTTTGACATTTTACACTATTCACATGTTGTACTTTGACCCTCATTTGTGATTTATACATGAATAAGAACATAGTCATGTGGGATCTTGTTAGATTCGTTTTAATATGTATTTTATTAGTATGTACTTTTTATAATTTTTACAAATACAAAACTAGAGATATATATCCTCAAAGTTTTACATTGGCATGCGTGAAAAGTGTAAGTGTAACCATTAAAAAGAAACGGAGGGAGTAGAGTTTAAGTTAGCTCAACTCAATTCATTAATATATCAAGTTGAGTTCGAGCTCGAATTTAGCCAACTCATATCATTAGGGATGGGCAAGGGTCGGGTCTAGGTCGAGTCCAGCCGGACCCTAATTGTTTTGTGGACCCAGACCTGTACCCTAAGGGTCTGGAAAAATTGGACCCGGACCCAGACCCTTAGGGTCTGGAGGGTCTAGGGTCCAAGCCTAAATTCTTAATTTTTGCCAAAATTTCAGTTTTTAACCCTAATTTTCTACAAATTCGACTCATCCAAACAAAAGATTTCACAAAAGTATCCAACATAATCAAATTAAACCGAATATACAACTAACAATAAACAAATTAAACAAAAATACATAAATTTCATGAATTGAAGAGAGACAAGTTGATTAGGCTTAATTTGACGCTGCTTGGAACTCCGCTTTCGTCTTCGCTGCCTCCGTTGCTCTTTTTCTCACTCGTCGCGACTCGCCTCGCCTTCCGCTTAGGGCTTGGGTGATTGGATCTGAATCCGTTCAGATGAACTTTCACATTCAAAGACGTTGAACCTCCGACCTGAAGCACCATCTTCTCGCCTGACGCCATTGATGAAGAGCTTCGAAGGTTGAGGTCTTGAGGATGAAGAAGAGGAGAGAGAAAATGGGTTTTCAAAGTGTTTTGGTTGTTCTCAAGATTAGAGTTCCGTAATTGGACTAAGTGGAAGGATTCCTGTGCGTATTGGTGTAGGGGGGGTGGGGTGGTAGTGGTGGGGTGGTGGGAGGTCGTGGTAGTGGTGGGCTGGTGGCTAGGTGGTGGTTGTAATGGAGGAAGAAGAAGAAGTAGAGGATGGAAAAAAAAATTACCTTGCTAACAGGTCACTTGGGTGCATTTTTGACGGACCACCACTAAAGTTGGGGGTATTTAAAAATAATCCATAGTTGGGGTATTAAAAGCGGACCGTCCAAAGTTGAGGGTATTCTAATCCATTTATCCATATAAGATATTGAAAGCGGACCGCCCAAAGTTAGGTTGTTACCATCTATCCATATAAGATAGTCTTGTCAAGGGCGGTTATTAATTTTCTTTCTCATTTAACAGGCATTACGAATTTACGATTAAGCTCTTGACCTCAATTTTAATACCAAGGTTTTATCTATTGATCCAATGGAATCTTATCGTACTTTTCCCGAAATCAACAATAATAAAAGGCATTATAACTTTGAAAAACTAGAAATTAAGCGCCTCTTCGTTAGCGTTTTTGTTTTCGTATTCAACTTTTTTGAAAACTAAAAATAAAAAAACGGGAAACCGAGGTAAAAATGGGGTTTTCACTTTTTAGTTGTCGGTTTTCAAAATCATCATGTTTTTAACAAGTTTGAATTTTTTTTTCCCATTATAGGATATATATCATAGGACTTCTAAAACCAAAAAATTAAAAACCACAATGATACCGAACGAGCCCTAAGAAAAATCAAATATAACTCTTAGATTTTATTTATGAGGCTATATATAATTTTGGACATAACTACATAACACGGTAAATTAACACTCTTAATAGATCATTAAAAAATTATTGTTAATATTGAATTGGATTCCACCTTACATTAAATTTTATTAGTAGTAGATAATCCACCCAATAAATTTTTCACGCGATGAAATCAATGTATCACCACGAACTCAAAAAATGATTATTATAGTTATATACTCCCTCCGTTTCATTTTAATTTACTCACATCACTTTGGGGGGAGAACCAAGGAGAAAGTGTAAAAGTATGCAGGGAAACCGAAAATGTGGAGAGAGAAATTGAAAAGTGAAAGAGATAAATTAAAAAGTGGGTTAAAATATTAAAAAAGTAGATAACATGGGTGGAAAAAGAGAAATTAAATGTGAGAGCATGTACAATGGTGCATGGCTCTCCAACTAACTGTCCACTCTCTCTCATCTATTTCTCTCTCTTCAGACCTCGTCAAGAACTATGCCTAAAAAACACCCAACAACAATAAAACTCTTTTAAAGAAACCTATCCATTCAACTTTTCATTTGTTTTGTGTCCCCATATCAATAAATGAACCTCATTTTATGCTATGATTAAAGTTATATAAATAAAGTTATTCATGTAAATTAAATATAATTACAAAAAAATATCTTTTTCATAATTTATGTAATGTAGATTTTTTTTTAAAAAAATATTAATTTTGAATGCTAATATTCAATTTCATAAATTAAATAAAGATAGTAGATTTGTGTATGAAATATATCCAATATTAGGCTCATTTTATAGATAAAGAAAAATTATAATTGTTGGGATAGTAATTATTACCATGTTTTTTTTATTTTTACAAAAAAGATCATTAAATGGTTGCGAAGAAAGAGTTAAAACTTAAGTAATTGTAATAAGGATGTGCCCAAACATTGAAGAGCTATATCTCCATCAACCCCAAAGGTATCTCCCCCAAGAGCCACTTTGCAAAGTCGTCTCCATTGGAGACACCCAAGACACTACCAAGAACCCCATTGTTGGGTGAAGAGGTGGTTCTCCATTTCTCTCTTCTTGAAGAAGCTAGTTGACAAACTAGTTAGAGCCCCATTATACATGTCTTTCGACATGTTACCAAAAAAAAAAGAACAATGCTGTAGATTAAAAAAAAATGCAGGCCAAAAAAAAGTGTGTAGATCAAAAAGAAACGGAGGGAGTATTCTTTAGTTTTATTTGGTTTTTTCTTTGGCCAAAAGTGATAGAACTGTGGATTTTTGTAATGGCAATCTAGCAGACTGGGCAATATAAATTTAGACAATAGACATATAGGGTTCATTGGACTTTGATATCCGTCGTTGAGAATTGAGCTTATGTAAAGTCCATGGGCAGGACATATTGTGCACGCGGTTGAATAATTAGTGATTTAGATTGGGCCTCTGAGTTTAATAGGCCCAGGAGGTAGTGTATAATAGTCAGCTTTCTGTAATTAGAAAAATCCTTCAAAAAATTTGAATGCAAATATCCAAGTTCAAAGCTCATTACAAAAAGACAAAGTAAAATATAGTGTTTAAAAGATTACTAAATAGTAAGTACTAATATTCTGGTTTCTTTGTTTAACTGAACAATAATTAGAGCGTTATTATGTAGGAAAATACCATTAATAAAAAGGTCAATAAGCTACCGAGCTAGAGTACTTCTTTCAACTGTCAACGCATATGAGAAACATGGAAAGAACAAGGACATATCTAGAAATTTTGTAGCAGGCAGTTAATATATTATTTTTGGTATATATATTGCTTTGATCTCCAGCAAGACTATGAATGGTGAACGGCTAAGCAGCCCTACCCTTATGTAACCCTCTGTTTATGATCTGATATATCATCTAACTGACCTACTTCTACTTGGTACTTCTGCTAAGCAGATCTACGAAGATGAAATGAAGTCTCCCTAATCAACATTAGGTGGAGTGCATCTTTTTTGCCCCCTGCTTTCAAATATTAAACACTACCAGGATGCAGGATCTCTAACAAACTGATTCTGATTAAACACCTAAAAATCAAAGTCCCAACTTCTTCCAAGAGTTTAATCATCTGTAACTAACAACTACCAACATACAGTAGAATTGCCCATAGCTTAGTCTACTTAAATCTATAGTCACCGACGTAATCACAAGAAATACTTCCAGCTCAAGTCAATACCGATTGCCCAAAGCTTACCTTTCTTCCCCATGCGGTTAACCCCAAGTCTACTTAAATCTATAGTCACTGACAGTAATCACAAAAAATACTTCCAGTTCAAGTCAATACCACACAATTAATATAGAAGATTGAAATCAGAAGAATACTACCAGGATGCAGGATCTCTAACTAACTGATTCAGATTAAACACCAACATACAGTAGAATTGCCCATAGCTTACCTTCTTCCCCATGCGGTTAACCCCAAGTCTACTTAAATCTATAGTCACTAAGGGATCGTTTGGTTCAATGTATGGAATGGAAAGGGAATGGAAAAAATAAAGGAGAGGAATGGTATAAAAAACGGTTAGCTTTATTAGGTGTTTGGTTTAAGCCATGGGATGGAAATGGAATGGTAACCATTACCACCAAATAATGTATTTTGTTATTTGAGGGGAAGGAAGGGTAACAAATTGGGGAGTCCATTACCACTAAGTAATGGTAATGGATTGATGAGGGGTTGAACCAAACAAAAAGAAAGGGAATCGGTAATTGATTCCGTTTCTTAGAGCCCAAAAATCATGAACCAAACATGCCCTAATAGTAATCACAAGAACAAGAATCACAAGAAATACTTCCAGGTTCAAATCAATACCACACAATTAATATAGAAGATTGAAATCGTAAGATAGAATTGCCCATAGCTTACCTTCTTCCCCATGCGGTTAACCCCCAAGTCTACTTAAATCTATAGTCACCGACAAGAATCACAAGAAATACTTCCAGGTTCAAGTCAATACCACACAATTAATATAGAAGATTGAAATCGAAGAATACTACCGGGATGCAGGATTCAGAATCTAACTCGATTCATTAAACACACGAAAATCGAGTCCCAACTTCGAATTTAATCATCCCGGAACTAACAACTACCAAAATCATCTCGTAACTAACTTAAATCTATAGTCATTAATGTAATCACAAGAACAATGAATCACAAGAAATACTTCCAGTTCAAGTCAATACCACACAATTAATATAGAAGATTGAAATCGGAAGAATACTACCGGGGTCCCAATTTCCAGGAACTATAGCTTTTGAAATTTGAACCTCACCTATCAGATCTCCTCTCCTTCGCTTTTTCTTTCTTAGTGAAAGTTGCTTCGAATGGCTGAAAGTAGCTCCTCGTGCGTCACACGTGTCTCCGTACTCACCCGATCCGGTACCATACCTTTGTAACTTGGGGGATCATGCCGATGAATGAGCCAAATCCAACAACAAAGAATGAAGAGCTTCTTAATCATCTCCCGACCCGGAGGCAGTAGCCAGGATCCATTTCTACCGGAAAATGAGCTCCGAATAGTTCGTAAATTCTAATCCCATCTTCGATATTAATGTATGGGGCAAAGCTCAGTAAAACATTGACGTCACGAAATTTTACTCGGATCTCGGAACACCTTAGCGGCATTAATGTGAAGCTTCATACGTTCTTCTCCCCTATTTTGTTAAATCTGAAATCTTATCAAACGCTTGGCGGAGGATGGGGAGAGAGAAAAAGTAAAAGGTTGATCAAACGTTTGGCGGAGGATGGGGAGAGAGAAAAAGTAAAAGGTTGATCAAACGCTTGATTAGGGTTAGGTTCACATTGTTTTTACTGCCTTATTTTTACTTTTTATTATTATTGTTATTATTCTCATTGTTATTATTATTATTATTATTATTATTATTATTATTATTATTACTATTATTATTACTAGGGAATCGCTAAATGCCGCTATTTTTTTGCTTACTAACGCCATAAATACATGTATAATACATGTATTTTTGTACATTATACATAGTTTTGTAAACAAACCTTTCCTCTTTCCCTTACTTTATTTACTCACTCACATGTGATTCTCATTTCCACACATCCCTACATTCTAAATTTCTTTATTCACTTTCATGCTCTCTCATTATTTCGATTTTGACTACCGAAATACCGGCGTTGACCAACTTTGACCGACGGTGACCAAGAAGAAAAATATACTCCGGCTCATGGCGGGTACAATGTAAGTATTTTTTTTGCCGTTAAAAGGTCATCAGCGCCTAATTAGGCGGTTGACCGGAGTGGTCAGCGCCTAAATTAGGCGCTATCACCGGTGAACCGCCTAATTTAGGGCGCTTGACTACGGGTCAACCGCCTATTTTAGGCGCGCGACCACCTGGTCAACCGCCTAATTTAGGCCGACCAACGGTCAACCACTAATTTAGGGCCGACTGGTGGTCAAACGATCCGATATTTTCTTTTGTAAAAGCATGGTTAATATAGTTTTTATTGAAAGATTGTAGGTTTAAATTTTTAATATATGTAGTTTTAGCATGGTTAATAAACTCATTTGCTAAATGACATGTACATTTTGAATAATATGTTTACATGATATTACCTATGTTCATATGGAGTAGAAATGTAGAATATATGTAAAATTTACATGATAGAATTTACTTCGTTCATATGTAGTAGGAACATGATATATTATATGAATTTTATCTACATTTTTAGCATATTAGAGTAGTTATATTTAGATTTTAGGCATATTAGAGTAGTTATAATATACTAGACATAAATGATTTAAATAGTGAAAACAACAAGTAACTAATATTATTTTGCATATAAGAATAATTATTAAAGTCACCTTAAATTAAAAATGCATGAAAATATAGGCGTTATATATTTTTTGCTTTAAAAATATTAGCAGGCGTCTTATTAGGGCGCATGTCCAAGTAATTGCTAGTGTTATTTTTGTAGTTTGTCGCTGAATTATGACTTGTATGGTCTTTAATAGGTTCTATACTCGAGCAATGATGGAGACGGGGTTAATTATCATAATAGATTTATGATAAGTGATAGATTCAATTTGGTTAAAGAGGCGTCTGATCGTCTTAATGAAATAGCGCTCCCATAGGCTTTGAATTGGTTATTGACTCGTATAAGAAGAATGATAATGGTCCCCCGTTTGCTATTTGAAATGTTTTCTGGGGACGAGATACAAGTGGAGATAAGGTAGACCCAAGAAAGGTGAAATGACCTAATACATCGACAAAGTATGTGTGGATGTCCATTTAGGATTAACGTGGTTTTGGGGAGCAATGGGCGGTGTGCGGATTCCCAAAAGTCAATACTGGGTTTCAC
Organism: Beta corolliflora; assembly: GCA_947648045.1. Taxonomy (NCBI): domain Eukaryota; kingdom Viridiplantae; phylum Streptophyta; class Magnoliopsida; order Caryophyllales; family Amaranthaceae; genus Beta; species Beta corolliflora. Next base: position 381,657 of record CANSZD010004330.1, read on the forward strand.
AACCACGCATTCATAGTATATGCGGGAGGGCCACTCGGACCGGACAAGTGGGCTCGATGATGATGCTAGGCGGATGGTTCGACAAATGAGTGATGCCGAGACGGCATCGAGAAACATTCAAGTCGCCTTAATGAGGCATACCCCCATCTTCACCAAACGATAAAGCATATATACAACGAAAGGTATTTTTACAAGATGGAAGGCCGTGAAGAGCTGACTTCACTGAAAATTTTCTGCACCTTGCTAGGTTGAAAACTATGTGTCATGGTCATTACGAGATGATGATGGAGTTATTACTCATGCATTCATGTCTCATCCTTGGTGGTACGAACGCATTTCGTACATATCCTTGGGTTGTTGGCATCGATTCAACGTATAAGACGAATCGATACGGTATGCCTTGCATTGAGTTGGTTGGTGTGGCACCGACAAATATGAACTTCCTCATCACCTATGACATAGTGAAGGATTTAGAGATCGCACGTAGTTACCGTTGGGTGTTAGAGTGCCTACGTAATGTACTTCGGGCATCATGTGAGCCCCAATGTCATATTTAACGATCGTGAGTTAGGTTTAGTTAGCCCCATTCGTATAGTTTTTCCAAATACTCGCCCATCTTCTTTGTACATGGCATATTAACAAAGATGTGGAGGGCCCGAGTTAGCACTATATGTGGGGCCAAGTCATTGGGAGAGCGTTTGCCGTCTGGTCATTGGTGGAATGTGCTAAATGCAAACACAAGAGGATGAATATGAGGTTGCATTGAGAAATTTGAAGGACGCTGGGCGTGGAAGCAACCCGTTATTACTTATGTTGAGACAACGTGGTTTAATCCCCATAAGACCAAGTTTGTGAAAGCATGGACCAACAACGTGCTTCATTTTGGGAACACAACGACATGTAGAGTAGAGTGCACATCGGCTCTCAAATCCTCGGCTCCCAAACTTCCACTTGTGCCTTGGATACACTTTGGTCACGTGTTAATTTGTTCGTTGATAGCCAAATGATCAAGATCGAGGATGGCTTAGAGAAATCTAGGTGCGGAATTGGTAGGCAACATATGGTACAACCTTTTTTCATGTGGTTGGCCATGTTTCACATTACCGTTTGAATTTGCCAAGTTGGAAAACACTAAACGCCTCAACTTAGGAGATGGGGTGTTTGATTGATTGTGTTGGTTGTCCGCTTTGTCTACTTTTGCTATCCCATGCGCATGTGCGATACGGTTGGCTATTAACGAATAGGAGGTTTGTATCTTGACCATATTCATCCTCTTTCAAGACTTTTGGTCATGGGAGATGGTGTAAATGCAACAGATTATGTGAATCAGGTGTGATCGTGGATGTTGAATACCTTCAGGATTACTTGTCGAACTTTCCGAGTGCGATCCGGCAATTAGGAGAGGTATAGTCGACCTTATTCGCGGCCCAGCTACACCGAGGATGAGGGAGTTCGGTGAGCCTCATGTACTTACTACCGGTGTGAGAGGTAGACCTCGTGGCTCATCATCTACTAGACGTGACCCGAGCTTGTTCGAACATGTGCAGGCGCCGCCGGATAGATCACGGCCTAGTAGTCGTACTCGTACAACTATGACGACTCAATCTACTAGAGATGGAGGTACATATATTTACTTTATAAGTTATGTGAAGATTTATTTGCTATGTTATTTACCATTTATAGTGTGAAGTGCCTAACTAACTCTTATTTATATACCGTATTCAAGTGCAAATGGATACATTTGTAAAGTGAGATATTTGAAACGCAACTGTGACCTTTTCCTTACAAGGATAACATACCCAATGCCATCCTCCCATTTATAGTCTCATGGAACGACGTCGTAGGTGATGGGAACTGCGGATTCAGGTGTGTAGCTGACGCTTTCAATGGTGGGCAAGATCGTTGGCCACACGCTCGTCAACACCTTTACAACGAGATTTCTATGAGAAACGTATATGAGGATATTTATGGAGGACGAGACTACGTGGACATGGCGAGAAACCGTATCATGCACACCTAAGGTCCTTGCGGTAGTCGGTAGAGATCATTGGTTAGAGTCTGTTGCAGATTTGTATGACATTGCTACGTTGTACAACTGCGCTGTGATGTATTATACAGTGGGGCCGGGAGGTATTTTGTGGGGTTGTTGCACTGTTCTACCATTGACTGCACCAACAAATGTGGATCGACCGTGTTATGAGTTCGTTATGCTGCACCTAGGAGCGTTTCATCAGCACTATATCCTCCTACACTTGGCTCCTGATTTCCCGATGCCCCCAATTGCTGCACAGTGGTATAATTTGATAGATGATACTGTAATTGGATGGGAGCATCGTTACACATCACGGATTCATTCATGGAATGTTCATTATGGGAACACGTAAATAAGTTAGTTGTAAATATTAATGTACGTATTATAATGTTATGAATTTGTCCTATCTATTAAAGTTGTTTATTATGATCTACTTAATGTCAATGTATAATTTGACTTAATCAATATGCAATTCTATATCATCCATGTTCTAAAATATAACTATCTATTGAAGTTGTTTATTATGATCTACTTAATGTCAATGTATAATTCTACTTAATCAATATGCAATTCTAAACAAACACAAATTTATATAGTCGAAATGTAATTATGTGTAATAGTAGAAAAAACAATGAGTATCAAACTACATATGATACGCAAAACTATAAGTAAATCATCCATGTTACATGAAAATTTAAATACAAATCCCATTACATTGAAAAAAAGTTGAAATGAAAATTAGAATACAAATCGTCGAAAATACATAGATGGACTAGGGGGGTGGAAATGGGTGAGGATTGCGGCGTGGGGCCACACCACGTGTACAGTTCCATGTATCATACCACCCCATCAGACCGTCAAATAAGCCTCGAAAATCATCAGGTAGATGGCTAGTGTCCCGTTCAACAAACGGCTCCATCAAAAGGAACATCTCAGTCAATACCTGCATATATTAATACATAACAACACAATTAGAATTTAATATATAATTTGTAAACACTTAATTTCAATCAACTATAGAATATAATATACCCGATCTCGGCACCAAACTCGCCTCATACTCGTGGATGCGTGTCCACCATCACCATCACCATCGTGTAACTCGCTGGGTTAATGATGTAAGGATGGGAGTAGGTGATATACCACCGCAAGAAAGCATCCGTCGAGAGGGATGGATCCGCCGCCTTCGTCGTGAGCACCCAACATAAGCTGTGAAGAACGGGGAAATAATGACTACGTCCCTGCCGCCGCGCTAGAAATGAGAAATCGACCCCGTACCTATCCCCGGTAAGGCCTATAGCAAGACTCCGACTCCAAGATGGCGTAGAGTTCGGTCGGGCATATACGGCCCAATAATATCCAAGTATCGCAGCCTACCCGTAGTACGTGCTCCGAGGATAAGCCGATACGGACATATACCATATGGTAACTAATAAACCCGCATAGCATTCATTCGATCCAATGCCCGTCGACACCGGTAGGCGGTCAATCCCCCGCTCTCATGCCGAACATCCAACAAATCGCCGGCGTATCCTACAAGAACCATCCTCCTAGTCCGATTCGGTCGGAACATAGGAAAATACTCGCAAATCCATGCCTGCAAAAGCGTGAGGCAACCACATATTTCGGGCTCGAATCAACACGACTAGCTATACCAAGTCGCCTATATAGGTACGCTAATGTAGCCGCACCCCAAGAATACCGACTCACATCCCTCGGGAGACATGACAAAAACGATAGTGGTAAAGGGACGGACTGGCTGCCACTCTTATCAACGAATAGAGTGGCACCAAGGAGGTCAGCATATAACCTCGACATCGGGTGGGCCTGGACCCGATCCGCAGCCATAACATTTCGTATCAAAGAATCAATGAATACACCACCATCGGACCAATGCGCCTTCAAAAGGCGCTCCTCTCCATCCCAAATAGCTCCGCACATGAACTCTTCACGTCATCCCATGTACCAAAGTCACTCCGCAATCAATCCATCCCGTTGGGATATGGAGAATAGAACTCACATCGTGGAGCAAGATACTCATCTCTCCGAAAGGGAGGTGGAAAAAGTTTCTATCCGGCCGCCACCTCTCGACAAACGCACATATCAACGCCCGATCCAAATGATCAAACATAATATCGTGCAAGTGACTCAATCCAAAGAGTCCGTATCATCCCCGAAGCTGGAACTCATACTCAGTACCATGCCTCGGAAGCTTCTTGCACGTCTTCTCCCGGTTATGACACTTCAACATAGTCTTCTCGTCCTCTCCACCCTCAAATACGTGCCGCTATGTGCCCTCCAAAACTCGGTATGACACTACCATCCACCGGCCCACCCGGCCTAGCGCCACGTACTAGCCATGTAGGTGTCATCCTCCGTCACCTTCCTCTCGCCCATCCTACTAGTCCCGAACCCCCAAAGCATCGACGATGCTCCATCCGACGAACGTGCAAACCGACCACGAGAGGTACGTGGTCCTGCATCCCCTAGAAGCACGTATCCTCCTCCCGGCCCGTCGATGTATGCTCCTCCCGACTATCATAATAATCACCCGCCTCTGCTGCTCGTTCCCTCGCCATCGGATCCCCTCTCCAAGGTGGGGTGAGGTATCCACGCCCCAACATTCATAATGATCGGAGTAGGCATTGCAAAGGACAAAGGAGGAATTTCCGATACCTCCTCTCGTTTCGCGCCCGATGAAGACCGAGTGCTCCTCAAAAGGTCATCTCTAGCCTTCCTCGATGAGATCGTCACTCCTCTCTCATGAGGATGACGATGACCCGACCGCAGGCAAAGATGACTTAGCTTTGCCCTTGTCTCGCCCACTCATCTTAAATTATAAGTATAAAATTTCATTAATATTAATTATGTAATAATATGAAAAATCAATTACATACACTAATTTTATGCGTTTAAAGATTTCTAATTATTTTTCTGAAGTTCATTAACTATCTTTTATATTATATTTCATTAATTTTTCAAAGTATGAACACATTTTTCTACTTTAATACACCATAATTAACAAAATGTCATAATAATAATTTCCTAAACTAAAGAAATTACAATTTTTTTTTAAAATAATTAAACTAAATTAGGCGCCTTACAGGAATCCACATGTAAGGTGAGGCGCCTAATTTAGGTGCCTCAACCACAGTGGGGCGCCTAATTTAGGCGCCTTCACCACGGGTTGGGCGCCGAAGTTAGCGCTTCCACCACGTGGGGCGTTTAATTTAGGCGCCCAACTCCGTGGTGAAGGCGCCTAAATTACGTGCCTCACCAATGGTGAAACCGCCTAAATTAGGCGCCCCCTACCCAATTTCATTTCAAATTTGACATTTTTAGCAAGACACAAACCAATTTCTAGTCTAACATATGCAATTTTCTACTATAAAACACCATAATTAACAAAGTTTTATAATTATTAATTTCTAAACTAAACATATTTTCATAAACAACTTTTTTTTTTTTCAGAAATTAAAACCCCAAAAAAAAATAACTTGGCCGCCTAAAATAGGCGCCTTCTCCCCCATGCAATTTCCTTTCAATTTTAACATTTTCAGCATTACACAAACCAATTTCTAGTCTAACATATGCAATTTTCTACTATAAAACAACATAATTAACAAAGTTTTATAATTAATAATTTCTAAACAAAACATATCTTTTTTTTCGTAAATTAAAACAAAAAAAAATTAAGCTGGGCGCCTAATGGGCGCTTGCACTCCGAGGTGGCCCGCTCTAAATTAGGCGCTCAACCACCGGTGTCGACGCCTTTTTAGGTGCCCCATTATTTTTGTAGCATTTGCACACTAACCTTCGTGTGAGTTTCTCGTTAGCGGTGTTGCCGGAGTTCTTGCCGGAGTTCGGTTGGCCTGGAATGACGTCTTCTCCGTCACCCAAGTCTCGCCTGAGCCGAACTTTGTTGCCGCCGAGCCCAGATTCGTTGCCGCCGCCGGGAGCCGATTTGTTGCCGAGCCCGAGAAAAGTCGCCGGAATTATTTTATGTCGCCGGAATCTTGTTCATGAGAGAGATCTAGTGAGAGAGTGAAGGGAGTGAAGGAGAAGGAGAGTGAAGGGAGAAGGAGAGTGAAGGAGAAGGACAAAGAAGAGAGTGAAAGAGTAGGAGAGGTGAGAGAGAGGAGAGTCTTTGAATAGTGAGTCTTTAAAAGTAGTGATATACATGTATTATACATGTACATATGGCGTTACTTAGAAAAAAATGGCGTCATTTAGCAAATGAGTATTACTATTAGGAAAAATTGATTCTAATATCCAACATTTGGGCCGTGCGCTCAAAATAATCCAACCTTTTGATTATTATTTAATAATCTAACCTTTAGGACAATTGCAAATAATGCACCGTGACCCGTTGAAACTAGTTTAATTACACACGTGTCTTGCTCGATTTGTTGTGATCTAATTAATCAATGTTAATCTTAATTAAGATAACCAAACAACACCCCCCACCCCCCACCACCACCACTGCCACTGCCAACACCTCCACCATCATCGCCAACCCTCCACCACCACCACTGCCAACAACCCACCACCACCACCACACAACCGAATACCAACCACCACCGCCCACCGCATAACCAACCACCACCGCTAACCGCATTTCACTCCACACCACCACCATCGCTAACAACCCCCATTTCACCCCACCCCAAACAACACCACCACCACACAATCGCAATGACTCACATCACACCACACCACCTCACATCACACCACCAAACAACACCCCCCCCCACCACCACCATCAGCCAACAACTCCCCACTTAACCCACACCACCACCACACCATCGCAGCACCAACCACCACCTTTTACAATCCGCCCCACCACCCTAATTCAAAATTCCAAGATGGGAGGTGTGGCATCGCAAGAAGAAGAGAGAGATCGAAGTCGGGGGGGAGGCGCCGCCGCGGGATTCGAAGGGGGATGCGGGGGAGCGGGGAGGGGGCGGGAAGTGGGGACTGGCGAGGGAAGGGGGAGGGGGATTCGAAGGGGGGGGATGCGGGGGGAAGGAGGAGGGGGATTCGAAGGGGGATGCGGGGGAGCGGGAGGGGGAGGGGGGAGGGCGCTGCTGCGGGGGAGGGGGTCTGGAGGGGGTGGGGTGGGGGTGCTCAAAGTGGGGGTAGGGGAGGGGGCGGGGTGCTCACAAGTGGGGGTCGGGAAGGGCAGTGGAGGGAGGGAGTGCTAATTAATGGGGGTCGGGAGGGAGGGGGGGGTGAGGGAGGGCGGGGACGGGAGTGGGGGTTCCTGGTGAAGTGATGAGTAAAGGGTGGTGAGGGGAGAAAGAGAGATAAGGAGGGGAGGGGTTAGAGGAAAAAAATATGGAAAAATAAATTAATTTTACAACTTCAACGTGTTACGGTTGCATGGATCATTACGATAGCAGATACAACTAAAAGGTTGGATTATTAAATAATAATCAAAAAGGTTGGATTATTTTGAGCCGAACTGCCCAAAGGGTCGATTATTATAATCAATTTTTCCTTACTATTATTATTACTACTACTATTACTATTATTTTTGAACATAGCAATTGAACCTACGAATTCTAATTGGGGTTCGCGGTGATGGAGGAACTGGATCATTAGATGGTGCATATTTAGAATAGGGGAGGTTGTGTTTGTTGGTAGTGGTCATAGGTATAGTAGGTTTGTGAGTGTTGTGGATCAGGGGTGATCGGGTTTTTGGGTTGGAGTGGCTCGATGGTTAACATGAGGATGTGTCCTGGAAGGAGCCAAGAAGGGTGGTTGGTGTGGTGCGGTTGGCAATTCCGGTGGCGGGGGTGGCAAGTTTGTGGCATTAGTAATGGAAGTGGGGGAAAGGATATGGTAGTAGGGGTTGTGTAAGTGTATGCCTAAAGGAGCTTGAGAAGGTCAAGTCCCAAGGTGGGGTGAGGGTAAAAAATAATTCATTGGGCCAAAATTGGGATAGAAAACCGCCCAAATCATTAAAATGTTGAACCAAACACTTTCAAAGAGGAAACAATAGAGATTAGATATGTTCACTTTCCCTACCTTGAATGCTAACAACCCAAACAGCCATAAGCACTTACGTTTTATTAGGATATTATATAATTGTATGAAAAGATATAATCAACAACAATGCCACATTAACAAATATATACAATCCCATAATGTAGAGCAAATTAAAATAGTAATCATATTGTGCAATTGAATCCAATTCTAATCAACGTATTCAAGGGCGAACGAGAAAAAATCATCCACTAGAGACGACTACAGGAATACTCAAATGACAAATTTATTTAAAAAATGTCGTATTCTTATATATACAAAAAAAATGAATAAGAATTCCCGTTTTTCACATAGCTCTTTCTCCTTTGTATGGGGAAAAATAATAACAGTAATAATATTAGCTGTGTAAATGAAGATTGATAAAATACAACACTTTCCTTAAATGGGACAATTAACCAAGCCCTGCTCAAGGCAGGGGATGTTGGTGTTTTTCTTTGATGCAGGGAACTATCTGTATAATTTGTTGCCTTAACAAAATTGCGGACCCTCACTTTGTGCCTGTGATATTGTTGACTCCGTAGCTCCAGCATGTAACCTTGCGATTTCGCCTTCGCGCCTCTTCCTCTCCTCAATGGGTTTCTTCGGTTTGGAGGGTTTTCGGTCTGATGGTTGGTAAGGGGGAGGCGACAGAGAAAGTGGAGGAGGAGAACGAAGAACTTGAGAACGATGCTGAGCAGCTAATGCAGCTGCTTGCTTTGCTTTAACACATCCATATGGTAGCCCTGACCATCATTGGAACTTAATTTAGTAGGAGACTAACAATCCAAGTAAGATCAATTATCTATTCCTGAAATTCAAAGCAAATATTATATACTGAGAAGATATGGCTGTGAATTTGTCCAAAACTGATCCTTATGTAGGGAGTATTCACCTTTTCAAAGAATCACCTTTTATGACCTATTATGGGATTGGGGCTCGACATTGTCATTGTATTAGACCACTAGTGTGTAAAAACAATTGTTCCCTTTGGGGCCCACTAAATCTCAAAAATTTTAAAAAAACAATTGCTGGGTGGCTTTGATCGCTTTGCATCAGAACAAGAAAGTAAGCGAAATTCTCAAAATACAAGTTGAAAGACACAAAAAGAAGACAGCATTTAACATAATCAGGCCAGCTTATTAGTTCACATCATCAGAAAGAGGTGATTTTTATTTAAGCAATATATAGACAAAAGAGAAACATACTGACATATTAAAGTACAATCTGATATAAATATATAGCATAAAGACTCCCAACCAAAAACTGAACCTGCAAGACTGGAAAAAGTAACTTACCTGAACAACAAAATTGCGCCGTTCACAGTCCAAGAACATGCTGACAGTCCAGTTTACCTAAGCTTACTGATTTTATCTCTTACAGTTGAGAAACTATTTGATCTCTGGAAGTAAACCGATCAACCTCATTGAAACCAGTAGACAACTGACAAGATCAGAGATTGGGACATGCTCCCGGAGTATAACATCAGCCTTCAGGGACATCTGTTGAATAAAATAAGATGGATTGAAAAATGCATTCTCAAACAAGTAGATACATAAAAGTTTTCAGGCCAAAGCCTGAAGTCTGATGATTAGGAAGTTTCAGACTGGTACACAAGTTTTTGTTTATCAGAGTTCAGGGCTTCCTTTTATAATAAAATTCAGTAGAGTATCCTTGATTGCTCAAATTAATCAATAATTCTTGAGTTGTCCTAAAAACAATTTACTTTCAATATGCAAATTATTCTATATTGTTAGAAGAATTTAGATTGTTCTCATACTTCACATAAGCTTGAAAAGGCTGCGTCCTTTTGGTTGAAATAGAATGTAATCATATGAAAGGTCAAAAGGAAAGAGATGGAATCACTCTTACCACTTGTAATGGGAAGCTTTTCCAAAGACCATGGCGTCAATCCTTCCTTTTGTAAAATCAATCTGAAAGTCAATTGAGGCATTGTCATACTTTGCAGCAGCTTTATTAGCTTCCAGCTTCCACAAATACATCAAACGTCTGTAATGTCTGGATATTGCAAAAGTGGCATTTTGTCTCCACAAAAATCTGCAAAAGAAATAGGACAAATTTTTAATTTCAAAGCTATAGTATCTTGGTAAAATTAAAACAAATCAAAAACCATGACTAGTCAACTAAAACAGCAAGACAATTGGATCCAACTTAGATCATAGCAGGAGAACTTGACCAGATCATACTGTTTCTTAGTATGTTTTTGCACTATTACCTCAGCTCCAAAAGAAAATGAATCATAGAAGTAGATTCGACTTTATGATCTAATTTCCATAAGAAAATGAATCAGAAAAGTAGATTAGCCTCTATGATCTAATTGCCATATCACCCACCCTTCCAGTTAGTTCCACTTCTGGAACGGAGGCTTTGAACTGGGGCCACAAGGGCTCTGCGGTGATCATTAACATGCACTCTTCTAACACAAAGAGCATCAAAGAAGCAAATTTTCGGAAAGGGAAAAGCCATGTCATCCCTTAATCAGCTGCTGTAATCAATTCAAAACAGACATCATAATATTGATATCCAATAACATGCTGAAAGCGTAACTTTTGGCTGAAAAAAAATGGAGCCGCCCTACCGATAATGTGATTAGCCATTAAATGTCTTGTCTAAAAAAGGTTAAACACATAAGATTTCACTCAAGTATATCTAATCACAATGATACATCAATCCCCAAAGGATATTCAGCTCCATAATTATGCAGCTACACCATTGATGAGACTTAAATGGGTAAAGGTGAATAGATATGCTTGGGAGTGAAGACACTTGTCTATAAGCTCAAAACCATTGCCTCCAAAGACCAAAAACCTAAAATTCTTATTAGCATTTTTCTCAAATATGCATAACTTATTAGAAATTTTGCCTCTGATATCAAGTTCAGCACTGTACCAGCACTACCAACAGTCCAACATCAACCTCATAAAGCTGACAATTTTCTGTGCATTTATATCAGGTTCTCTCATCTTGAACTAGTCAAGTTGTCTTAATATCTCCACCACTGTTCAAATCTCAAAAGTAGACAAATTGACTTGGACCTAGCTTCAGCAAAATTAATGCATGGAGTTGCACAGTATATTAACCTTCATTTCTTCCCAAGGTTTTCCTCTTTCCTCTCCCTCCATTAGAATTTGTGCCTCACATCGAGAGCACCATTTACTGTACTTATTCACCCTCCACCTTTTACCCCCAATACTATAGGGAACCACAGTCCGCACCATTTCCACCACTACTCACCTTCTAAATAACAGAACTCTAGAAATAACCTTGCTATATTTGAGTTTTTTAAAATCCTATTAGAGAGCTTAATTTAGCTTTCTTGTAACTTGTAAGATCTGGAGCCAAAATTAACTAGGTCCTGCTTGCAAGAAGTAGTGCCATAAAATTGAAGATCCATCTCCAATTCTCCTCCCCCTCTGATCCCTTGTGGTAGCGATTTATTTAATAATAAAAATCAGCAGAAATTGAGGTCTAGTAATTTGTCATGAACTTTACAAGAAATATGGAGGGAGGTAACGGTTCAAGAAAATAGATTACCTATTGTTGACATCTATTTGGACAAGTCAGATATTTATCTCCAAACTCCAAACCCCTCTTAACAAAGACGCTGCTGAGAAGAACTTTCTAAAATTAGAGGACCATAACAGTCATTCCACTAGACGAGTGAACAAATCCTCCTCACTTCTAACACTATACATTATTTACCAAAAACAAGCAAAATTTTCATAATCTGTGAAAGACATCCTAGGACTAGTCCAATCTCATGTAATTCAACACTTCTCGTTAGTTATAAACTTGGTTCCATCATTGAGGATATTTTGAAGCTAGCTGAATGTTTTTGAGTTTAGTGTTTTTTGCATGTGAAAGAGAGGGCAATGTTTTAGCACTATCTATTGCTAACTACTTCATAAATTTGACAGTGTAGTGAGTTATTGTGGCTTGAGAATTTTCCCGACTTTATGATTTGAGTTAGCAAGCTTGGATATGCTCCTCCACTTGATTAATTAAATATAATTCTGCTTTTGGCCATCAAAAAATAAAATAAACACTGATCACAACAAAGATGGTAAACAGGAGAATAGTTAGATGAGAATAATGACGATGGAAGACGCCGAAGGAAGGGAAAAGGAGAAAAGAAAGTTCCATCTCGCAAGCATGGACACTAGTAGCAGGAATGAGATAGCATAGGAGCATGTACAATGCTGGTGAACTAGTATCTTTTGCACGCGATGTGTGCGTGACATTGCGTGTATGTGATTTTGTGCAAATTTCCAATCTAATACTCATTCATTATTTTGGGTTAAAAATTTACTTTAAATGTAATTATAAAAATAATTGTATCAAATTTGTATATCTACTAAAAAAGGCTTGATAAATTTTATGAAAACCTACTCGTAAGATATAAGTGTATAACTATATCTCTATAGATAATGAATAAGGATTAAATAGAAAATTTCAATTATTACTTTGAGAGTTGTACATGTTTATTTTGTTTTTTTAAAAATCCGGAAGTTACCTTCACTCAAAAAAAAATCGGGCAGTTACGTTCTAGCTTTTTTTTTAATTTCCATGACTTTTTTGCCCTCATTAATTATCTTGGAATAACAAATCCATAAAAAGGGTATTTAAAAGTCCTCAAAGAGTTCCCTTATATAGTATAATAGAGATATCATAGGGTAACAACCATTTCAAAAGTAACATGCTAAACGAATCTATTGTGCTTTCTGAATTACTCAAATCTGATATGATACATATACGTTCACAGAGAAATGCAATAGGGAAGCAAGTTGATGGGAACAGTTCACCAAATTGCTCATTCACAAATGCAGCATGAATTATTTACATTGAATGGTATAAGAGCTAAGTGTCGTCATACGTCAACTGTTAGAAATGATACTTACCTTTCAAGGATCGAACAGGATCCTCAACAAGTTGAAGTTTCCCATCCATCCATATAGAATAAACGAGCATAAGGAAATAGTCTTGTGCAGTAGAAGCTTCGGAACCTATATATCAAGAAAGAGAATGATGTCTTAAACCCAATGACACTTGTAACTGAGAAGTAAAGATAATTTTATACATCCACTTTAGTCAAGCAATATAGGAAAGCCAAAGTAACAACGCAATAATCTTCAAGAAAAAATGAGATCACATAAGAAAAGATCCAGCATTGCATAAGATATACAGAACCATTAAAAACACAGAATATATACAGTCTACTTTGGACATGATAGAGGGCCATTCAGATGTCCAATCTCAGTTCAAAACCAGACGCAAGAATACTAAGCACCCAATATAAGATTGTCTGTTACAGATTCATATGTCATCTTAAAACCACAACTGACAATTCACACGGGATAAGATTCATATGGACTACATCTAATGCCTTTAATCCTTAATTAATAATCAATGTTTGTCAAACAAATTCATCAACATACTTATTTGATGGATATCTTTTTTTTTCATAAATATATAATTCATGAAAAGATTATCATTTTTACTTGCCAACAACCTAGAGAATACTTTCTTTGAAGCACGCCCCCTTATTGCAAACATGTTCAAATTCCATTGAAGTTGTATAAAGTATAAGTGGTTGTTAGAGGTTTAATGTAGCAAGTGGCACTTCCTAGGAAGTTTCAATGCCAATATAGTTCTATAATCCGAGAAGTATAGAAAGTTGTTTGGTTGAGTATGGGAAGTAGAGATTCTCATGAAAAAGTTCCTACTTACGCATGGGGAGCTAGGCAATTTAATTCTTGCATTATGAAATGGCACTTCCTGTGTTTATACCAACTAAAAGAAGGTCGCTATTTTCCGCTTCCCCATATATTCTGATGTCAACCAAACAAGCACTAAGACTCTGGCAAGGCTACATGCCTACATCTACGCACGCTTAGAAAAAATACTAATTCAAATTTTAAGCTCGAAGTGTTCTTTGATGTTAGAAAACTTTCCTCTTTTAATATATGGAAAGGTGATAATACTTAATTATAGGCAACCCAACAAGCTGATCCAAAGATTTAAATGGAGATAATAACAGAAACATTATAATTGAGGCTTCAGTGAGAGCTTAGTTCCTACAGCGAAATCTGGGGCTCCAAGCTGAAGGCACGATGTAGCGTAATGAAAGCCTATAAGATAATTTTACCCAAGTCTGTATGATTGGTTAGAGATAAACGCTGCCTACAGCTAGACATACCCCCCACCCGTTCAGTGGCATATTTAATATTGGATTGGTATTGCTATGTTGGCTGTTGTTCTTGCTCTTCTTCTTTTATTTTAACTACGGTTCTTGAACAAAAAGGTTGACCAATTGCAGAATTTAATTATCAAAGCCTGAGATCCCTTCTGCATCACATCGGCCAACTGCACCTTTTACACAGTAGCAGCTAATCGGCAAGTTTTCTTTTATGTTGGTAGCAATGTATAATGAATTCATGTGAATTTCCCCCAGCATGAACAAGTATATGTTCAAAAGAAATTGGCTAACAGGAGTTAACACAAGGAATCTTGTATAGATGGGACGGGACTCAGATGTCTACGAAACCTTCTTCTAATTTCTAAAAGCACGACAAACCATATTCCCACCTTTCACAGGTGATCATGCAAAACACAAGGCACATGACATCAATACTCAAGATATATTCAAATTATGTTGTACAATGTTAAAACAGATAAGCAGAGGTTACAAGCAGCACAGGTTTACATAGTTAGAGAAATGGAATCTTTTTCAGATACTCTTATGACTTGCTACAAAGTGTTATAACAGCAATGGAACTTTTCAGATATTCTTATGACTTGCCACAAATTTATCATTCCTCTATTTCTAAATAAGTGCAACAGTTTGACTTATGCTGGCCAATGTAAAAATTTGACCATTAATATCTCCAATTATGTAACATTTTATAAAAATTATAAAAAGTTGATATTATGATTATATTCATTTAAGCAAATTCTAACCAACAGTTTATATGATCATTTTTGTTTTTATATATTATTATAAAAAACAGTCAAAATGAGATGTGTAAAATAGTGCAAAGTCGAAGTGTTAACACTTACAAAAAAAACAAGTATTTTTTTACAACGCATCAGGAGGTAACGCATAGAAAAGGACATATATTTGAAGCTTACATATGGATGACAAGATACAAGGCAAATATCAAGCCAACAATAGTTTACCTTGCCATTGCGCCTTGGATCTGTGTAAGGAAGATTGTGAATAATGTCAACAATTCTCCATAATCCAACCTTTTTGCTTCCATCCAGAATACTAGCATTCTTCATTGCTGCTTCAGTCTCCTCGTCCAAAAACATGAAGAAACAAACTTTCTTGGCTTCTTCACTAGTATTTTTCGGCTGCTGCAGTAAATCATAATTTCTGGCAGCAAAATGCATGAATTTTCACAGCAGCACGATCTACTTACACAACAAATAATATCAAAAAGGCGAAGCAGAACAATACCAAATATTGCTGAGCGACAACTATCCCGTTGCACTGTTCCATATCCGTGGGATCAGTATCATCAATGTCAAGAGCGACCAGTCCCTTGGGCAGGTTTTTGTCCTTTAACAAAAACTATTCAAAACATTGATGCAGAAGGATCAATCCTGTGCGTAAATATTTTAAAAAGAAGAGGAGCCGAAAGGAACACTAAGAAGTAATCTAATTCCCGAAAAACCATAATATACCCGCAGTGCACGTTCATGGACTCCCTTATATCATAGGAATCATCCCTTTGCATCAGAGAGAGGATATCCACCTCAAACTCAGAGCCTCCAAACTCAGTTTTGATGAATTTTTCCTCATACACATATAAGTTAAAATTAACACGGGGAATAAGATGGTGCATCCGGCATTAATGAGATCGCTTTCTTCTGATCAAGATACCAAACTGGACAAGCTGAGACAGACAAATAGAACTATAAGATAACATAGTTTGCAATTTGGTTTCCACAAAAATTCCGTAAACTGTAGAGTCAAAAGAAAATGACAATGACAAAGAGTCAAAATATATATAACTTGCGGCGGGGTCCAGTTCGTTTCTTTATCTGCTGGTGGAGGTGGCAATGAAAAACGTTCACAAGGATTTCCAGGAGGAAGTATATATCCTGGAAAGTATTTACGAGGCGTAACTTGCACCCGCATTAGGAGTTGAAGATTCAATACTTGCAGGATTGCTGCTGTTATATGGTTGATGATACTTTATAGATAAGTTATCAATACGTGAAGATGTGTTGTTATTCAATGTGATACTTGCAGAACCTTCAGTCCCTCTGGAATCTTCACCTGGGAAACAACCGTTGCTGACACATTAGTTGATTTTATATATCACAGTTTGAACTCAAGCTCAACCAGTCAGTAGATTGTTACCTAGACAGAAACACTTTGACCCTTTACCAATTATAGTCTCATACTTTTAACCCAATACGAGGGGGAATATAGTCTCATAACAGAAAAACACATGATTGTAGGTTATAGTTCTGAATTCTCTTCCCAACAACAGAACAAGTTCATGCAATCTCATCACAATTGTAAGAAGAAAATAATACTCTATAAGAAAGGATGATAGGTTACAATTCTTTAAGGACACAGAACAAGTTCAGCTTGCAATCTCACTGCAAATACTATAAATAAGAAAGTAAAGTGTAAGATATTAATCTTATGAGCCTTCTACAAACAAATAAGAAACTATTAATAATTTCTTCAGCAATGAGCAACAAACTCTACAAGAAAGACTTTGCTTTGGATGTGGCCTCATCCATACACAAGCTAATACAATGTAAGATCATCACGAAAGCACGAATTCTAGAGATCACAATGCCAATATCCCACAACATCTAGTTCATTAGAATAAAAACTCTCAAACTACACATAAATCCAATACATCATACGCCAGCATCAAAATTACAACCAATAGCCAAAATTATCAAGGATCTGAACACAGTCACTCCAAATCATGCTACCCAACATCCTTAACCAGTAAAATAACAGCCTAAAAGATCAATACATAATCATCATAAGCACAATCAATCCACTTTCAATCAATCAATGTACATAATCACCAATAACACATAAAACAATAAACAACCTCAAAATCATAAAACAACAACTGTAAACAATGCAGTATCAAGAAAAAAAAGTGAGAAAAATCAGACCTTTGCCAACATATAGGACCCAAATAAAAACTGCTGCAGAAGCCAAACAAAGGAACAGCATGCCAACTTTTTCCTACCAATAGACTTGCAAAGCCAATGAAACAACCTCTCTTTTTCCTTCATCATCTTCACTGGTTTTCGGCTTATGAAGGGCAAAGGTGGCGGAGGAGACGGTAAATTAGACTGATTTGGTAACAAATTATTGTGCAGATGTTGTTGCAATGATCCATAACTTGCAGAACGCAAACCTAGACCCAATGAGCCTCCACTCATTGTGTCTTCTTCTTCCAATAATAAGGCTCACTTCTCATTCTTATTAAAAACCCACCTCAAATTTGCTTAAATCAATCCAAAACTACAACAATCTCACAAACCCACCTCAGATTTTAGTATAAAGTTGCTAAATTTAATGCAGATATGAGATCTCACTTACTTTTTGAGCCAAAACCCAATTCAGGAAACATGTAAAAGCGAAGAAAAATTCAGTTTTTTTTGCTTCTTAGCAGTAAAAAATCAAGTGGGGCAAAAGAAAACACACCCAGATTTTGAGGTACTTTGGATCAATCAATGTCAGTTGCTGTTGAAATTGAGTAAGAACCCAGTTGAAAAACAACAATTAGGAGAGAGAAAATTGCACTAAAATTGACCAATCACAAATTTTTGTCTATTTTAATGAGAAAAAGGGTTAGTGATGTGGAGATGGATGTGCGATTTTATACATTTTGTTTGGGATTTTTAGGGTTTATAGAAATTAAACTCCAATTCGGAGTTGAAATACAAATCTGAGTAGAAATGGGGGAAGATGACGGTAAAATATTATTGTGGAAAGTATTAATGAGATCAGGATGAAAGGAGAAAAAAATAAAACAACAAACTTAGGAAACAAATAAAAGATAAATAATATAAGCAAATGTTAGGAGATAATAATACGTAATATATCTGATTTATTAGGATAAAACTATAATTACTAGCATGTGTTAAGATAATTAAAAAACAAAAAACGTGTTAAGGTGCGCCATGTGATTTCCAGTTATCTTCCTGCCATTGTCCATTCGGTTTAGGACTCATAAGTCATAAACATGATGGGGATTTCATACTGTAAATATACTTCTATTAATTAGGTTTTATTAAATAGGTGGACAAAAGTGGACATCAATAATCAGATTATTGACTAAATTAGACGGTTTTTAATCCAACTTGCAAACTGAAGACCACTAATTTCAACTGTACTTGGTCTTGATTCTTAAATATCCCAATACTAGTCTTGAAAAACAAAAAAAGAAAAAAATATTCCAATACTCATAATGATTTACATATAAGACTTTGCGATATATGTATATATTTAATTATTTATGTATGTATATATATATGTAAGTTTTATTATTCGGGTGTTGCCGGAGCATTTTTAAACAAGGAAATAAAAAGTTAAAACAATAAAATACGATTATACTTGAAATTTGATCGCTTCGAAGACAATTCATATGATGTTAATCTAACTTTTATAGTAAATTAATCAATTATAGATGCGAAATAATGGAGATTACATTACCTAGAATTCTTTAAGATAGATATTACATAGGACTATTTTTTTAGAGCATGGTGCACTTATGTAAGAATTATAGTACGACGCAACTCCTATCTATTAGATTTTCTTTCTCAAACACTCTAACCTTATATGGTTGCTTTCTATACTTGCTTTTGATGATCATATATTTCATATGTTGCATATGTAATACTCCATGGAGAAGTAATTCGTTTTCTATTTCTTTAATGGTTATCTTTCAAAATATTTAACCTATTGGTTCCAAATTTATGGTATAAAAATAATGCAAATTGATATTGTTTAAAATTACTTCTAAAATTAATCGATAATATAATGTACGAATCTATATATATATATATATCTAAAAGCTCAAGGCAAATAATTGTCGTCTTTTTAGCGTATTCTAAGCCTCTAAGCAATTGACACAAATTAACAATAAAAATGTGGGTGTTAAGGCTGAACCCACGCCCATTTGAGATCTAAATACACTAACCAACTCATTAACAAGTTCGTATTGATTTTTTATTGTAAGTAGAAGAATTATCTTCTTAAGTTGATACAGCAATCCGATTTCAGCATTAATTGACTTATCAAGTAAATGAGGAAATGAGTAATATACTAATATATCCCCATGTTACAAGTTATATTATCCATCACGTTTCGGTTTATAATAATAGTGATAATAAAATATCAAATTAAATTTCTTTGCATTATAAAAATCTCTAATGAGCCCACCCAAACCTTATATTCAAGTGATTCATTTAAGGTAAACAATTATTCTTTGTTTATAAATTACTCATTTTCACTTAAAAGAGTGACCCATTTTGCGAAAAGTGAATGATATATCACGATAAATTTATTATGCACGTACTCAATACTAATTGAAAGTTATGAAGTATTGGAGGTAGTCACGTATCATCTAAATGCATACGTTGATATAGAGGCATGTATTTCAATTAATTTCACAAAAAAAATTAATAAACGGATTATAAGCAATGACTCGGGCATCGCACGGGCAACAATTAGTTATAAATTTATAAAGCGTATATAAGAGCATTGTTAACAATGAAAAAATAAAGTTCATCCTTCTCTCTCTCTTTTTTCTCTCATACATCATTTTATAAGCGATTTTCAATTTGCTCTTAGCGTAGGCCAATAAATAATGGTTCATATTCTTTCTCATCCTTTTTTTCTACCCACCACATTTTCTCTCTTCAAATAATTCCATGGAGTTGTATTGATTAATGTAAAACTAATTTACGCTAATTAATTGTAATTAACTTTTATAATTATTAATTCGTAATGTACTAATTTTTATTATATAGTATTTGTCGATAACTAATTAATTATCGTAATCTAATTAATTTTATTTTTTGGAAATTAATTAATATTAGTTGACAAATAGTAAAAAAGATGCATCCATTCAAAACATATTACATATATCAAATGAAAACAATACATGGAAATTAAATGCAACACTAAAACAAAACACTAAAATTGACAAAATTCCATTATTTTAGTTCCCATTGCTCCCGAACTTTGCCCATATATGTTCAATCAAATCGTTTTTCAAAGATAAATGAGTTTTTGATCTTCGATTTGTGCTTTGTCTTTGCAAATATGTGTTGATATCGACAATTCGCTCGTTATGATATTCAAAGCGACCTTCATGCTTATTTTAGTTCCCATTCCTCCCGAACTTTGCCCATATATGTTCGATTAATTCGTTCTTGCAAATAGTTACATTTGATTGTGTGTAAATTTTTTTTTTTTGAAAGTAAAATTAATTCATTAATAAAGGAGTCATACGACATCTACAATAGAAATCGGGAATAACAAATACATAACAATTTTGAACAAATAAAATTCGAGATATTGCAAAACAATGATCGTTGTGTAGTAGATCTAACAATTCCGCATACCCTCTTCCACATCGTTGTTTGATACGGTCTTCAACGAGGGGGTCTTACGATATCTTTGTAGTTTTGAAATAGAATTAAATCGATATCATTGATTGTAATTGTAGATCGAAGTCTGTTTCGACACCGCATAATTCTTCATCAATGATCCAAAATTGCGATAATTCATCTAGATACAAAGGAGTAAACTAAAGTCTCTCCCAAGGAGAAGAGAATAAACCCTTTCTTTCAATGGAGAAACGATCCTCTCTTTAAAGGAGGAAGTATTATTCAAACAAGAACGAACATAAACAAAGCTAAACAACAATGAAACTAAAATTAAGGTGGGGCTATCCACGGATAAAATCGATGGAAGCCCCCTTGAAATTCACTAATGGAGGCTAGGGTTTAGGAGATGATGGGAAAGAAGGGAGAGAAGGGCCAATTTAATTGTGTGTAAATAAAAAGCTACTTCCTCTTTTTTTTTTTTATAACATTTTGATTTTTATTATATATGCATAACATTTCAACTTAATTATTTGGGAACGGAGGGTGATGTTGTAAGATAAAAAAAATAAAAATAAATTTTTTTCTCAAATATCCCTAGATAATGTAGGTTTATATTTTTCGAAAGAAGGAAGTAAGTTTTTAATCTACCAAAAGAGTGCAATTTTTTTCCAACTAAAAGCAGTAGAGAAAATATATAGTAAACCTAGATGGTACATCCAAAACTATCTTTTACTCATTGTTATTAATTTGAATTTCGTTAAATGAGCAAAATTTAATCATCGCTAATTGTTTTCTCTCATTCACTCAAATGAGCAAACTTTCTCGAGATGAGCAAACATTTCTACTCGAGATGAGAAAATGATCGGCGAACACTTTTGCCCAAATGTGCAATTTTTTTCACTCACTTTCTCAAATGAATATAAGTGTTTACTCATTTTGAAACTGCAATATTAATTTAAAATGTGAAAATAAGTCCACCATTGATGAACTCCAAAGTTCAATATTTGTTTTTGCCATCGACGAAGCCCAACTTTCTCAAATCATATTTTACATTTCATCAATTTGATTGACCATGTTGAGAGATAAATTTGGAGGAGAGGGACAATGGAGGAGAGAGAAATTTTGATGTAAGAGAAACAATGAAGTTAATAGAAATCTAAAATTAGTGTTGATTTTTAAATCATCTTTTGCATTATCGATCAATTAATTCTACGCTTGAAGAACTTTGAAAACTCTAATGCTTGATTCTCGAGATCGAGAAATTAATTCGCCCACGATGAAATTCGGAGCTCCAATATTTATTTTTGCCATTCATTAATTTCAATGAAGAATTAAATTTGAAGGAAAAACAATGTAGGGGAAAAATTTGAAGGTGAAAGGCGAAAAACAATTGAGGAGAGGGAAATTTGGAGGTGAGAAACACTAAAGGATAGAGAAATTTGGTGGTAAGAGAAACAATAGAGAAGAGCGAAAATTGGAGGTAAGAGAAAGCAATCTTTGAAGAAGAAGAGAAAAGAAATGAGTAAAATAGTTAGAAATGAGTAAAATTTTGCTCATTTGAAGAACTTATTACGAGATTACCCCGGTATCTATGAGCATGGTACATCGGTGTGTACCAATTATTATACATATTCAATAATCAATATAGTTATGTGGTCATTCATACAAATTAAAGAGATGAAAAGGGATAAACTAGGCCACATAAAGTGGTTCGACCTAATTTACATAACCTAGGTTTGGAATAACTTGTCTTAAATCTAAATTATTTGAAACTAGGTTCCGTTATTTTGATTTAGACAAGCATTGACCTGAAATTATTTCTTTTAAGAAGGCGACCCTGATACTAATTTTATTAGGTCAGTTAATATTTCATGACAAATTAATACTTTAAATAAACTTGTGTAATTGGACCCAAATGAAAGTACAATTCAACGAAATGCCACACCACTCCAATAGGACACCGAATTATATTAGATCTAATTTAGTTGGCAGTCACATTGTTTTTTATAATATATATATAAATAATCTATTAACTATCTTTAATTCTTCAAATAGTCCTTCCTTAATCTCTTATCCACATTATGGTATGATTAAACCTCTCGTTCATTATGACCTTGTAGGAATAAAGACTAATACACACAAATTGACTTTTACTTTTGAGTTTTGACAACACATAACTCTTTTTTAAGATATTAATGTTATTAATTATCATAAGTAAAAAAAAGTTGCTATTGTGAAAGTTAAATGAATTGAACAAGAGCTTACTAAGTTTCTATTTATACAATTCACAAGTGATGGTCAAGAATAGTATGTAAAAAGTGTAAAATCGAAAGATAGCCGAAAGAGTATACACTTGTTTTGCTGTTATATGATGATATCTAGACTAAATTATAGTTTATTTATTCCAAAGAATGTAATCGTATCAATGTAAAGCACCAGTGGTCTAGTGGTAGAATAGTACCCTGCCACGGTACAGACCCGGGTTCGATTCCCGGCTGGTGCATTTTTTTTTGTTTTTGTTTTTGGCTCCTGTCATTGAACGAATTTCCCGTGTTTTCTTTGAGCCAACTTCTAGATGGAGCAACTAGAAAGCGAGAATACCCCAAAGTTCGACACGCTTGATGGAAATATTTAGGGGCGTTCGGTATTTGGTTTTTTTGTTTTTGTTTTTTTGATTTTGAGTCATATGATATCTTATCAGTTCGTAATAAGTGAAAGCACTTACTTATTTTAGAACGTTTGAAAATAAGTGAAACATCCTTAAATGGAAAAAAGAAAGTGACAAAATGACAAGAAGACGCATTCTAGCTTGTGTGGTTTCTTTTCTCTCCTCCTTTTGGATAATGTGAAGGGTATTTTATGACTTTTTGGCTTTTGAAAGTGATGTTTATTAAATCTTGTGCGTCCCATGTTTGACTTATTATGGAGGCGGAGGAAGTATGTCCTATAATGAATAAAAAATTAGTCAAATTTATTTGGAACATGATGATTTTGAAAAGCGACAACTAAAAAGTGAAAATCACTTTTACGGTTTTCTGTTTTTTGGTTTTTAGTTTTCAAAAAAGCGAAAACAAAAAACGATAACGAACGGGTCCCTTAGATTATGAGATTTAACATTTCAACTTTTTGTTTTACAAAATTTCACACACCATATTAGTAGTTTATAATAAGATAAGGAAAATTTGTTATTTTAAACGGTTATTTCACCAAATACCCTTGACAAAAAATTGATTCACCAAATACCCCCACTTTTTCGAATTCATCGGATATCCTCGACCTTTAAAAAAAATTCACCGGATGCCCAAATGACTAACGGCGGTTAACTCCATTAGTCATTAACCCTAAAAACCCTAATTAACCTTAATTAAACCCTAAAAACCTAACTCTAAAAACCCTAACTCTAAAAACCCTAAAAAGCCAACCGGTCCCCACCCGGCCCCACCACCCCCCTCCCCGTCCCCCTTCGAATCCCGCGCCTCCCCCTCCCCCTCCCCGCCGGGAAAAATCGCTCCCCTCCCCCGCCCCCTTGGCCAGCGCCCCCCCTCCCCGTCGGGAAAATCGCTCCCTCCCCTCCCCCCACCCCTTCGACCACGCCTCCCCCTCCCACACCCCTTCGACCACGCCTCCCCCTCCCCCCCCCCCTTCGAATCGAATCCGCGTCTCCCCCTCTCCCGCCCTCGTTTTACGCCCGGGAAAGAAACGAAGGAGGCGGCATAGGCCGAGGTGGGCCGGGAAATCATTTCCAAACGCGGGATCGGAGAAGCCGCTGCGCCGATTTGAAGGACTACGGTGGTCGTCGGCGGAGAAGCGAGAAGGTCGGCGTTCTTGGAGATTAAAATTGCGCGGGTGGGGGGAGGGGGGCGGGCTGCCGAGCGGAGGTGAGGGAGGAGGAGGAGGGACGAGTGCCGGCGAGGTGAGGGGAGGGGGGGGGGTTGCGTAGGGGAGGGGGTCTTGGTGGGGGAGGGGGTGGGGGGTTGGGGGGTTGGGGTGGAGGGATGGGGTTGGGTTAATTAGGTTTTAGGATTAATTAGGTTTTTAGGGTTAATTAGAGTTTTTGGGATAAATTAGTTAATTAGTTAACGGAGCTAGCACTAATGTCCGTTAGCCAAAAGGGCATTTTGGGTAATTTTTTTTAAAGGTCGGGGTATACGGTGAATTTTTTTCAAAGATCGGGGAGTATACGGTGAATTTTGAAAAAAGTAGGGGTATTTGGTGAATAAATTTTTTTGTACGAGGTATTTGGTGAAATAACCGTATTTTAAATGGATCACTACTCATTGTAAAAGTGACTCTTTTATGTTAAAGGTGATCTCTTAACTAAAAGTGACTCCTTTTAATTTAAAAAAGAACTCATTAATTCAAAATCGGATCTCTTTAGGATAAATGGTTAGGTAGACTTCCGGTAACTTTATTATAAGGCGGTTCTATTACTTGTAGTTTACCTCTCTTTTTGGCTAAACACTACGATGCACGAGAGCTTTTTTTCCACTTAATACTAACGCATTATTTGGCAAATTAGAATTGAAGTTTGGGGATGACAAGGTGAGATGGGGAGTGAGAAATGGTGTGTGGAAATTCCACAAAAAAAGTTACAATACCTAGTTTGGTTAATGAATAGAATAAGTTGAGAATATATAGCAAATTTACTCAAAAGCCTTAAGCCCTTTTTGATCGTCCTACCTTTCACTTTCCTTAATGGCAAATTGGTCATTTTTATCCTCCTTTGCAATTCCCACCCGTAAAAAATGGTCCTTATCTCGTATTTTTAGGGAACAAAATTCACATAACGACACATCCAATTCCCCCTAAAACTCTCAATCGTCCTTTGGACTGAATTAATGGATTTCAGTTCTGTTCTCAGTTCAGTTCAGTTTAGTTCAATTTAATTCAGTTTAATTCCATTCAGTTCAGTTCAATTCAAAACAGGGCCTCTTAATCCCACTAAACAAATAAGAGTATGTGAAATAGTCGGGCCTTAGATTTTCATTTTCATCCTCTATTCCTACTGAACAAACAGTCTCTATGCTATAATACCAACATTCTTTTTTTTATTTTATGAAATCAACAAAGATTTTCTAAAATGATGATTTGGTTTAGATTAATGTTTTTATTTCAAACAAACAAGAAAAGATGAGGTAAAAGGGGTAGTTGAGTGTCATGGCCGCCAAGATCCTTAGATTAGATGGATAGTCCATATTCTACATCAATAGTTTGTATTATAAAGGGGGAAGTTATTAATGGTGCCCTAGGGCGCTAGAGAAGAAACTTATTTTGATACAAAAGTCATTTTAAATAAAATTCACTTTGAGAGTATAATATATAAATATAGGTTCCTTATCCAACGTACGGGGGCACCCGTTAGCATTTACATTATTCTAAAATTAGATGTAAAATTATTTCTAATTTAGGATAATTCATCATTCCCTTCTTAAACAATTCTTATAGGATCATTATTATAAGCCATCCACTTATTCAATGAAAATACTCTTATTAAATATTTTTAATATAAAATTCATTTTTAGTAATTCATTTACACTTCTTTTTTTATGTGGGAGGAATTTTTCAAGGAGCGTTTGGTTCAATAATATTTTTTCGGGTAGAAGATTTAGTAATATTTAGAATCATGTATGGGTTTATAATTAACCAAACCCAAAGGCCATATTTTGTGCTTGGTTAAAATATTTTGGTGAAATGACACCACAAAGAGCCCTGTAAACGCAAATTTTAAATTTGCAATATGCATAGTCAAAGTGTATACAAGTTAAAAAAGTTTTGATAATGAATATTTGGGTACAATCACTTATACATATCCACTAATTTGATCTCATAATATGTTTTGTGTGTATCACGAACTTGGCTTGACAAACTCGTAATACACACTTGAATTTCTTGATTGAGGGACTTTGTGGCTTTATCTCCTCCAATTCTTGTCGTCTACATTGGAACGATATGTCGACTTTGGGTCTAGATAGTATTTTTGTGCTATAGAGTAGCTCTGATTTTTCTTGTTCTCTAGTATGAGAGCTCTACGAATAGAGCTTTCCGAAGTTTAAGGTTAATGAATAGCACATCCTTTTAATGGCATCATGGCCATCATTGGGCCTTAACCCATAAACTAATGATAATTTAAAATGGACCAAACTTAATTATAAGGCTCAAACTAATTAATCTTACATATCATCTAGATTTTTTTATACAAGTCAACAATCGACTTTAATGGGTCAAAAATAGTGAAGTGGGCATATAACAATATTTTCATGCCTACAGGCCTTACTTCGAACCTCCAATAGGGTTCTCACAGCCTAAAAGAGAACATGGGTTGATCCCAACCCATTACCCATGGACTTGAAATCAAATTTTGCACCGCTTCTTAAACGATGAAATCGGTCATCCATCTCTACTGTTAGCATCATATGACCGTTATGGGTAAATATATGAATCAAATGCGTGAAGTTGAACGAGTGGATATGTAGTTCATGGAGTGATGCATAAGTTTTATTTGAAAGCAAGAGAAGAATAAGAAGGGAGAGATTTTCTGGTTTCAAGATAGGGATGGGTTGAGCTTTTATTTTTATGAACCAAAGACCGGTCTTAAATATGAGTTTTTTTTTTTAGATGAGCGGCCTAAATGTAGTGGCGTAAGGCGAGATTCGATGCCGAGTCTTGGGTGCAAACACTAGGTAAGAGCATCACTAATAATGAACCCAAAAAAAGGTTCATCATTCTCTCTGGTCTCTCCTCATTTCTCCTAAATATCATTTTCATGAAACAATTTCAATTTCGATTTAACTCTTGTGAACGCAAAAATAATGGTTCATCACTCTCTCTAATCCTTTTTTCTACATACATTTTATCTCTTCAAATAATTATCACAAGTTGTATTGATTTAATGTAAAACCAATTAACGCTAATTAATTGTAATTAACTCTTATAATTATTAATTCATAATTAGTTATTTTTATTATATATTAATTATCGATGCCTAATTCTCACTTCCACTGGTCGATCCACTCAATGCAAACCCGCTCTCAACTGGGTAATTTTAAGCGAACTCGAAGTATGCCGAGTCTTGTACTTGTTACTTCTTCACCTCCTTTGATTTCTCCTCTTCCTAAATCTCACTTACGTGCCCTTGATGACCCTAATTGGTATAACGCTATGTGTGATGAATATAATGCTATGATTGACACTCATACATGGGATTTAGTACCACGTCCTCCAGGATGCTAATGTGGTTCGTTGTTTATGGGTTTTTTGCTCACAAAGAAAAATCGTGGTACTTTTGAGAGATATAAAACTCGTTTGGTGGCTAATGGCAAGAGTCGGGAGGTTGGGGTGGATTGTGGTGAGACTTTCGGTCCAGTTGGTGCGACCCACAACCATTAAATCTTTGCGATGAGTTTGGCCGTTTCTTGCAAATGGTCTATACATCATCTTGATGTGAAGAATGCTTTTCTTCATGGTGATCTTATGGAGACTATTTATATGCATCAGCCTCAAGGTTTGTTCATCCGGGACAAGCCTACGCATGTGTGTCTTCTTCGTAAGTCTCTTTATGGTTTTGAAACAAGCTCCCAGGAGCTTGGTATCGTGGTTTGCGACTTATATCCTTTCTTTGGGTTTTGTAAACGGCACATGTGACACTTCTTTGTTCATTTTCCGCCGTGGGACGGACCTTTGCCTATCTTATATTGTATGTGGATGATATCATTTTGACTTGCTCATCGATACTCTCCGTTCTGTATGTGCTCTCTTGAGTTCAGAGTTTGCCATGAAGGATCTTGGTCCTTTATCTTATTTTCTTGGTGTCTCTTGTCTCTTGCACCAAGCACGACATGTTTACTGTGTCAAAGAAAATATGCCGCAGAGATTACGGCTCGTCTTGACATGTCTTCTTGTAAGTCGTATTTGCTACTCTGTCGATACTAAGTCTAAACTTAGTGCTACTTGCTAGCCCATGGTCGATCCTACTCTTTATCGTCATTTGGTTGGGGCTCTTGGTATCTCACCTTCACTCTTAGGATATCTCTTATGCATTCGGCATGTATGTTTATTCATGCATGCTCCTTGGAGCCTCATTTTCATGCTCTCAGCGTGTTTTACGGTATCTTAAGGGGACCCTTGACTACGGCATGCGCTTCTTGGTGACAATCTCATTTCATGGTCTTCTAAGAGGCGAGGCCACTTTGTCTAGATCTAGTGCCGAGGCCGAGTATCGTGGCGTGGCCAATGTCGTTCTTTGAAACGACCTTCATCCGCAATCTTCTTCTCGAGCTCCATTGTCCATTGAAAAAGGCTACGGTTGTGTATTGTGACAATATTAGTGCCGTCTATATGTCTCATAACCCTGTGCAACATCGTACTAAACATGTCAAGATGGATATACATTTTGTACGTGAGAAGGTAGCTCTTGGTCTTATTGTGTTCTCCATGCGTCCTCTTCTTCTCGGTTTGCAAACATTTTCACTAAGGGCTTCCTCAACCTTTATTTGTGGATTTTTGTTCCAGTTTGAGCATTCGACCTCCTCCCTGCTCCAGCGAGGGGATGTATGAGAGTAATATATGTAAATATATTGTCCATACTTAGAGTGATGTATTTTTTAGGTAATTAGGTTACCTTGTACTCTTGATATATTTGTGAATAATATAGCAAAGCCTACTTAGGGAGAATTCTATTATCTTACGGTGACAAGTGATGGGATCGTGTGACTAGAATGATACAGGTGGTGAGTGGGGATGGTTTCCTATTATTGACTTATTTGGGTACGGAAGAATTTGAGTATTTTCCCCGTCATGGATGGTGAGGGAGGGATGAGGATGAGATTTTCAAGACGATACGAATATGGATGAATCAACTTTCTCACTCACTCTGCTCTATTGACATTCCTAATCCTAAGTCTTAAAATAAGTTAATTAGCTAATTATGTACCAAATTTATTTTGTATTAATATTCCTCAATAATATAATGCACTACCAAAGCTAGGAATCAATCACGAACTAATGGAAATCAGACTTGAATCAAGGAATCTTCTTGCTATATGCCCTTAATTCAGTGAGGATATACTACTAACTATACCCTACACTTTGTCATTTTTCTAAGCACTACCTAAAACGACGAGATCAAACCACCTTGCCCACTGAATAACATTTCCCAAGCTTGGAAACTGCAGAGAAAAATACACTTTTATCTCTTGAAATCAAGGAATCCTGGTTTTTTATTTATTTTACGGAGTACCAATTATTTCACACCATCACATATGAACTAAAATATATGGTATTATTGTGCTTTTTTGGTCTTCTGTGCGACATTTATTGGACACATAAGACTTAAGAGTAACACACTATGTCACTACAATATGTCAAACGGCAATGATAAAGCGATGAAGCTGGTGGATACTTCACTCTGGCGTGGAAGGATAAGAGCAAACCTTTTTTTGTGTGTACAAAATTCTGTGATCTGCGAAAAATTCTAGAAAAATGAGGGAAATATAGTCTGTCCTAGTGTCCTTAGTCATAGTTGATATTATTATAACCACGGGTGGATCCACATGTCGTAATAATTTCTTCATCTTAACATCATATGAAACTTTTTCAGTACTTCCGATCAATAAATCAAGATATATCTAGACATTTGTTATTTAAGAAAACTTTGTTTTATACATAAAAACAAAAGGACTAAACCTTTAAGGATCAGTATTGTATCATCACTGTCGATTGATTAGTGTCTTGATGATAGCAAACACAATGTGATTGTGGCTACATTATTGTTAGGGGCCGACTCGGGTTTATGCTTAGAGACTTTAAGAACGAGGAATAGTTTTATCTTTCTATTATGTACGCTTACACGGGGCGTGTGGATGCAACATAATTAAGTCTCCCTCATACTTGCGGTTTGGCGCTAAATATTCCACTTAGAATGGAGGGATGGATGAGATTTGAGCTCGTGATATTTTTGTCTGTTGGCTCCAATACTCCGTACAGAGATTGATTAAAATATATCATACGTGAGACTATATTGTGATACACATTTTGATATTAATGTTGTTGTGCTTTTGAATGTCGAAAAGTTGTCTTGGTGGGAAAGTTTTAGTCACCGGATTAGTAAACTAAAAACGGAGATTTTATTCGATTTTGGAAGTCACGGTGTGAACAGACAAAATAGTGCAAGGGGATTGCCTTGGCTAGTAATTGTAATGAATTATGGAAGCAATTAAGAAGATTAACAATATGAACAAATCTAAATTGACCAAAAAGTAAGACACAATAATAAACAACGTAAATTAATGTGGAAAAACAAACCAAAATTTATCATAAATCTATCAACAAAAGTTGGTGGCTTACACTCACAAATCCAGGTGAATTACAATCGTTTCACTCTCAAGAACTCTAGTGTAGAAATCTAAGAGTATTTGTAGTTTATCACCATGTTTAAAGGCTAATATGTGCTGAAAGACGAGTTAGGGATCCAAAACCGCTTTATAAAGTAAAAGAGTCATATCTCTTTTTAACAAGAGATACGTTCATAGAAGATCATAAGATGACAGAAAACTAAATATTTCCTAACAAAGTTATCTATCAACTAATAACTAAACTAAAGCTAGGAAATTCCGTAGCAAAGCAATAAACCAATTGTTGAAACTACACCTGATCGAGTGGGGTATAGAAGCGAGTGCTGCCCTTTACTAGGAGCGAGTGTTCCTATCCCACTACTTCCCAAGTCAGATTCTGCCGCACAAGGAGTGAGAGCTCCAAACCATCTGCCTACTCCACGTTGGTAATTCTCTCTTCTTTGGCATTTCCTAATTGTTACGGTTATTAGCTAGATAGGTTTTCTTGGAATCTGATGGTTTTACATTCTTATGAAGACTTTTAATACATAGGTCATCGTACCATCATGCTCTATAAGATGTCTCGTGCTTCCTCCGTTGAATGTTAATTAGGAGATAAGCTCTTGATACCGCGCTCTCATGAACTAGGTCTTATTGACTTAATCACGTAAATTCTTTATACTTGCTCTTCTTTTCTCTACTATTTTCCTTGAATACCTTTTTGCTAGCTATTGTTTAGCATTAAATCCAAAACAAATCGCTGTTTAGTTCATAAACACTAAGAGAGCTAATATACTGAAAATCATTGTGTTTAGTTGACATAAAAATATATAGGAAGTGGAACTTTCTAAGAACTAAAATAAGGTGAGGTTGTTTGGTTGACAAAATTGTAGGAAGTTGCACTTTCTAGAAAGTTCTACTTCTCACAAAATGGTGGAAGATCTGGGAAAGTAAAACTTTTCATGGGAAATTTTTATTTCTTTATGAGCAACCAAGCAACTTTTTGTCACTTTCTAGAAGTTGGAACTTCAAGGAAAAATAATTTCTGGAATATACTACTTCCTACATTCAACCGAACAAATTGGAACTTCAAGGAAAACATTTTAGCAGTTTAACATTTTAATTGAAGTGAAGAATAGTTAAGATGGTTTCTTTCTTAGTACAATTGTATAATACTATGGAAGATCGGTTATGAGCTATTTCATAGTTCTTTTTATTACAACTGATGAAATTTTTACGACTATTCACCCACCACTTTTTCACTATCTATTGTAATTATTACGTAAGGAAAAATATTCCATGTAGGGTGCTTGTTAGATTAGTCTCGATATATACTTTTCAAAATATAATTTTTTATAATTTTTACTAAAAATCAATTATATCTCTATTATATAAGGAAAGGGGGAGGAAGATGGTGTCCCCTCTGAAAAATACTAAATTATCCTTAATGATCTAATGAAATGAAAAAAGTTACAAAAGAAAATAATTTAAGAACCATTTCTCATTTTAATTTGCCATTCTAAACAAATTAAAAATGGTATATGCATCGAATATTTCTATCAAAAAATTCAATGGAAAAAATATCTTGACCTTTTTTTATAAGAGAATATGAGTACATGACGTCCAACGAAAGGTCCGAAACATTCACTACCCTTTGATATTCTTTAATTCAATCAAACCAACTCATTATGTCTATTCTTTTTTGTTCAAAATTCATTTACAAAATTTAATATTAAAAATCATTCACAACCTTTGTTAATTTTTTACATTATTAGCGAAGTATTATATCTAAATTCATCTAACTATTGATCTTTCACATTATAAGTGTAATCATAACTATAGTACGGATGGATTATATAATAGAATAACAAGTTTTGAAATTAACGCACGCATCGCGTGCATATAATACTAGTATATTAATAGTTAAAGTTGTGCATTAACGTGGCTGAAAGTTGTTGTAATAGTACCAAAAACGGATGAAGTAATATTAAATGTGTTGCAGCCTCCTGCACCAAATATTTTAAGGCCTATCACTGGGCTACTAGCCTAATACGGTAATACCTCACTCTCCCAAGGAAGAATGATATAAATTCTGAAATTTTGAAGCAATAAAAGATGGTACATTAATTTGCACCCAAAAAAAAAAGATGGTACATTAATACATAACGGTTAAAAGGTTTAGATTATTCCTTAATTTGGAATATTCCTTCGTATGTCTCTGTATAATTATTTTTCCAACTTTCTTGACCGTACTTTTATCTTGGTTCAATTTTCATTATTCCTAGATTATTCTCTAATTTGGAATATTCTTTCCCATGTCTCTCTATAATTTTTTGTCCTAAAATTTCTTAGAATCCTTTTATCTTGTTCGAGTCTTTTGTTGAAAAGAAAGTATTGTTTATCACTAATATTACCTCGTATTTTTTTGTTCTTTCTAGTTGTTTTTGGAAAAAAACCCAAAGAATAAGGTTACATTTTTTTTTTTTATTTGGTAAGATGAATAAGCTTACGGGTTGTCTCGCACAAGGCGCCCAAGGAGGCCAAGCACTTTGGAAAGAGGGGGAGTTGTAAGGGGAGTTGTCCAAGTGCACGCAATGAAGGTTAATAGTAGGCCATTGAATCACATGGGGTAGTTGTTTTGAGGGAAAAAGTAAAAGTAGAAAGAATAATATATATATATATATATATATATATATATATATATATATATCCCACATTATAATAGTTTTATAGAGTAATATTCTTATACCATTGAGTTTCATATGAAAGTGCATAATGAATAATTTACTCCTTATACGACACACACACACACACACACACACACACACACACACACACACACACACACACACACACACACACACACACACACACGCACATATATATATATATATATCCCACATTTTTAATGAAATCTTAAAATTCTTAACATATGCCTTGTGGCATAGGTTAGAAAAATCCTTATAAGGGTGCGTTCTCTTCACCCGAATATCCCCGAAGGCGAACTTATCTCGAACCGAACCGAACTTATTGGACCGATTGGACATTTGATTCAACTTATTGGACTCGATTGAACCCGATTGGAATTTATTGGATTTGATTGAAACTTATTGACCTCGATTGGAACTTATGGACGCGATTGGACATGATTGAAACTTATTAGATCTTATTGCACTTCGATTGGAACTTATTTGACCTTATTTGAAAAAAAAGATTAATGAGTAATAACATAAATATTACCCCTAACATAAATACTATCCCTCAAAATTTATTATGACATAATAGCTATTAAAATTTATCCTTTGAAAAATAGTAATTATTAATTTTCTCTTATAATTAACATTCTAACAAAAAAATATTATTTATATGCTTGCCTATACACAACTTTCACCACTAATATATCTAATAGTCTTGCTTTGATTTCATAAAGCACTAGTAGGAAATCAATTAATAACATTTATATCTTTCATTGCTATTAGTAACGAAAACATGTTATCTTTAATTATTTAAAGATGAATTGCAAA
The DNA here is from genome assembly GCA_947648045.1 of Beta corolliflora. Taxonomy (NCBI): domain Eukaryota; kingdom Viridiplantae; phylum Streptophyta; class Magnoliopsida; order Caryophyllales; family Amaranthaceae; genus Beta; species Beta corolliflora. Next base: position 416,189 of record CANSZD010004330.1, read on the forward strand.
ATATTATAATTATGATGATTATTATTGTTAACCTTATTTGACCATGATTATAATATTTTTTAATAATAACATAATCAGCTAATAGTAATATAAATAATAAAATAATAGATAATAATGCAAATATAATACTATATGATCATAGTGGTACTTTAATTGAAAATTCTAATAATAACATAATCGACTAATAGTAATATGAATAATAAAATAATAGACAATATTACAAATATAATACTACCTCAGTTTCATATTAATCTACACACTTACACTTTTGACACTATTCACAAATTTCCCTTTGACTATCATTTGTGAATTATGGTTAAGAGAAAATATAGTCATGTGGGTCTTGTTTGATTCAGTCTCGATATGTAGTTTTTAGAATATCGACTTTTTATATTTTTTACAAATACAAAATTAGCGGGAAAAGTGTAAGTGTGTATATTAATATGAAACGGAGGTAGTACTATATAATAATCATAGTGGTACTTTAATTAAATTTTTAATTGAAATTTATTAATCATTAACTATTTGAACATTATTGGAACTTATTGGACCCGATTAGACTCGATTGGAAATTATTGCATCCGATTGGACCTTATTGACATGATTGGGCCTTATCCGAACCGAACTAATTGGATCGAAACTTAATTTATTAAGGTGAAAGAACGCACCCTAATATATCATATGTGAGACTATATTGTGATACTCGTTTTAATATTAATGTTGTGCCTTTGAATGTCGAAAGTTGTATGCGGGTGGGAAAGTTTTAGTACTCGGATTAGTAAACCAAAAAGGGAGATTCTATTCGATTTTGGAAGTCACAGCTGAACAAACAAAATGTTGCAAGGGGATTGCCTTGGTGAGTCATTGTAATGAATTATGGAAGCAATTAACAAGAATAACAATATGAACAAATCTAATTTCATGACCCAAAAGTAAGACACAATAATAAACGCAAATTTATGTGGAAAAACAAACCAAAATTATCACGAATCTATCAACTAGGGGTGTCAATGATGCAAGTTGAGTTCGAGGTTTGAGCTAGCTCGACTCGACTCATTAGCATTTCGAGTCGAGTTTGAGTTGAGTCGAACTCATTCGAGTCGAGTTTTGACCGAGTGGAGCATCGACCAAAGTAGATTTCGGAGTAACTTGCAAGTGTCTCATGTTAAAAGCAATAATAAGGTAGAAAAATATTAAATTTAGGTATTTTAGTGAATTGTAATCTTTTCACTCTCAAGAACTCTAGTGTAGAAATCGTAGAGTATTGGTAGTTTATCACCATGTTTTAAGACTCATATATCTTTGAAAGAGTCGGAGATCCAAAACCGCTTTATAAAGTAAAAGAGTGTTAAACGTGTGCTGGGCCACGCCCGGAGCATGGAGGAGTGCAAATCCACTTTCTAAGACCGAGGAGATTCGACCTCAGATCATATGTCGATAAGGAGTAGTCATGGCATATAAAAAGTGGATACAACTCATATATTTCTTTAATATAGGATACACATCCCAACACTCCTCATTAATTCCAAATTCATTAATTGTGGGACAGCCCATTCACACGTGAGTTTAACATAACTTCATATCCCATTCTCCAAGAATAAAATATTTTGAACTCTTAACAATGTAGTATGAGCTAATATTTATTTTGAACTCTTAACAATGTAGATGTAGTATGAGCTAATATAAAATGTGTTGCAGCCCGCAGCACGAAATATTTTAAGGCCTATCAGTGGGCTACTAACCTACTACCTCACTCTCCCAAAGTCGAATGATATAGATTTTGAACTTTTGAAGTAATGAAAGATGGTACATTAACGGTTAACCTTCTTTAAAGGTCACTGACTCACTGGAACATTTTTCGTAGATTATTTCTTAATTAAGAATATTCCTTCTTATGTCTCTCTATTATTATTTTTCCTACTTTTTTGACGGTACTTTTATCTTGTTTCAATTTTCATTATTCCTAGATTATTCTCTAATTTGGAATATTCTTTCCCATGTCTCTCTATAATTTACCATCCATTTATCTTGTTCCTATCTTTTGTAGAAAAGAAAGTTTTATCACTAATATTACCCTTGTATTTTTTTGTTCTTTCCAATCATTTTTGGGAAAAAACTCAAAAAATAAGGTTAATAGTAGACCATTGAATCACACGGGGTATTCGTTATGAGTGAAGAGGTAAAAGTGGGAAGAACTAAAAAAGTTACACCCCAAAAGAAAAGTGGAAGAACAAAATATATATCCCACATTATAATAGTTTTATAGAGTAATATACTTATTAGAGTTATTACCCTTATGGTAAAATTAGCTCATTTATACTCATTTTTTTTTTGTTCGTTTTACATTTTTAGTCATTTTATGCTTTTACGCTTATTTTATACTTTTACTCATTTTATGAAGTTTTTGCTCATTTTACAACGTTTTTACAACCTAATCATATACATACATACGTTGTGTGTCTTTTTCAATAAAATGAGAAAAATAATATGCTTTTTCTATTACATGAAGTTTTTCCTATTTATATCCATATGGTCAAATTGTAACAATTTGACTACATTTACATATGTAGAAAAATTTACTATTTGCATCTTGCCAAATTTGTTGTATGTATATTTGTGCCTTTAAATTACATTCTAATCTCAATGGTTCTTATAAATTAAATAGAACGGAAAAAAATTAAGGCTACAAACCTACTTTTCTTCGTATTGTAGTTCAATCGGTCAAAGCACCACCCTCTGGAAAAATTCTACGGTGATCCTAAATAAGTATGACCATAGAAATCTAAAGATCCAGTATGATTTGAAGTTTTTAAATGTGGACCCATAATCATTTTAAACCGTTAGTTTCCATGGTTATATTTACCTTATGAAGATGGAAGTTGCATGTGAACCCTTTATAATGTTTACCAATATATAACTAAAGATATATATAATTGAAAACACGAGATTGTGCAATTGTTCATTGACAACTAATTAAATGAAGCAAATACAAAGTAGTCCATGAAATGGAAGGGCAATATATATATGAAATCTTCCCATAGTAATATAATAAACTTGACAAAATGAATATGTTATTCGCCCAAATAATCCAGGTTTTTGCCGTTATTATGTTACATAGGAAATATATGTTTTATGATAGCCGAAAGGGCAATACATAGAAATTGATTAGTGTTCGGCCTATCAAAATTTGACTAATAAAGCAACTGAAAGAAGACAAATTCAAGGGACAAATTCATTTAGCTTTTGGCATGGATGGACTATTGCCAGATTTTTTTCCCCAATCTCCCACCCCCATCCAGATCCAGTATCCACCACTTATGAAAGGTTCAACTTTTCATTAATGAATTTTAGTGTTGTTTTCTCTTGAACATACTTATCTTTTAAGGTAGTTATCTTGTTACTTGTTTTAATGTCTTCTTATTTGCAAGTTGATCATGATATTTATTATTTATATTGTAAATTATAGAATGACCACATTTGCTGGTTCCAACTCCCGCAAGTTGGCTTCGCTAGATAATTTTTTTTCAGCTACATTCCAACTTTACTTGACAATTCAGATTTCAGAACATGATGTATTCCTCGTTTGTTTTTATTCTTTTTCTTTTGGAGAGATGACGCTAATGTGTAATTCTTTTTCCCCTTTTCTCCTAGTTTACTGTATGCATATGTTGATATAAATTTGGTTGGTTAATATGGATATATATAAGTATCAAAGTATGGTAAAAGATATCAAACAAGTCCTAAGGATTGGGGTGAAAGGTAGAAGGACTATTGGAGGATTTCCAATTCAATTGTTACGTGCAACACATAACAATATCACTCTTTCACAAGCTTGAAAAAATAAACGAAGTTTTGGGTATTTATAACAAGTTTACTTCCGAAATATTTTTGATTGGTTGAAAAAAAGCTTAGTCGTACGACATAGAATTTATAATAATTGTAAAAGAATGAGGGGGAATAATTTTGATTGGTTGAAAAAAGAATGTGCCACAAGTGCTCATCAACTATCTTTAAAGTATCCTCCTACAAAATGCTCCAACGCAAAGGTAAATCTTGCAAAAATATAATAAAGGGGTAAAATCTTAACAGGCATAATCTCAAACCAGTTTATTGTAAGATAGTAGACTCTTCAAAAAGTAAGAATTCAGTCATTCACCCTCTCAAAATACAAAAAGGTCACCGCAAATTCACATTAATTAAACTATGACAAGACTTTACCTTACATATGTTTTTCTTATTACAATATTTAGTCTATATATTTAAGTGTCCCAATCTGAAAATGATACATTTAACAATAAAGTAGATAACTATACATGTTATGTACTAGTGTGGAGTATTTCATTATTGATGTTGCTTGTAGTTTTTCTTGTTTGAATTTTTAAGAGTTTAGACGTTTTTTCTTAAATGTATAAACTCGTAATTAAAAATTATATTCAATTGGAAACTAAATTTCGAACAATATTAAACATGTCTTTCATAGGAAAAATATTTTTAACTTTCATAACAATGCTGGTTTATTGAATAAAAATAAAAGTTTGAGAGGGACAACTCAACAAAATATATAATCTGTCGGATTATTCATAGATTGTTGGCTTTTTAAAAAAAATATGAATTGAATTTGATAAAATAGTTTATCGGCTTATATGCATAACTAGAGGTGGTAAATGAATTATTCGAATAGTTTGTGCACTAACTTAATTTAAAATGGGGTCATATATGGGTGGTGAGTCAATTTGTTCATATATACTAGTATTTAGTTCCAATTGGACTATATTCGGATTTTATGTACTTAATTGAGATTTTCAAAGATAATAGATGGAGTTCTCGTTGTATAATTTTCGGATTGGGTGCAATCAATTTTGATTGGGGCCATCAATTTTCAAATATAATTAGGTTATGCATAAGCAATAACCGAGTCCTTTATTAAATGGGACAACATAATTTCATTTAATTTTTATGGACACAAGTAAAAATCATTATATTATTTAAAAATTTGAAGAAAAACCCAACTAAATTGTAGTTCCTTTTCATACTATCATATGAAATTTTTATTAAAATCTACATGTGCAATTTTGAGAAGTGTTCGGGCATAACGATTGTACAAAGAAGAGGGATGAGGGATTTGAGCAATGACCTATCATTCACAATGACCTCAATCTTAATTATTAGGTTAAGGCATCCTTAGTACTTGATTTGTTTTGTATTAGTATTTGAAGAGTGATTTATTTCCTTTTAATTTCTTCCTTGCAAACATATGGACTGAAGTTCACTTAGCTCAGTCTGACGATCCTTAGGCTAGGTCTTACATCTTTCATCATAAATTCATAACCATGTGAAAGATATCAGAAATAATTAGGACAAAGTACAAACCTTCCCAAATAATTGAGATTAGTGAATGACCAAAATGTCCTCTCATACATGTGGTCTGTGGACGAAGATTAGATAATTATCAATATCATATCAGTGAGCATAAAAAA